>JAWWLZ010000174.1:1998837-2029289 GCA_035041345.1 Poliocrania exsul
ACAGTGCTGAGGTCACCTCTGAGCCTCCTCTTCTCCAGGCTAAACACCCCCAGCTCCCTCAGCCTCTCCCCATAGGATTTATGCCCATATGAAGGGCCAAGAGCTTCTAAGAGACGCAATCGCTGGGCTGCAAAATGAGACAGAAAACCAACGGAAAAATCTACTTGAAGTTATTATGGAATGACTTTAGTCAGAAAACAGCTCTTTTGTTGGCGTCACCTGCCCCGGCCATGCTCTTTCAAAGGCTTTTAACGAGAGGCTGCCCAGTGGGAGGTGGCAATCAGGTGGGAGCAGAGCCGGTGGTGGATGGCCTGCTTCGCTACACCGGAGTCCAGCGGCGTGATTAGCTGGGAAAGAGGGAGGTGGGAGCGGGGAATCAAGGCAATGCCGGGGTACTGCTGCTGCCACCACTTCCCCAGCAGCTCCAAACCACGCACCGAGCCAGGGAGCTCAATCGGTGCTAATGACCCCAGAGGGCTGCGCTGAACCTGGGTGGGGGGGAAAAACTGGTCAATCAACCCCCCTGGGAATGGCAGAGATTTTCCCCACCTCTTCTGCCAGCCACCAGGGAAAACAAGAGCCTCTTTGATTGTGTTTTATAACAGCATTCCCTGCAACATCAGCTCCATGCAGGCGAGGTTAACACTTGCCTGGGCAGCCGTGATTTAGTGGGGAGAGATTTGCTGTAGCCAGGCAATTGGAATGGCTGGAGATCGGGGTTTAAAACCTGAAGGGCCAGAAGATGGCTCAAAAGTGAAAGAACAGGCTTCTCCATTGTGGATTTTCACTGGTCATGCCAAGACCACTTAGATGCCTCCCTTGGTGGGTTTTACTGGAGCTCCATACTGGAGTTGGGATCAAGTCCCCCACTAATGAACCGTATGGATTTCATATTCTCCTGTTGTCCACCTAAATGGCAAGCAGCACATCTGAGCAATTAAATAACCACACAATTGCCTGGCCTGACATCTCAATCACTTTGCTGTTGGGTCTCTAATGAATTTTACAGCCCAGCAAAATGAAAGAAATGAAGGTCAAAGTCCAGCAGAGGAAATACAAATCCTCAATGATCTCTAAAGTATTTGCAAGAGCTCTGGAAAGCCAGTCATGCCACCCACATCTGCAACTCCATCTCATCCAGGTGAGGGGCATTGCCTGGGGCCCAGCAGGGAGAAGGGGGATAAAAAAGGAGGAGGAAAGAGCCAAACAAGTCCTTGCCTGGAGACGGATATGAATGTGATGAATCCCAGTGTAGAGAAAGGGAACAGCAAAGCTCAACTGTTGTCCAGCTGGAATGAAGGTAATTCTCCCTGGAGTTGGATGCAGCCTGTGGTTGCTCAGAGTGAAGCAAACCCAGCTGGAGAGGGGGATTTTATTTCTCAGCAAGAAATAGGAAGACCAAAACACTTCCCTCCCTGCTAGGCAGAGAGTTTCCTGGAGAGAACAGTGGGGATGCACCTTGATCACACCAAGGAAAACTGGGGTCCAGAAACCATAGGTTGAGCTACAAAAAGACAACATCCTCACTTCTCAGGAGGTGGAAACTACACCTGAGTCTCAGTCAGTCAGCAAACAACACTTCCCAATGGTGTTTTGGGGGATCTCTCCATCCCCTCAGATTTACTCCCAAGACCAGAGGATTGCTTCTAGGTCACAGAAGCCAGGCATGAGAAAATCCATCAAAGCCTATGGCCCGAGGCACAAATGGCCTCTGGATGATGCAAGGGATCTCAGGAGGTGGATTTACACGTCTCATTGCTCCCAAATGGGTTCAGGTAAATCACCCTCCCCTTAACACCCCAAAAGCAGCCTGTCAGTACCACCAGGTGATTCAAAGGAATCCTTTATCCAGTTTGTAAAACACACTTTTATTACAGCTGGGGCCACACAGAGGCTCACGCTCTGAAGCTGCATGTCCGCCGAGCAAGCCAAAACTCAAAACCTTTGTACAATTGCTCCAAACATTATCTATTACCACACTCCTTAGATTTATGTATACAATATTATCACTTCAAAACCTCTCTTCATTTCCCCACGCTCTGCCCAGGTTCAGCTCCCACCCCTTGTGTTAGAAAGTAAGTGGTTTCCCCATTTAAGTCCCCTTATCTTAATGTCACATATTCAAGCCAGCCTTGGTTCCTTGTATCTTTGACAGCCCATAGTTAGGTGGGTCCCTTCTTGCAAACAGTTACGCCTTAAAATACTAAACTTAAAACACTAAACTTAAAACTTACTTATGCTAAAAGTTAAATTTTATGCTAGGGGTTTTTTAATCCCTGTTTCACAGGGGTTGCACAAGGTCATCTGTCCAGGGGTGACATTTTCTCTGTCACAGCATCACTCAGCCAATGGCACCTGCTGGGTGCTGATTCTCATAGGAGCCCTTGGCTTGAGGAAACAGCCTTGGATGGCTTGGGACAGACATGGGTGCTGGGGATATGGAGGAAGCCAGCTTGGAAAACAGATTAAAATCCCAGGAGCGTTGGCTCTGTTGGAACTTTGTGGGTGGGAGAGACCGTATCAAGGTGAAGATGGCGACTGAGCTACAGGGACTGCTGAGAAGGAGGTGTGAAGTTGGGGTGTTCACATGGCAGACAGCATCACCCTGGGAAAAATTCACCCTTAAACTCCCAGCTACCTCCCAAATCACCAGGCAAAGCCAGCAGCCAAGGAAAAACACCTGACCCCATCTCCTACTGGGCAGCTTGGGGGGAATCCTGTTGCTTGGCTTGTGTTTTGTAGGAGGCAATTTGGACAGGAGCAGGTCTGTATTTGCTCTCTGATTTTCCTCCCCATCTCACAGGCTGAATTGGCTTTTTTTTTGAGGGGGGAAAGGGAGGGCACTTGTGGGGGGGCAGAGGAGAAAGGCTGTGATTTTGTGGTGTTTTCCCACCTCTGTGCTCTTGCTGCCCGTTTCTCCTGACAGCTCCATCAGGACAGGGAGCGGCTGCACAAGCTGCAATAAGTGTCTCTCTCTCTCTGTCTCTCTCCTCAGTGCTTGGACTGTCATGATTCCTATTCCACCCCATTTCGGTCTTACAGATTGATATTTAGATTAAAGAGATAAACACAGCCAAAGAGCACTGGGCCCTGACAGAAAGACGAGGACTTCAGATCCGTCAATCATGCTTCTACCTGGTAACTCCCTCCTCCCCTTCCCTTTAGTTACAGAGTGGGATTGATAAGAATATTTAATGGGAACAAGGAGTGCAAGCATCTTTTTATACTTGTAAAAACCCCAGAAGCACGCAGGAAGAAGACAAGTCATTCATGTTTAACTTTCCAGGCAATTTGGAATCATCTGCTTTGATTATTTAACTCTTTACTGTTTCGTGTGTTTGCAGTTTTCCTCTCCTCTGGCAGATAAAGGATTCAATTTTCTTTTAAGCTGTAAGGAAATTGGAAGAGATTTTGTTCTGTTTAAGCACAGCTGGAGACAGAGCACTCAGGGGGATTGAGAACAACAAGATCAATTAAGATGCTGACTGGGCGGGAGAGCTGTGTGAGCCAGAGGAGGGGAGAAGGGCTGGAAGAAGGGGCAAAGTCCAGGCTTGGGGGACATCAGAAATGTCCAACTGAGAGTTCTCCAGCCTCCATGAGCTGTTGCTGAGCCATGCTTACATATTCCCACCAGTGTCCTCTGAATGTCCTCCTGCCTTCCTAAATATCCTCTCCTCTTGCCTTATTCTCTGTTAACACCCAGCCTACCCTGGACATTTGGCTGGCAGTCCCCAATTACCACCTGTCCGTCATTCCCTCTCACCATCAAGAGCTTTCCGAGACATTTTCCATTCACTTGAAGCAGAAGGAAAGGATGGAGACTAAACTGGGAGTCCTTCCAATGTCTGACCATCCTGTACTACCCTGCCCCATGTGAGAAGGCAGAGGAGGTGCAAGTTACTCCTAACATAGGTGGGGTAGGAGACTCCCTGCAGATCAGGACAAACTCAGCCCCCTGAGCAAAATTTAAGCAGTCAGTCAACTAGGAAAGGTTGAGAAGCCCTGTGCCATCTCATGGCAGCATCAGGGAAAGCTGTCCTGCAGAGCACTGTAAGATGATGAGCTTCACCACTTTCAGGTCCTAATGCTGGGATAGCACCCCAGGTGCCAAAGATGGAGCAGCACATGGTTTATCTCCCAGCTGATTCCCCACAGAAGCTGTAGGTTCATCCCTAGAAGCCTTTTTATCCATCTTTTGATTTGCCAGGTATTTCCCCACCTCACTTCCTGCTCTCACTGGCTGTGTTCTGTATTCCATGCAACATTCCCCAGACTGGGAGCACTGTATCTCTTGAGCCTGGGCCACACAGTCATCACCACCATGTGAGAGAGCAACGCAGCCCAGGGTGAGCCCCTTGGCACAGCACTTCATCCACAGGCATCTCAGAGCTACAACCTCTACTACTGCCTCTGATCTCAGTCTGTTTCTGCTCCCTGCATTCCCTTTTTCTCCAAGAAAAAGAGGACAAAAAAAGCTTTGGAGATCACCAATAAACAACAGACAGTGGCAGTTACACAGATGTGAGGGGATAGTGTGTGCCCTGGGCCAAAGGGATGGAGGGGATGGTGGGGTGAGTCCTGAGGGCAACCAGAGGAACCCCACAGGTTTGCAAAGCCCCATCTCACCCACATCAGGACTTGGAGTCAGACAAACCCAGAGGGATGCAACTCTCCGGTGCACCCCAAAGCTGCTCTGGGACTGCTGCAAAGCCCCATGGTGGGATGTGGGAGCCCATGGACCACGGCAACCCACAGACTGTGGCATCACTGCCACCACCGTACCCCTGCCAAACTCAAAGGCTGACAGCTGATTGAGAAAGCGATTTGCATTTTAAATAGCTGATTATTGATGTCTGCAACTCCCCTTCCCAGGGTGGGAAAAGTACATTATTACTTTCTTGTTGACTGGCATTTACAGCTGGCTGGAAAGAAGGGGAAAGAAAATCAGGCCAGGATCGATTTTCCCATCCCTGACGCGAGGCCAAAGAGAGATCGAAGAAGCAAGAGAAAACTGACAGCTGGGTGGCAAAGGAGAGGAACTTTGCCAACCAAATTAAAGGTTGACTTAATGAGGAGAGTAATGGAAGGTTAATTAACGCATTTACTTCATTAGGTTCTTACTAACAAGGCTTCTCCAAAGGAAGTGCAGTGACAGGGAGGGGGAAGATGAGAATTCAGGTGAATGGATGTGTCAGGGACGATGTCCCTGGAGGGGACAGCACATGGAGAGTTGGAGAAAAGAACTACTGAGGAACATGAACCAGTGTGTATATATATGTGTATATATATATATACACATATATATACATATACACACACACACATATATAATAATATATGTACACATATATAAGAATACATAGGCTAATGGCTAATGCACTTGCCAGAAAAATAGACACCATCTCTTCCTCCCCTCCATCAAATAATCTGAAAATTATAATCCAAATTTCATTAAAAAAGAAGGGA
The DNA here is from genome assembly GCA_035041345.1 of Poliocrania exsul. NCBI lineage: Eukaryota > Metazoa > Chordata > Aves > Passeriformes > Thamnophilidae > Poliocrania > Poliocrania exsul. The sequence goes on from JAWWLZ010000174.1 coordinate 2,004,304, forward strand.
AAGCAGTGGGGGTTTTTTAAGCATGAGGCTGCCTTAGAGATTCAGGTTATCGAGCCCCGAGGGAACATGGTGTTTATTTTACCCGCCTTGTTGCATCACAAGATACAGAAAATCATTCCAATGCTAAAATCAATGCCTGAGGGTTGAATCAGGCACCAGAGTTTGCAGTCTGAGGTCTGCTGGAGATGCTCACACTGTTCCTGAGGGTCTCTAAAAGATAACTCTGGAAAGCCCCACCAGCAGCTTTCCCAAAAATGTCATGTGGGGGGAATATTTCAAAGCTCTGGAAAGTCTCTACATCCCTTTAATTCTTCTTGAGGGAGGTTGTCATGAGGGGAAGCCCAGACTCATCCCAGCCCAGAGGTATTTCAGGGTAAGAAGGACAAAGACAAGATGAAATGCATAACCTCCCTGGGATGTGGGAGGAGGAGGTCCCAGGGAGAAGGCAGTCATTAGTTCAGCAAGGATTTGGGACAAATAGGTACACGACCATCCCAGGGAGGTGTTGATGTGGTTTTCAAAGTGTGGCTCATCTGATCCATGCCTGACCTGGCTAAGGAGCATTGGGAACCTCAGGAGTGCTGGGAGATGTGTGGCGAGGGGTTGAAGGCGGGCAGTGGGTAATTAATTCCTTGCAAATCCCCCATCTTCATCCAAGCCATTTTCCAGGGAGGGTGAGCAGGGAGGGGACACACAGCAGCTCCCCCAGCTCCTGCTGCTTGTCAACCAGAGCCCACAGCCACCAATCCCAGCCTGCACAGTCAAGCCAGACCAGGGCAAATAAAGCAGAGAGGAGGGATCACGGAGCTAGGATTACTTTCCACACTTCCCTGGAGAACCATTTTTCTCCAAACCCTTCAAGGCAAATCAAATGCATTGTTGTGTTAAAAACAAGTTACTCTTGGTTTGTTTGGACTTTAATGATTTTGGTTATCAGAGCTTTTCAGGAGGACTTTGCTGTGCAGATCTGTAGTGTACGAGGAGCTTAAGGAGACCTCCCACCCCTTAATTCCTACCTCCTGCTGGGTCCTCTTAGGCCCCTTCCCCATTCTTCCAGGTCTACAAATACATCAGCAATGGGGAGCAAGGCACATGCCTATGCCCCTGGGCAGGTCCCTGGTTTTGGGAAGTTCATGGCAGCTGCTGGCAAAGCAGCAGTGTCCCAAGGCAGGTCTGGAGGGGTACTGTGCTCTCTGGTCCCACTCATGGCACTCACACCCCCAGCCTTGCAGTGCAGCAGGTCCCAGAGATGCCACAGGCTCAGTGACAGGCGTGAACACACACTCACACCTTCCCTGAACTTCCCAGCCCAGCATCCTCCACCGCACGCGAGGGGCACGGCTGGTGCCAGAGCCCCGGCATGTACCCCAAGGGACAGGGGGGATCCTGTGCTGAACCCCTTTCTTTCTCCTCTCCCCATTGCAGGGAGACCCCTGGAAGTTGGGCTGGGTTTTAGTGAACCCCAGAAGCAAGGCCATGATTACATTGCTTCCTCCATTCAAAAAAGTTTCCCAGCTGAAAGCTCCATCTAGCGCCTCATTCCCTGCCCTGCCACAGAAGAGCTCCTCAGGGGAGCCCCATCAGAGCTGATGGAATGTGGGTCCAGGGGACCCTGGGCTTCCAAAACCTCCAGCCCTGGGAAAGGAAGGAGCAGAGACCTGAGCAACTCAGTCTGATGCCTGATCAACATCAATCCCCTTCACAGCCATGGGGCACAGACCCCTGAGATTTCCCTTTCTGTCTCAGCTGATGTGCTACACCAGTTTGTGAAACAGCCATACTGCTGCCTGCTGCCAGCAGTGAGGCAGCTTGGAGCAGGATGGAGAGTAACAGCAGCATGGGGACAGGGCTTCTCCTGCCTCTGGGCTCAAGGACTAATGAATTGGAGCAGGACAGAGAGTAATGGCAGCATGGTGACACACACCTGAAGGCTTCTCCTGCCTCTGGACTCCAGGACTAAAGGATTAGCAGCTAAATACAGCTCAGCATGGCCATTCATCCCCCCTGGGCACAGTCCTTCCCCAGGGCTTCCTATTTCATCAAACCCTGAGTCTTCTGTCCCAGGCCAGAGCACCCTTGCCCACCACACCTTTCCAGCCTGCTCCCACTATTAGGAAAGCCAGCACTCATCAGAAGCCACCAGCCATCCAGGCAGGCAGCACCTGGTGGGGGTGTCAGAGCCCCAGTTAATTTAGGGTGCAGTGTGTGTTCTTTCTGCCTTGTTCCTGGAAGGCATGAAGGTATACCAGCTGCCTGCTTGCTCAAGAAGTGTGAAATTCTTTCTCTGACCTTTTCTGTTATGTTATTAAAAGGCTTCATGGCCAGTTGTTTCAGTAAAAAAATAGTATTTCAATATCTCTTGGTAGCTGGGGCAGAACTGGTTCATATCTTCAGGCTGAGCTCTGCTCACCCCCCTGCTTCACCCCCAGGCCTCACAGAAGGTGTTTGCTGCTGTGAGCGACCTCCAAGCCTCTCCAGCCTGGTTTATCCTGGCACAGTAGGGTCTGGGGCAGGGACAAAGAGAAGATTGCATGGGGAGTGACCACTAACAAGTGCAGAGCCCTGGCCAGCCTGATTGCCCCTCTGCTCAGCCAGCAGGCTGCAATGGACATGTAATTCCAACTTGGCATTATTTATGTCAACTGGAAGCTTTGACTGGAGTAAGGAGCCCTTCATGCTGGTCTCTGCAAAAGCAAACATACAAGGAATCTTTGGTCTGAGGGGCTTATCACACAGGTAAAGAATCATGGAATGATCAAGGTTGGAAAAGACCTTTAAGATCATTGAGTCCAACCATTAACTCAGCACTGCCAGCCTCACAACTCACCATGTCCCTGAGTGCCACATCTACGTGTTTTGGAACACTTCCAGGGATGGTAATTCTATCCTTTCCCTCGGCAGCCTGTGCCAATGCCTGAAGAAATTTTTCCCAATATCCAGTTTAAACCTCCCCTTGTGCAACTTGAGACCATTTCCTCTTGTCCTGTTGTTTGTTCCCTGGGACCAGAGCCTGACCCCCACCTGGTTCCACCCTCCTCCTGTCAGGGAGTTGCAGAAAGCGAGAAGGTCCTGCCAGAACCTCCTTTGCTCCAGGCTGAGCCTCCCCCACTGCCCTCAGCCACTCCTTGTGAGACTTTTGTGCTTCAAGAATATGGAAGCAGGAGGCAAGGCTGCCTCTGGGCACACTGTGGGCTCCCTGCACCGGGGAGGAGCTGCTCCCATGTAGTCTGGACACCAGATGTTCTCGTGCAAGCAAATTACTGCCTCAATCTATAAGATAAATGCCTTTCAAGAACAGAATTAAACAGACAGACAGATGGATGGACAGGGAGATGGAAGGAATGCAAAAGAGTAAGGAAACAAAATCTTAGAGGGCAGACAAGGCTGCATCATGCCAGGAAGGTGACTGAGGTTTGCCCTGGAAGCCATGGATCTGAGCCCACACATCTCTGGGCAAAGGGAAAGAGGCAGGGAGCAGAGAGCAGGCAGTGGCTCCTGGTCCCCACTGGCTGCCTGCACTTCGGGTTGTTTTACACTTGATTTATACGTGTAATAGGCAACGTTTCTCTGCTGTCACTGCCATTAGGAGCTGAAATGCTGTAGAAACGAATGGCCATTTGTCACCACAAATGAAGTCTGCTTGCTCTTTCTTTTTGTCTTTCCCTTTCAGCTGGCCAAGCTGAGTGCCTTTCCCCTTGCCTACACACACCCCATCATGCACAGCCAAGGGGGACTACTCAGAATGCACTCACTGGAGGAAGGGCAAACAGCCCAGGCACTTTTGGGAGCAACTTCTCCTTCCCCAGGACGCTGGGCTGGGCAGAAGATCAGCCATCCCCTGTTGCCTCAGCTCCTGTGGTTTTAGTTGCTCACCTCCCTGCTGGGAAGGTGCTGCAGGCACTGCTCTGTCCTGCCAGCTGTGCTTGGCCATCTCTAGCAACAGTTGGCACAAAGCCTTCTGCCACCCTTTGGCAGCCACTCGCCTGGCTCACACACTCCCCTGTTCACCCCAACCCCCTAAGCCACCTGATTGGTCCTTAGCACCCTGAAACTCATTGTACCTCCAAACCTGCACTTATTTGCACAAAGGAGCATTTCTGCAGCACAAAAAGTGGGTAACCAACACAAGTCCCCTTTTTTCATGAGGATGTCATTTAGTGTCCACCCATGCAATGTGCCTGACCAGGGTTTCTCCAGAAACCCATGCCTAACCACTGTGGGAGAATATCCAGAAAGAGCTCTCAAGCAAGTGGAAAAAAAGGAAAAAAGAAAAGGAGGAATTTCTTAGCAGGGAAAGTAGGCTTTTAGTCTGTGGCAGGTGGGACAGTTGCAGACACACGGTGCAGACGGGCAGTGCCATGGCAGCAAGCAGAGGGCTGCAGCTCAAAGGCAAGCAGCCACAGCAGGAGGAGCTGCTACTTTATGAGGGTTGTTGAAAGTTTGGGATCAGCTGGGAGGGCAATTTGGATTTCAGCTCTAATTGCATCCATTCTGATTTATCACAGAAGATTCAACTCCTGGCATTTTGTGTTCACTCTGAAATGCTGGCATAGCTGAAGTTGGGGAAAGAGGAGCTGCAGTAACAATCTCATTGTTTAGTGTCTGACGGCCTGACTAGCTAAACATCTGCTTGAAATATTAATAACTGTCAGATGGAAAGAGCTCGGGGGCTCTATACAGTTTCACACCATCTGTTTGTAAAGTAAACACACTTATGCACAGGCACATACACCCAACTCTTTTGTCAGGGCTTTATTCTCTGGATCATCATGCCTGCATGGGTGGAAGAGCAGGGGCTGTGTCTCAGGAGAGCAAAGGGATAAGGGGAGGGCCAGGAGGGCAGCCAGAGCAAATTCATTGGAGAGAAAGCCAAGCAGGCTCATCAATGACTAACACAGTGGCAGTAGTTAAACTGTTAACACCCTGCACATCCAAAGCCTAGCAGGGATTTTGTTGCTCCCTGCTGTGATATTCCCCATCCCAGAGGAGCTTTGATTCCTATTTCGCTCATTTTTCAGCACAGGGTTCTGTTGTGGTTCTTGCTGTGCCCCACACTGGCACTGACACTGACTGACACTGCTCTCATGCACCAGGAAACGTGTCTTCTGGATGAGGATTTTGGGTGCTTCCACTAACCCATGCAGGAGGAGTGAGTGCTATGGAAATGCTCCCCAGTATCACCTCCACCTCTGCACCACTGTTGTGCTTCCAGCCATGTCATACCACACTCTGCCAGTTATGGATATTCCCCTCTTTTTCCATCCTTTGCCTTTTCAATGGCTCAACTGACCTCAATTAGGTTGAGGAACTTGGTGCTTCCAAATAAGGCAGAGAAAAAACCCTCACTAAGACCGTATCTGAAGGTGAGATCCAGTGCAGGGCATTCTCTGAATTCCTGGTTTGGTAGGAACCACATACTCATCTTCCAGAGAACAAGAAAGGTTGAGACACCTGCTCCAAAATGCCACCACCAGCATCTCCTAACGCTCCCTCACCAGGCTCTCCAGCCTGTCCCTTGGTGATGGACACCATGGAGCCACACACATGCTAAGGACTTGGAGAAAAGAGCCAGGATGCTCCTACTCACATGGACCTGGAGGACAGTGGTGCCCACGGTGGTGTTCTCAAAGAGGCTGACGTTGTACAGGACCTTGCTGAAAATGGGGCGGTTGTCGTTCTCGTTGATGAGGCTGATCTTCACGCGTGCGAAGCCGACATGATCTGGGACACTCTCGTTTGCAAAGAGCTGGGCAGAGATAGGAAGAAAAGGGGAGGGAAGGAGACACTGTTTGTGAGGCTTGGGACAGTTACTCACCCTTCTTTAGTGGAGAAAACAATCTCCTGAGCTCTCTCACCAGCTGAGCCAGCTCAGGGCAAAACACCAACAAAGCTGGAGCAGGAGGAAGGGGAGGGCTTTGGCACCTGATAGGTGCACTTAAAACAAAGTTTTATGCTCTATAAAGCTGTTATTGCCCTGCTCTGCTTAAGCTCTTGCAGCTGAGCCTTTGGATGTTGGAAAGAGAAGGTGCAGAGCACATCTCTTCCCCACCTCCTTCTTTGCTTTATTATAATTTCCAATTTTTGGCTGTTCTGTCGTGCTCCAGTTTCACAGTGTGGATCATCATACAAAGCAGAGGAACCTTTAAAGGCCATCTAGTCCAAGCCCTTGCCACAGACAGGGACATCTCCAGGTTTCTCAGAGCCCCATCCAACCTGACACTGAATGTTTCCAGCAATGGGACATGCAACACCTCTCTGGGTAACCTATTCTAGGGTTTCACCACCCTCATGGGAAAAAACCTTCTTCCTTATACCTAATCTAAGTCAATCCTCTTTTAGCTGAAAGCCATCACCCCTTGTCCTATTGCAACAGGCCTTGCTAAAAAGTTCATCCTCATTTTTCTTATAGGCCCCTTTCAAATACTGGAAGAGAGAGGAAGGTGGTTAATGGTCACTCTTAAGTCACACTGAAAATTGTGGATGTCCCACAGAGATCAAGGGTGCAGCCTTACCGAAAATTCATAGCGAGGAATGGTCTCGAAGTCCAGCGGCACTGCCACACGGACACGGATGTCTGCCTTCCCCTGGATGGAGGTCGGCGAGATGATGAAGTGGTTGGAGTTGTTGCCCACCAGATAAACCTCAAAAATGCTGTTGGATCCCTGGGAAGGGAAAGGGGAAGGCTGGTGTTTTATACTAAATTCATGTGGACATCAAAGGAGCGGGAATGCATCACTGGGATGAACTAGCACAACACGCAGCTAATGGAAGGTCCCTTTTGCTGTTTGAAGGTCTATTCACCACACAGGGTATCACACACTGGGGTTTCATTGCCTCAGGCTGGGGGCACAGTGTGGGTGCCTCTCCCATGCAGAAGGCTTTTTCCAGTAAGACAAGCTGGGAACTGGAAAAACTCCTCTCCCAACACCTGGCCGGCAAAACAGCAGGACCACCAACATACTGATACTTTAGGAGCCTTTCTCTGGGCACAGCACCTTTCCCAAAGCACAGCCCAGCAGAGCACATGAAAAGCAAGCTCAAAAGCTGCCAAAGAAGAATTTCCAATTTTCCCTGAATGACCTCCCTCCTATCAAGAAAAAGGGGCCAATTAAATGCACGAAGAAGCACTAATAGCAAAAGCTGCCTAAGTGTGACCGCTGAGAGCCTGCAACACGAGCAGAATCCCTGGCTTGCCCCTCTCACCACACCTCCATGCAATCCATGGAGCTGGGAGCAAGCTGAGCCACTCCAGCAGAGCCCCATAGTAGGAGCAGGCCCCAAGGGTACCCACAGAGCCACACAAGGGCACCCAGAGCCCAGCAATGCTCTGCTGGTGGACAGTGGGAGCATCTCAGGGTAGACTGGCTCCTTCCACAAGCTGTTTTGCTGCCAAACTGGGAAGCAAGGGATGTTCCTGACACCCTGGACACATACCTGGGAGGGAGGGAACAGAGGATACAGAGGACAGTAGAAGGAAGCATTACTCCCCAAGCTGTTATTTCATACCCTATCTTTAGGATGTCAATTTACAGCAAACAACCATTTCCACCACTGACAAAAAGCCATTTTATTGAGGAATTTCTGCCTGGCTGTGCTGCCGAACCCTTGACATCTCTCCCAGGACTTGGTGCCCTCCCTGCAGTACACGAAAGCACCTTTTGTGGCAGTGAGATGGAAGGGATTTTCTTGGAAGCCAGAGAAGAGCGAGTTTGTTGGAGCCATGAGATAAAAGTTGAAACATCAAAAGAAATCCAAGTATTTGCAGGAAGAGAGCCGAGTGGATTAATTCCCCTCCAGCTGGGGAAGGAGATCAGCCTCCAGATACCCACCATCCCTAATTAGCAGCCCCTCAAGTGCCTCAGTCTCCCCACGTGAGGTCTGGGGAAGGGGAATACAGTGCCTCTTGGGAGGGCTGCTGCGAGTTGCCATTTATATATTTTTTCAGCTATTTATTTTTTTGTTTCGGCCCCCATGCTGCTTTCCTTGCTCCTGGTTCCCAGAGCCTGCGAGCCCCCTGTGGATGCCTGAAAGCAAATTTGAATATTCAAATTGTTATCAGCTGCCCAGCAGAAGGGGCTGGCTAAGCCTGCTCACAGCAAGGACCCCCCACTCCAGAGGAAGCCACAGGGAGCTGCTTAGATTTTCCTCAGCCCTTCCTACCTGCTCCTGCCACCCAGAGCAAACAATAGATCTGAAACATGGTTGGGAAGAAGAAAAACAAGTGCTGAATCCCCGGGCTCTCAAAGGTCCTGGTGTGCAGTGATCACAGCTGAGCACCATCTCTCTGCAGTGCTGAGGATGAGGATGGGATGCACAGGGTGCTCTCAGTGCATGACCTGCTTCACTGCTCCTTCCCCTCTCCATCCCCTGCCCTACCAGCACCTGCATGGCTCCAGTGTTCCCCCATCACCGAAAACAAGATCCTTTGCCTTCCTTTACAGCCACAAATTAAGGAGCAGCCTGCCAAAGCTTAGCAACCCTACAATAATAAACCTGTCTCCATCCAAAACAAATGGAGCCATAAAAGGATGGGGTTTGGAAGGAAGTTTGCTCCTGCCCAGAGCCGGGATGCAGCCACACGTTTTCCAGCTCCTCTCATCCCATTCCAGCGCACGGGGCCAGCCCTCGCCGTGGCTCGAGGCTGCTGCCCGCTGCCTCCTTCCCAGCAATCAAACCTCCTCCCAGCCGTAGCCGGCACTGCAACTGATGGAAATTTCATGTCAATTCAGCTAAAAGACAATTGTAGCTGCAGTTGGGCATAATTACGACTTTGTGGTTCGCGTGTGTATTCCTTGGAGCGTGTAATGGGAGCCGCGCCGTGGCCCTGCTGCCAGTGACAGCAGCAACCTCATGCCGACACCTCACTCCCAAAAAAGCCCCCACTGACCGAACTGCTTCATTTTTGAACAGTTTGTGACCTGTTTGGCAGTCCTACATGCCCAATATCCCTCTCAAATTCCAGGGGGCTGGAGCAAAGGCAAGAACCCTGGGCACAGGTGGGACTGGCAGGCAAGGGCAGAAGTGGAGGTGTGAGGCTGTGAGATGCCAAGAGGTGGGTATGGGTGTCTCTCCAGAGGTCTAAAGCATCATGTGTGACCTGCTCATGCACCTGCTCTGAATCATGGCCAAAAATCTGCTCTCCTGACTTTCAAGCCACACTCCCAGGGCACAGTTCACCATGAATCAGGAAAACCCTTCTCCCCTCAGGAGGCTGGGGCAGCCACATCAGCTGTTTCAACTGGGACTGAAGATGGAGCATAATTTTCATCCCTGCTTTTGCACCCAGTGTCACCCACTGGCTTAATCCATCACTCCTGCTCCCACCCAGCCCCGTCCTCATGGGAGCACACCTGCAAATGCTTCAGAAATTATTCAGCTTTCCACCAGTCAAAGCAAGTATTTAGCATCACTTGCCAATGTCTACACAAGAAAACAAAGTAAAAAATATAATAATCCAAATCCTTATACAAACAAACAACCTTTCCTCAACCACATCATCCCTTGAAATCACTGGGGTGCATGAGTAGATTAATTTCCTGAAACCACCTTCAGCACAAAGCAAGTTACATTGGGGAAAAGCAGCCTGGGGTCCTCAGTTTTCTCCTCTATGTGTTGCCTCAGTGCAGAGCTGCCTTTGCTTCCCTCCAACCTAGCTCAGTGCAGTTTGCTTTTCTAAAATGGAAAGCCCTGCCTTCCTGAAGCACAAAATCCAGTGCAACTCCAGCTTTCCTCCCAGCCACTTTCTAGGCACAGGCTATTACCTACAACAAGCTGCGGAGAGTTTAATATCCCTCATTCTGGGAAGTCTACAAAGTGAGGAAAGAGCTGAGTGTTTAGGAGTGGAGGAGAAGGAAGGAGGGCAAAAAAGGAGTGGGTCTTTTTTTGAAAGCAATTAATGCCTTTTTGTATAGGCTTGGATACCTTATGCCTGGTTCTTGTGAATCAGAGACAATGTTTAATCTTTTCTTTGAAAACACAAGGCATAAAGGGAGTTATTCTCTCCACCTACTTCAAGCTGTTTAACTCAAGTGCTCTGAACAGCCTCTCTGGCATTGCCTGCCTCTTTCCCACTGCCCAGCCAGACAGCCTGGGCTTCCAGCACTCATCAGACACCCAGCACCAATAACCTTTTTGAGGGCTCACTGAGCATGGGTGCTTGTCCCCTGCATTCCTAAGGCACTCACTGGGGTGGTGGGCAATGCAAGATGCCTGGAGGAAAATGCTCCCAAGCCTTTCTGATCCTCCTTCCTGTGCTAGCAGCCCTTCTCTCCCATCTTTCTGTCCATCCTAAGAGTCAGCCCTTGCCCTCTCCCTCTCTCCTGGAGGAGGTTTCTCCTTCCTGGCTCTCCCCAGGTAATCTGCTGAATTCCACACACGCCTGCACAGACGGGATCAATCCGAGGCTGCCTCGCCTTCAGCTTATCTCTGCTCCAAATGATTGATTTTCCCTCTTTAAGGGTAATTTGCTGGTGAATTCCATGTATTGCAAAAACCCCTGTGAAATCTAATTCAGCCCGACTGGCAGCTGGCACTTTTGGGAGAGAATACTCGTGCGCCGTCAATTCCCCTTTACAGTTCCTTGCTGTGTAGATCATATTTATAGTACTTGTGCCTGTCATATGCATATATATGCTCTGGGTGATTCATACATTGCACCTGCACACGCATGGGCACATACGATGTCCCTACGTGAGTCTCTGACAGAGCTCTGTGCAACCAAGAGCCCACGGCCTGGCTTTTCTTTATTTTAAATTCCCCATTTACCTTCCTCAATATGCTGATTTTAGAGGATTGTTTCAAAATGATTTTAAAATGTCAGACCATCATACTGGTGCTTCAGACAGCCTTTGCCCTTTTCTTGCTCTTCGCTCAACCACGTCGAGGAAAATCAAGTGGAAGCCTCGGTGGAAGAGCTGGTTTCTCTGGCATGCCCTGGGAAAGCACACTGCCACTTCTCTTAACATATCTCTGTGGATCTCACAGGCATGGGAAATGAGGGGGGATTCCCTGAGGGATGCCCTGATCCTTTTCCTGCATGGCCAAACCCATGCCTTCTCCCTGACATGTTGCATCAAGCCAACAGGTATACAGATCCAGCGTATCCAGAAAGGATATCCATGTCCCCCACCTCAGCCAGCCCAGGAGCAGATGAGCCCTCCAAATTAATATCAAACTATTCCACAGCTTGGGACTCATGTTCTCAACCTGAAAACAAACCTTGCTGCAAAAGCGGCTAATTCAAGGCTTTAATCTTCCATCTCAGACACAGAATTTATTCCTCTCTGCTGATCTACCACGATGTGAATGAGAGGAGAACCCAGCCCCAGCCTGGGAGTGTCTATACACACTGGTCTTCTGAGGTGTCCAGCTGAGCATAGGCTCAGTCTAAACACTGGGGAAACTTCCATGGATTTTCATAAATAGCTCTCAAATGGCTTTGGAAAGGTTTTCAAGGGTTTGTTCTCTGGCAGGGAGAGAAACTCAGCTGCACAGCGGTTAATGCTTTTGTCTTGGATCACAGAATCCCAGAATGGTTTGGTTTGGAAGGGACCTTAAAGCTCATCTAATCCAACCCCTCTGCTGCTGGCAGGGACACCTTCCACTAGATCAGGCTGCTCCACAAGGCTGGATCCAAAACCCTGGGCAACCCCTGTGTGCTTATTTCTCTCACATTCAAGTGTTTTCAGTAAGTCGTAGAGAATTCAAAAAGTAAAACCAGCACGTGTGGTTGAACACCCCTTGGCTGCGCCCCAAATCTATGCCTGGGCTCATCTCAGCTCAACCCAAATGAATCCTCTTGAGATGCCCCCCATCCCACTTTGCACCCCCAGCCAGCTCCTCTTGGAGCAAGAACATGACCACGTTTGGGGAACAGCAGCTGGGATTTTGCAAGGGCGACTCAGAGGAAGGGGCTTCTCCTTGGAGGTACCTGCTTAGGTACCTTGTCTGAGAGGTTAATTCCAGATAGGCTTCAAAGGCACCTAAAACACAGAGGAAAATCCAAGCCCAGGCTTTCAAGTGCAGTCTTGTGTGCCATGTAAATACATTTTTAAGTGCTTTGCTGAATCGTTTAATCTAACCCTGTCAAAAAGCCATCATTTAAGTTTGTGCAAAGCACACCACAAGACCAAAACCCTCACTATTAAAAAATGCTGTGTGGGCCTTGAAAAACCTTGTTTAACAGCCTTGGCAGCCCACGCAGTGTGTTTTAAGGGCCAGACCCATGTGACACCCCATTCCCCTGCTCTACAAAGGCACAACACGGGTTCAAGGACAGGCAGGCTACTCAAAACCACCCAACTCCATGGGACCCCTGCCCGGGGCAAGGTTCAGGCATGGGCTGAAGGAACAGTGGCTGAATTTTCTGGAGGGATCAGAACAAGGCTGGGTTGCTTGGCTCAAGAAAAAAATCCATCTGACAAGGGACTCTCCTAGGACTTCACAACATAAATTGGGAGGCAAGAGACAAAACTCAAGCAAAGTGATCTTCCCAAAGACTCCAGCTTTGATTTCCCATGTCTCAACCCATCTGCTCTCATTTATTTATTTATCTATCTGTTTTCCCTGGAGATGTGTATACTTCTCTGCTTGTTTTCCTTTGCCCCTTACACAAATGAGTCATGTCATCTCCAGCATGAAGGCTGTGCTGCCAAAATAGCTTCTGTCAGCCACGTCCTCAGTCACATCCCTGCCTGAAGACTTTGGTCCTTGCCAACACACCCCTGCACCCACAGAGCCACGAGAGAGCTCTGTGCCATCTCAGCTACCTCAGATCCAGATGGTTATACAAATCTCACAACTCTCACTAGGCACTTGAGAATCCAAACTATCACTGTCAGGCAACCTTTCTTTTCTGTAGGTTTCTTATTGAAAGATTGAGGGTCTGAGACTTCTAGAAATACACTGTCTGGGAAGCAGTGCTAGAACAACCATGGCTGTAGGTGCAGCCCCACTTATATTTCACATACATATTTTTTACAACCTGAGTATCTTCTCCCCAGATTTCCCCCCCACCAAGTGATACCTCGACAGTTCATCCAGTTGCAAACACATAAGAAAAATCCACCGCAGGATAATGCAGAAAAGAAAACCCCAATTGCTTATAACTTTCCTCCCTCCAGATATCAGCCCTCCTCTGCTTCTTATCAGTGAAAATAATGCCACGGTCAAAGCAATCCATGCTATTATGGTGGTCTCTGAAGACATGTACAGTAAAACTCCTTCAGACTCCCTTAGTGCAAAAGGTCCTCTCTCAGCAGTTCTAAAAATCTCAGCCAATTCTTTTGGGGAAATCTCAGGAAGTTAAAGAAATACATCAAAAGAATGGTGTCTATTTTTTGCTGGTGCGATGGGGAAGGCAAGGCTATTTTTTATTCTCCCATTTTAAAATTAGCAAGGCTGAAAAGTGAATTCTTGAATGGGAGTCACTCCAGTAAAACGAGCTTTTAACCAGAAATAATGACAGATCCTTCATCCTTCTGGCACAAACAGAAGTGTTACAATGCCCTTCAAGAATGGATCTGCTGACATCTCTCAGAAAGCACGACAGCGGCTCTATTCAGAAACTATCCCAAGCATCTGTCATATCCATATCTTCTTTATTAGCAATTGACATTTTCAAGAAAAAACAGTCTCTTTATCTGCTTAATAGCTCATCTGCACCTCTTCAGGCTGCACTCATAACTCCTGGACAGTGACATCATGTCACAAGTAGATTATTAGTTCTGTGTCATAATCACTTCAAATGAAAAAAGATGGGATTTCTGGGTGGCTTGAGAAGACAGGGTGAACTCCACCCAGGGCTGGGGAAGAGCAAATCTGACGTTTCTGCCAGCAAACACATCTTTAAAGATGCACATTTTAATTGACCTACTGGGATTTTGGGGATCAGGGGGAGATGTTCTGTTTCTCATTCCTTGACGCTATCACATGCTATCGCATTTACCTGAAGCATCAGGAAAACATCCTGATGACGTTTTGCCATCATTCAGCAACCTGGTCTAATGGAATGTATTCCTGCCCATGGCAGAGAGTTGGAATGAGATGGGCTTTCAGGTCCCTTCCAACCCAAACCATTTTCTGATGCCATTTATTCTGACAAACCCTTTCCCCTCATCTGCTGCTCAGCCTGAAGAGGAATAGCAGGAGCCTGTAGCCAGAGCCTTTCCGAGGGATTTTGGAAAGCTCACCATGAGGTGTCAGCACTTGTTTGAAGCAGACACCAGGCAGCGTGGCAGGGTTGGAGGGGACCAGCACACAGAGGCAGCCAGACGTGAACTGCACAAGTCAAATAATCAGAGTAATTGAAGGCTGCAAGCCCAGGGCTGGAACACACACTGCAATCCCTAACACGGCACGGATCGGCGCGTGACAAATAGGAGCTCCGTGAACACGAGGGAGGAACAAGCCTCCAACGCCCCTGGCTTGTTTGCAGTGATGAACGGGTATCCCAGTCCTCCCCCACCTACTGGGCATCTCCCACTCCCTCCCTGACAGCAGCAGCACCCGTCCCTCCCGGGGCACAGAGCCTGGAGCTCCTGTCTTTCCCCTCTCTGGCAGGTCCCTTGCGAGCCCAGCAGAAAAACTCCTCCTTTTCTGAACCAGACTGGCAAAGCACTGCCCGACAAGAGCCCTCAGAAGCAGGCAGGAATCAGCATCCCACACAATCCTATTTTCTGGTTCTCAGGGGCCATACAATCCTGTCTGCATTAAAGATCATGCCGTGCCTGGGTCCCAGGGAGGGAATCTGCACTCGGGGTACCCAGCAACCAGAGCAACACCAGCAGTAAGAGCTGAAAAAGTGGGTGTTGGGACATAACCTTGCACCTCATCACAGTTTCACCAGTGACTCCTCCTTCCCTGCATCCCCAAAACCCACACCAGTGCTACCTCCAAAAGAGGAACAGAAGTGCCCGTGGCAAGGGATCCCTCACCTCATCCTTGTCCTGCACCTGGATGAAGAGAGGAAGGGCAAAGCCCACCTGGGCCAGCTCTGGGATGGCCACACTGTACTCAGAGCTGTTGAACTCGGGTGCGTTGTCGTTGAGGTCAATGACCAGGATGTTGAAGGTGGTGGTGACGGTGGCGTTGGAGGGTGTGCGGTCGTCATTCAGCTCTGTCCCCTGCCAGGAGAGAAAGCAGGGGAGCCTTTATTTTTCAAGAAGAATAAAATGTAAAAGAAAGAGTGCATGGTGCATGTCATGATGAGAGACTTCCTGCAGGTTCTTCTTCCACTCTGCCACGAAAGGATGCTCAGTTGGCTCTGATATTGTCCCACACTGCTGACCTGTTAACACACATTGATGCTGGCCCAGCTCTCCCACTACCTCTGTGTCAGGCCCACAGCACCCTCACAAGCCTTCCCAGGGGCTTAACATTTCCCCTGGGATGGCTGTGGACAAGTTCTCCCTTGCCCCTATCATCTGGAGTCACACTGAAGGATGAATAGGAGATTTCCCTGCCACAAGCATTTAAACAGAAAAGAAGAAAATCCCTTGTGAGATGTAGGGGACAGTCCACAAAATAGGGGAAAGCACAATGAAGCAAAGAACACTCCTATTCTCTCCTCTGCCATCCCCTGAGGTGGGATCAGGAGCAGACAGCCAACCACTATAGTACTACTGAAGGGACAAAAAACTAGGGCACAGAGGAAAAGAAGATTTAGACCTTAAAATAGGTTTGGCAACACGTGTCTAAATACAGAGCTGAGTCATGACTCCACATCACACCTCTGTCTCAAGAAGGACTTTAATTTTGCCTTCCCAAAAGGAAAGAGTGCAAATTTTATTGCCAGAGAAGCAAGCCTTTTTAAGCACAGTCCCTCCTCTTGTCCTTTGGATAATCTTGCTTTGCTGTGGGCACGGAAAAGCAACGCTAACACGACCCACACGGCTCATTGCTATTCACTGCTTCTGCACACAACAGCAGAACAGGCTGATCCCAACGAGGAGCAATCCAGCTGTATTTTCACTGTGTGCTCCAGGACAAGAACAGCAGAGAACATTTTGGGTCCTGGGGATGTGGGACGCAGAGAGTTGGCATTTGCAGGAGGATGCAAAGTTTGTGGAGAGAGGAAATAGAAATCTATGGGATCAACAAAATATAGTTGGAACTCCATTATCATGCAGGGAGGAAAATGGGCAAGTTTTCAGGCTCACAAACCTTTCCAAGAGTAAACAGATATTTTTGTCCCTATTAAAACCAGAAAATCCTCCCTCTCTTGATTTTTGAAGCTATAAAAGCCCGGAGGATGAGATACCAGGGATAGATGGGGATCTCTTCCCCATGCACAAAGCCCTGACACACAAACTGTGCCTGGAATCAAAAGGGGTAATTTCTTGTCCCTTTGCCCTCACTCTGACAAAGCACTGCACTTGCCAAAATGAGAAGGCGATGTGCTGGCTGCCTCCCTCCCAATCAATGACCCTTCCTATGCTGCTGATTTTTCCCCACCTTGGCCCAGCAGAATCCATACTTCTAAATGTTTTTCCAACCAGCTGCCCAGCTTGGTATTGATTTTAATTAAAGGGCTGCGAGCAGAGCCAGGGAGCCGCTCTCAGGTGGGGCTGGAATACCATGCTCCAGTGCCTTTCCTTGACAAGGCAAATTCCAGTGTCACTCCCTCCCCGTGCTGGGCAGGCACAGACGATGCCCTGCTACACTGCTGCCTGCTGACATGATAAAATGTCAGGTTTGTCATGGGTTTTGGGGGGGAAAGGTGAGAAACAGGCAAAAGTAGGCACAATTCAAGTGCCTGAATGTGTCTGGTGGTATTTGCAATCTTGGACATCTTCATGCTGGCAGCAGACACAACCACAGGCAGATCTACTTGGAGAGCAGGCAGGACACCAAAAAACACCCTTAAACCTCAATCATGTTTTAGGCCACCAGACAAGGGGGGCTGTGTCTAACATCTCACTTGGCTTCACCAGCACATGGCTCTGGATGCCCACGAAAGCAACATGTCCCAGGTTTTCTCCTCCACCTCAAAAGAGCTGTCCCCAGGCAGGATGCCCTCCCCATCCTGCTCTGTTGGTGTGCCTCCCTGATGGAGGGGGTCTCACCTTCACTGTGAGGATGAATCCAGCACTGTAGAAGGGATTTTCCCGGTCCAGGGGCCCATTTAGGGTTAAAGCCCCACTGATGTAGTCCAGTGCAAAGATGCTGTTGGTGTTACCTGAGGAAAAACAACAGGCAGCGTGAGCACAAGCACAGCTGATTCCAAAAGGTGCTGGAAGTAACGCAGGGAGGGAAGGGAAGGAGGAGGACACGAGCTCCAAGCTGGGCACAGACTACAGTGGGCTCTGCAAACCCAGCACATCATCCCAATGTGCTTTAAAATGTCATGGCTGTAATGGTCCTCTCCTTCTTTCACCTACCCCAGCTCAGGGCTCTCCTTCCATCAGCCAAAAACTGAAAATGCTGGAGGCAGCTGAAGAGTTCCAAAGGGCTGTATTATTAAAATATGCAGCAGCAAAGCTGAAAGCAGGGCCAAATCCAGGTGCTCCCCTCTGAATGAGCACTTGCATCCACAGGGTACTGTGTCCCTGGCATGGCTTCTCTCCTAAACTACAACAGTTCAGGGACATCAGTCAGGGTTAGTCAGAGGAAGGAGCACACAGACCAAGCTCACAAGTAATGCTTCACATAACAAGTGGTGGTTTAACTGTTGTGCCTCTTGCCAGACAGTGCTAAGGGTGATACAAGTCCATATGTATTCAAGGAGAGGCTTCAGAGGTTAAAGAAAGAAAAAAATTCTATCAAATAACAGGGAAGCCACACACAGCTCAGGAATTTTCTTAGCTGGACATATTTGGAGCCAGGGACAGTATTAGCACTTGTCCTGTTTTTATTCTCTTGACAGATGTGTTTCCCCATGGCCCCTTGTTTTCCTCTACTGGACCCAAATCTGGCCCCTGTGCTTGACCTTATAAGCAACCAGACAGGGTGCCATGGAGTGCTGGCCTTCCTCCACATCATCCTATTCCCCAGTTTGACTCCTCCTCTGGAATTAGACACCCAGAGAGGATTAAGAAACACTTGGGTTTCATGGCCAGCAGATGCTGAAAGGACTAATGTCCTGCTCTGGGAATGACATTGTGACAACTCCAGGTGCTCCCTCTGTCAGGCAGACAAAAGCAAGCAGTTGGTATGTGGAGCCTGGAGTACCTGACACCAGCCTGACACAACACCAGAGGAGGCTGCTGAATTAGTGATGACCAAGAAGGAGGTTATATACAGGCATATGGCCACCCACACCACTCCTCTCATCATCTCACAGCGTCCAGAATACCCTGATTGAGCTCCAAATGGGAGTGAGGAAATCCTGCAGGTATGCTGTGGTCATCCCAGTCAAAAATAACCAAAAAGTAAACCCTGCCTTCTCAATATATCTCAGCATGAACAAAACACATACAGCATTTGTCATTTCCCTGAAGGGAGCTGTGAGACAGAGCTGCTGCTGCAGAAAGTTGTTTCTCATCACTCAGCATCCACCTTGCTCCCTCCTGATCCCTGCTTGACCACAGCTGCACATTCCTCAGCATGGCCAAAGCCTCCAGGTCTGGCCATCCCCTCCCTCCCACCCTGGGAGCCACCCTGGCCTCTCCTCTCTCTCCCACAGCCCCAAGTGCCATAGCACCTTTCTCCCCATTACCAAGCTGTTGTATCTTCCTCTCAGACCAAATTCTTCCCATTTCTGTCCTTGGTCCTCTCTTCTTTCCAACCGAAATGCCCCACTGACCACTCGCCAGCTTAATGAACTGACACACAGCTACTTAAATTATTAGCAGCAGCCTTGAGTTTTTTTAATCTTTTGCTCCTGTACATGAAGATCTCTTGTCTCCTCCTTCGGACAATTCCTCTCTTTCCACCCTGACTTCCCACTTTTGCTGTGTAATTTATGGCTTACTCTTCAGGAAGCTCCTTCCAATATCAGCTGTGAAGGACACTCCACGAGATGGATTGGACTGTGCTGTGAGGCATTTAAATGCTCCAGGAAACCAGGTTGCCATGGTAAAGTTTATGCATTGGGGCCATCTCCCCCGAACATGAAGTGCAATAAAATGTGGAGATCAATGGAATTTAGTGGAATTAGGTCAATAGGGCAGGAATTTGACTAAACACAGCACCGGGTTCTGTGTCCTAAAGATGGTTATGAATGTCATATTTGAACACAGTCATTTTTTTGAAAGATGGACAACTAAATGCTGAACCCAAAGGCCTTCTCAGGCTGCACATCAGAGGCTTTTCTCTAGCTCAGCCTCCCCAACACATCTGATGTCCACCGGGGCAACCTTTCAGCTGGCAGAGAATTTCTGGCTTTGCAAATCAGCCTCTGAAAGGAAAGTGGCATCTCCAAACTCATCTCTCAGAGGCCTTTCCTGATTTCCTCTAAAATACCTTTCACCTACCACTTGTTATCCCTCTGACCAGTGATCCCTGCTGAAGCACTCACACTGCCAAACAATGCACATTCCCCCAAGATATTTTCCTTGCAAAAATCTCTCTAATCATCTTCATGTACCTGCACTTTCCACAGAGCAAGAGGAAAAAAAAAAAGTTGGGGAAAAATCGGCCAATTTTGTCTTTTCTCCCCCCAGTCTTTCATTCTGCCCACCTATGTATAATTTCTCCCACATTCCAGCTCTCTCATTATCTCTCCAGGAATTAAATGATCTATAATGTCCCTGCCAAACCAAACCACTCCAGGATTCTGAGGAGACCAAGGACTTTATTTCCATGCCTCTGGTTAGAGAAGGAAGCCCAAGACTGTTCTCTGGTTTCTGTGAAACAGAGGCTTACATGTTCTCCATCTCCTCCTCCATCCAGACAAGGATGTGGCATGTTCACAGAGAACTTGGTGATCCAGTTCCACTGTGTGGAGCAGGCAAGGATAAGGAATAAACAGGTCCTTCAACAGCAAAGGAAGAGCTCTGCTTTCAAGTGCTGGGAAAGCAAGGATGCCCTTAAGGAGAGCAGGGCAGGGAGCAGAAAATAAATGTGAGGCTGCCTAGGAGGCAACATCCATGGAGAGGGACACCTCATGGGAAAGCAGGCTCCACTTCTACAACTCTGCAAATTATGGAGCTGGATACAGCACAAGGTGGGGGACAGCAGGAGAGGCCAGAGGGACACCCAGAGGTGGGGCAGAAAAGAAAAGATGGGAAGGGAAGGGCTGAGCAGCAAAAGGGAGCACAGAGAGAAATAAAACAAGGCAGACAATGTTTTAAAAGAAAAAGGAAAGGTGTGAACAATGACAAAAAAACAAGGATGAGCTTTGGAGCAGCAGCATGAATCCACTTCTGGCAGACTTGTTGCTCCCACCTGGCAAGGAACAGGCTGGCTCACAACATAAAATCCCAACTTCTTTTTATGACACGGGTAAAAGTAGAAGGAAAACTTTCTTATTCATCTGTGTGCAGACACAGGAACAGCAACAGCTCCTGCATACAATCCACAGCCAGACTGGGCACGGGGAAGGCAGGGACTGACAGGATGCTGCGTTGGGAGCAATGGGATGGATCACAGTAGCCCATTCACAGTGTTTTTCCAGGCTCATTGAGGAACGGATGGTGGCATAGGCATCATTTTGGAGAAACACTGCTGTAACGAGGAGTTTTATAGATGAAGGCCATAATGTTTAATTGCCCTCAGCCAAGCTCTCACAGTTTAAAAAGGCCATTAAAAGTACTGGCTCAAACCCAAGAGCGGGGAAAAAAGAAAAAGGAAAAAAAAATCAAAGAAAAAAATCAGTGTCTCCTCCTTCCTCCCTACCCCTTTGGCCCTTTGAGCATTGTTCAAATCCCTGTGAGGGAGAGATGCAGCTACTGCCCAGCTGTAGCAAAGAGCTACCTGTCAGCCAGGGAAAGCCCTGTGCAAGAGAATTTTCCCACCCCCCCTCTCCATGAAGGGCTGTTCATATCGGGAAGTTGCATCCTGGAAAGGCCCTGGGCTTGCTGAGCCACTGAACTTGGAGCGGATGACTTTCATGAGATGTGAAAGGGGAACCTATCACACACCTTGTGCTGGATAATTTATTAATCAAAATGTGCTCCGTCAGGGCTCCTCAGCACCAAAATAGATGCTGTTGGATGTGGTTCACGGAGTCAGCAACAGACACAGTTATTATCGTATAAACAGTCCATCAGCTGCTGTGACCACCTCGCTGCTCTTCACCTTGAGTTTCTGCCCCTGGGCAGTGTGCAGGGGAGTCAGGGCAGCTACCTTGCCATGTGCTTAAAATTGAAGGCAACAAGTTATGTCCAAAGGAAAAGGGGTTATTACAACCTGAGCTTTGCCTGAAATCAAGATGCTCTATAAAACAGTGAAGCAGTGCCTGTTTCTGCTGCTCAGGACTTTGGTTTGCTGTTCTGCAAAGATGCAGCTCTCTGGGCCAAGGGATCCAAGCCCCAAGCTGTGTCCTGGCACTCCTATGCATGTTTTTAGTACCTTCTCTAAAAGATTTAATTGCCTGTTCCAGCACAACCAGCAGAACTTCTGATCTTGCAGGGCCACAAAAGGAGCTCAGATTAAACGTTCACCCGGTTTCCTTTTTTAGAACCAAATGTATAGTACAAGGAAATAAAAAGAGACATTTATCACGTGAGATGCAATCCTATTCCCAAATTCCCTGGGAGCTGTGGCTGGGTACCAGAAAGAAGAACAGAGCCCACAGAGTTTCTGCTCTCAGTGTAGTTCTTCACAGAAAAGGATGCTGAGTCTTGGACCCCAACCACCATTCCCCTACGTCATCTAAAGTGTGTTTTTTAACATAAACCTCACATCTCAGCACCTTTCTGAAAATTCTCCATTAAAAACCATCTCAGAACCAGTTTTCTCTGGCCTTGACATGAACAGAGACAATGCAGGTTCATCCTTCTCAAATGGCTGCCAGTCCCAGAATGGTTTGGGTTGGAAGGGACTTGAAAGATCACCTTGTTCCAACCCACCTGCCATGGGCAGGAACACCTTCCACTAGACCAGGGGGCTCAATCTTGAATACACATTGAATGCCAAAAAGTTAAATAAAAAGTCCCAGAAATTAAACAGAAAATATGCTTTTGTTTCCTACTTAAGTATAAAAGGGAATGTATAGTTTTAATTACCGAGGACCATTTGCTGAGGGACCACCTGCCACACAAGCCATTATCCCAATCATATCTCTTTTCAATGATTTCTGGATTGCCAGGGAGCCAAAGCCAGATGCCAATGTGACAACAAAACACCATTAGCAGCGTGCAGGAAGATGAGGACCAAGTGAGCCAAGAAAAGAGGGGCTGTGACCACACCACCATCTCTGCTTTGCACTGTCTCATCCCCTTGCACCGGCAGGGTGAGAAAAACAGCTTTTGATGGATAACTCAGCGCAAGGCACTTTTCCACCCATCAGCGTGTCCTCCTACAGAAATGTTCTGCTATGATGGCTGCCTTTAAATCACACTGGAAGGCCCTCCCAGCAGGTGTAATTTATGAGGACTTCAACACCCTGGTAGTTCACTGAGCGAGTCCAATGTGGGAAAAAGCCGGCACAATGTAGACAACGGGAATATTAACATGAGCAGGTCCCATTTCCAAGGGTTCTCCCTGATGTCTGGTTTAAAGGGCCTCAGGGAAGTGGGTTGCTTTGCCCTGCCTTCTTTATTAAGTCAGGTCAGACTGAGAAGGGCGATGTCAGCAGCTGAGAGCTTGGAGACCCCTTTGGCCACTTAACCTTGCCTCAAGGATTCGTGCTGCACTTTCAAAAGGAAGGCAGCAGGGCACTCCAGATCTGTTAAGACCATAGGAAGCCTGCTCTCAGAGCTACTGCACTGATTTTTATTTATATAAATTTTTGTATATATGACATTTCATTCCTTAGCAGATGAACCCATAAGAAAGGCAGAGAACAATTCTTTCCAGTTTCCCTCTAGCTTTTGTAAGGCACACTTCTATTGCATTGTGCAAATAATGGGTTTTAATTCATGATTCCCTCAGGATGCACCAGCTTTAGGAAGGGAACTCTCTGCCAGAAACTGCATCAGACTCCTAAATCAATCCACTCTGGGGAAAAAACCCACAACACCATAAAGGAGGTGGACTGATTCACTGACCAAAAGCCCTGTGCTCGCTTCCCTCTCTCCTGAAGGACTTTCCAAGCCCTGGGAAGGATGTATGGATTGCCCTTGTGCGATCCCCCACTGCCCATCCATCACTGCACCTGAAATGTGTCAGGCAGGCAGAGACAGACATTCAGGACCCTTTCCCTGGGTTAACCCTTCAGTGCCTGCACAAACAGCACAGGTCACCTTCACATCCTCATGCCAGGAGACTTAAAGTCTCATGACTATCCTGGAAATCAGGGAAATCCAAAGTTCTCCATGAGCGAGCAACTCATGAGACAACACATTTTCTTAATAAGAGCTCGCAGGCCAGAGTCTCCTCCTGCCTATTAATTAAATAGCTGTTTAACTCAGGATAAAAATCCTTCCTTTGAAGAGCCAGAGGATTCCCCGTGCCCCAGGCAATGTGCAGCAGCAGCAAATGTGAAAACACAGTGCCGACTGCAGGGCTGATCCTGCCGAGAGCACCAGAGCCCTCCGGCTTCCACCAGGAAAATCAATCTCCCTTAGCCCAGAGAGTTCCCCTAAATGAAAAGCCTTATCTAGAACAGGTCGTGTTATACAACAAGTCACTCGCTTTTCCTGGGAAATGAAAGATGATGAGGCAGAGTCCCCGGTACAGAGGCTATCTCCATAAATCTGCCAAAAAGGAACTGTGGATTACTTTGCTGGATTAATTATCTGTCCTTCAAAGAGAGTCCTGACCTCAGCGGCTGAGCATCTCCAACCTGTCAAAGCAGCCAGGGAGGGAGGGCTTTCACAGGGCTCTGGCCACAGGCTGTCTGCACCCACAGGAAAAGCAGCAGGAACACCCCTTGGAGCGATGGGAGCCCAGCCTGTCAGCACGATGGGTGTGAATTGAGAGGTCTCAACTTGGATTTCTTCTTCAACTGGCTTTTTTCAGGGCGATGAGCCCACTCCTTCTAAGGTGTGGGGCAAAAAAGTACATTTTCCTGCAGTTAAAACACTGTGATGGGAAGGAAAGGGGGAAAACAACTGAATGGCTTTTCCCTACTAGGTATGGAAATAATTCCCAGTGCATCCAGTCAGGCTTATGTGCCCATGAGGACAACTAGCCAAAGCCAGGACACAGCTAGACCAGCACTCCTGCAGCACTTCAGCCTGAACAGCTTTGTAAGTTAGATCTTAAGTCTTATTTTATGTGGTTATGGTTAATCTTTTAGTTTTATTGTGTTCCTGTCATAGCAGGACCTTGTGCTGGAGATAACCATATAAATAAGAGCTGCTGCAGTACATCCCGAGGGATGGAGCCGAATAGGACAGCGGCAATTCCAAATTAATTTCTATATCCCACCTCCAAATCATACCAAAGCTTTAGGTATTAACACCAAGGGAATGACAAATGGCCACATTGCTTCTCAGCTCTCTCACTGCTGTATATTCAAGTCCAAAAGGTAAAAAAATCAGACCAGCCACGTGCCAACCCTGTGCCCAAAAACCTGGGAGAGCCAGGGAAAGGGATCACCCATCCCTGCAGGAAAATAGGAGCAGCATCACTGCCTCCTGAGAAGCCAGGTATAATCACTACCTCCACCAGCCACTTTCACTTTTGCTTACGGTCGGTTTCTAATTTAATTTGCTTCCTCATTCCCATATGTTAGGCCTTTTTTTTTTTTTCCCCAAAATTGCCGTAAAAAATTTTCCAGCTCAGGCACAAAAATCTGCTCGCTGACCTTTACCATCATGATTGAGGATAATGAGAAATTAATTAGGCTTTACCTGGCTGCCAAAAAAAAAAGGCTTGCCTTAGGTGAGCAGATTTTGGAGGCACGTTAGACGTCAGTCCCGAGTCCAGACTCCCAGCTCCATCCACAGGCTGATACTTCCCACCACCCCTGCTCTGTAAGTCCCTGGAACCAACAGGAG
>JAWWLZ010000174.1:2029389-2041995 GCA_035041345.1 Poliocrania exsul
AAGGGAATGACAAATGGCCACATTGCTTCTCAGCTCTCTCACTGCTGTATATTCAAGTCCAAAAGGTAAAAAAATCACACCAGCCACGTGCCAACCCTGTGCCCAAAAACCTGGGAGAGCCGGGGAAAGGGATCACCCATCCCTGCAGGAAAATAGGAGCAGCATCACTGCCTCCTGAGAAGCCAGGTATAATCACTGCCTCCACCAGCCACTTTCACTTTTGCTTACGGTCGGTTTCTAATTTAATTTGCTTCCTCATTCCCATATGTTAGGCTTTTTTTTTTTTCCCCAAAATTGCCGTAAAAAATTTTCCAGCTCAGGCACAAAAATCTGCTCACTGACCTTTACCATCATGATTGAGGATAATGAGAAATTAATTAGGCTTTACCTGGCTGCCAAAAAAAAATGGCTTGCCTTAGGTGAGCAGGATTTTGGAGGCACGTTAGATGTCAGTCCCATGTCCAGACTCCCAGCTCCATCCACAGGCTGATACTTCCCACCACCCCTGCTCTGTAAGTCCCTGGAACCAACAGGAGAAGGACTCCTGGCCAGGTAGAAAAACACTCTGCAATTTTCATGTTTGGGAAAAAAACCCCCATAACAATGCAGAGTAATTTAATGATTTTTTGATATGTTCTGCCTGATTCTCTGGTATGAGAGCTGCTCCCCACCAGGCAGGACTGGGGGCAGGGGTTAAGCTCTTGGCATACACAAGCAGATTCAAGGCTGTTTGCAGTGATCTGTCTGCATGTCTCGCCACATTCCACTGCCACCCAGATCCCAGAGCATCTTGGTTCCCTTCCACCACCTCACTGCCCATCCAGGATTGCCAGGTTGACCATCCTCACCATAATTCAGCAACCTCTGCAAACTCAGATTGATGTTTCAGTTCAGTATCCAGTGAAAAATCCTGTATCAGCCAAAAGAAAGTCCCCGCTGCACTTTGGCCAGTTGATGTCCACAATCTGGGAGAATCTCCTGAATAAATTGCAGAGGGAATTAGAGGAATAAATAATCCTCGCATCTTCAAAGGCTGACTGACCTGGATATTTGCAGCCAGGATCAGTGGACTTGAAAGTCAGGGTGAAATCACCTTGACCCTTGAGGTTGATTAAAGAGGGTTTGAAATGGCTGGGCTTTAAGGAAGAGAGACTGGGAAATTATTTCTGCACATGTACCTTGGAGGAGCTGCCAGCCAGCACCCTGAGCATGTGGCACAGCAGGGAGGGGAGGCACTGTTGCCATTTCTTGCTGGGAAGAATCCTCTCAAAAGCAATTCCAGGAATAGGGTTATAACCCAGACCCACCAGGCTGGCCCCTCATGCCTGAGTTGCCCTGAGTATTCTGTCTGTCCTCACCAACACATTGTGTGAGTACAGCCTGATGAGCATCAAAGTTTGTCTTGGATATGACAGAGATCACTGATCTCAAGGCATCTTAAATGAGTCAGGTCCGACCCCACAAACTGGCCTTTCCTTAGGGCAGTTATGTTTTATCTGGAAATGCCTGCCCAGATTGCCCTGCTCTTGCCTTTGTTGCCATCAGCAGAGGTCCCCAAGCTACAGAGCCAAAGGAGCCAAGCACTGCCACGTGAGGATCCATAGGGAACCAGCTACATCAGTTGCAGCAACCCCCCCACACACTGGGAAGGGCTCTTGGGCACCAGAACCAGTCTGCAAAAGGCAGGATCAATCCACATGCCCACCAGAAGGCAAAAACCTATCACCACTTTAATTAAGCTTCATACTCTTATCTCTGCATCCTCACAGGTCCGGCCCTTGCATCCCAGCTTCTGAAGCTTTTGGGAAATACTCCAGAAACCAGCAGGAGCCATTCAGTCCGTAGTCAGTCCCATTCTCTCCCTAAACACAAAATCTGCTCTATGGTATTGCATGAAGCTGAGCTGTTTGTGGCTCATCATTAGGAGTGAAAGGTTTCAACATGAGGTATTGCCAAACTTGCCTTGAACAATCTGGACTGTGGAAGGTGTCCCTGTCCATGGCATGGAGGTTGGAACAAGATGATCTTTAAGGTCCTTTCCAACTCAAATATTCATAATTCCATGATTTCCCAGGCTTGGGATGTGCCTTATTGCTGGGTTAGTCCCTCCATCCCTGCTGAGCTCCCCTTCCCACCATGCCCCCAGGACCCACCTGAGACGATGGTGTAGCCGATGCCACGGGGACGTCCCTTGTCCTGGTCGATCGCCGTTATCATCCTCACAGTGGTTCCCTGGGGAGGGACAGGGG
Organism: Poliocrania exsul; assembly: GCA_035041345.1. NCBI lineage: Eukaryota > Metazoa > Chordata > Aves > Passeriformes > Thamnophilidae > Poliocrania > Poliocrania exsul. The sequence continues at coordinate 2,031,639 of JAWWLZ010000174.1, forward strand.
ACAAATGTCACACCCACTCTGGATGACACCACTGGGGTTCCTGAGAAGATCCATTACCGTGGGCCAAGTGCTTTGGATAACCTGCCCTAGGACATGGCAGACCATGGAAAAGCCCCACCCCCTGCCTCTTGGGGCAGTTCAGGCTCACCACTCACCACTCGTGTGTGAGCTGCAGGACTCTGGTAACCCACCTGGGACACAGCTGGGGATGCTGAGGGCATGACCAGGGGAAAATGCCATCTAACCAAACCCCTGAGCAGGGAGAGCTGGACTGTGCAGAAGGTTTGTACCAGGTAAGTGTCCATAGGGACTGGAGGGAGCACCACCAGACTCCAACCCTGTGCTGCTCATCCCCTGCCCAGAGGAAGAGTATTTGAAGCAAGGTCAGTGTGGTAAGCACAGCTTTTTGTGCTTGAGGAAGAAGAGGAAGGAGGAACTGAAGTTGTAGGTAAAGCCAGGACAAGCCTCCTCACAGTTTCACAGTGGACAGGCAACAGCACACACTCCTCTGCCACAGGGATTTTCATTCTGCAGTCACTCAAGAACAAAGGCAACAATTCCCTCTCACCACAACCTTCAGCACTGGCCACTAACACCAGTTTTATCTACCTCTGTCTTCCTCATTTTGACCTGTCCCCCGCTCCCCGTGCTCTTCAAATGAGGCCCTGCAGGCAGCACTGGATGCCCACACTGGCCACTGGCATCCAGCTGTGTAACTCAGTGAGCTGCAGAGATTTTAATTAAAACCTTCAAGGAGGAGGAGAGTTGGACAGATGCTGAGAACCAGGGATTGCCCACAGGCAGGAGCTTCTGCAAATGCCAGCTCACCCACCTCATTCTCCATCCTGCAGGACAGACTGTTTCTATAGCCCAGCAGAAAGATCAGAGAGCCCCCAAAACCCAACAAAGAACATAAAAGTGACCCAAAATTCTTTCTTAGTTCTTAAAATAAAAGTATCACATGCTTATGTCAACTCCATAAGTCAACTCCCCCGCCGCAGTGCAGTGAGCCCCTGTGAATACCAAAACACACACACACTCCCGTAATTAATGTAGTGTGAAAAAATTTACAACTCAGCTGTTCTTGTTTTCATTGGCTTATTAACAGTGGGGAAAGCAGCAAATTTTTTAATTTCTTTTTTTTTTTTTGCCCTCAAAGGAAATGTCAGCAGAGGCGTTTGCATGTGTAACGAGGGAGCAGAGCGGGTCCCAGCCTCGTGTTTGCCCTGCAATCCATCAGCTGAAGGCCAAAGGGAAAGCTGTGGCAGAAACATCACCGGTGGAAAACAGGGACTTGTTGTCTTCCCTGGCTTCCAGGTTTGTGCCCCTGTGGGCTCAATGCCACTGCTGGCCATAAAGCAGGCTCCCAGAGCCAGGCAGGCTGCCCATTCCTTGATCTCTGAGGGCATTTCAATGGACTCCTTAAGTAAATCCATGTTATTAACCAGGAACATTAGCCATAAATCCCAGGTCACCAGCCCCTGAGCAGCACTCTGCTGGTGAGGCTCAGCAGCCACTCAGAGCGCCTCTAAATCACTGACAATAACTGTGCTTTCTGAAGGAGCATGGACAGATAAAAAGCCCAAGAAAAGTGGGAAAAGAGCAGGTGGAAAGGCAGAACAGGGGATGTGGAAAGGAGGGCAGGGCAAAGTGGACAGAAAAAAAGGGCAATGCAATCCAGTGTGCTCTGCCCCAGCTTACTCTCGCTTGTATTATATTATAATTTATATTGTACAATATATATAGTATAATATATATTACTAAATTATACATTATGTAGTATATTACATATTATTATGTATTCTGTATGGTATTATATATTATACTCATACTAAGCAGAATCAAACTTTATCCAAGCTTTAATCTCCCATCCCCACAGAGCAGATATGAGCCCCTTCTGCTTCCTGGCAAACCAGGAGCTCCTCCATGGAAGGGGCAGTGGGTGAAGGCACTGGGTCTGTCTCACAGCTCGCTCATCACCTGTCAGACAGCTCAGGAATGGGAATTGTGTCCTGCCGTGCACGCTGCAGAGGGAAGGCAGCTGCAGGAGAGGGCAGGGCTCTTGCCATGGCTGGAGAATAGCAATGGGCTGCCTTATCTCCGGGAGAGGTCCCTCCTGCAGGAGCCAAAGGGAAGGGCTGTTGGGAGAGATAAAAGGATGAGCGTGGATGTGGCAGCAGGGAAAGTTTGGGAGGGGGAATCTCATTCAGATATCTCAGCAGCGTGTGCTGTAGAGATGCCCATAGGGAAGAAATTATCCAGACATTTGATCACAGGAATGAGAGCTGTGAGAGACCATGCTGAGGTTCACCCAGTCCTTGGTAAGCCTGTGATGATGACTATCATGCTGCTGGTTTTTGGTGTTGGGTCTCCCCCTGTTCTTCTGGCAGGCCTGTGTTTCTCCACAAGTCCCTTCACCAGCCCCTCCTGGGGATGAGACACACTTCCAACAGTGACCAAGAAACACGTGCTGGAATGGTGCTGTGCTCCCTACAGTTCATGGATGCTGCCACCTGGAACCACGGCAAGGGCAGGGGTTTGGGCATGTCTTAACATCCCACCTGGTGTCTATCCCTCCTGCCAGGTCCTTCACAAGACTCTTCCCATATCCACAAGACTGGCAGATGCCAGCTCCTGAGGATGGATGATGCCTCCCTGAGCATTCTCAGTGTTAGGGAGCAATCTTGATCCTCCTGGGGAAGGGGCTGGACAAGTGGCCCAGGGCAGGCATAACATTTATCCACTGCTGATGGCAATTACTGGCTTTGTAGTGAGCACTAACTAGAGGTGGAGACAGTCTTGGAGCAGACTTGCTCAGCAGGGGGACAGCATGGGTTGTAGTGAGATGATGTGGTGCTACACACAGAAAATGCTCACCACCTGGTACCTATGATGACTATGGAGCCCTTTGCCCATCACACCAGCAGAAATAACTACCCAGAGGAATTGGGAAAACCACTCAAAACAAACCAAATCCCTCACCTCAGACATACCACTGTGGCAAAGACCTTCCTCTCACAAACCACATGTCAACAATTCCCAATTTCTCTTCCAAAATCCTATCAGACCACAACACTTTTCCTTGCACTATCCATGTCTTGGTGTCTTCCACTTACTCACAGAAACCCCAGGCTGACTTCCAGCACCAGTAACTCTGCCACAGGTATTTGTGGCATGAACCTGCAACTCTCAGAAACTCCCAAATATTTGTAACTTTTCTTAACTGTCACAACTCGCCTGCCTGCTGCAGACAACAGTGGCTGCAGGGAGAGGGCTTGGCTGGTGGGTACAGAGAGAACAGAATAACCCTCTCCCTCTTGGGAAGGAGGAAGAAGGTTTAGAAATGTAATAATCTGGGAAAGCCTATGCTTTAAAAAAAGGCAAAGAAAATAAAGAATGGCACATTATCCAAACAAAAACTGAGGTTTTTTTGAAGAGGGGCAGGGGTAAATCAATCCTTTTTTAATAAAACCCTGAGCTTTTAATAAAGTGTTCACACTGATGGGCTGGAAATATTGTAAGAAAGAATTAACTTGGAGCTATTGAGACTCTAGGGCAAAAATAGCACTGATTCTACATTATTTCTTCAATCCAAGTAGTTTCTGAGGAGGAGGGGGGATGGTGCTGAAGAATTAAAACTGTTTTAATGATATTTGACACATAGCTGTACCATCCTGTTGCCAGGGAATTCAACTGCTGGGCTTGGGACCAAGTGCCAGTGGGATCTGTGCCCACTCTTGCCTTCACGTGGCTCTCTGTGGGATGAAGCACAAGTTTATAGGCCTCAGCTTGTCTTCAGGGGAGTGGAATCCTCCCGTTTCTCCCCCAAATTGAAGCTGTGATGCTGCCTGGATCATGCTTCAGGTGAGGTCCAAAAGCAGGGGCTCATCAGCTCTGCAAGGGAAAATGGCCCCTCTCCTGCAGCCCCATCAACTTGGTTGGACGACACAGAATCATAGAATCATTTAAGTTGAAAAAGCCCTCTAAGATCATCGAGTCTGACTGTTCCCCCAGCACTGCCAAGGCCCCCACTAAACCATGTCCCCAAGTGCCACATCCACATGTCTTTTAACTCCCTCCAGGCATGGTGACTCCACCGCTTCCCTGGCCAACCTGTTCCAGAGCTTGACAACGCTTTCAGTGACATTCAACATCAACCAGTCTACAGACACCGTGAGGACAGACATCCCAAAAAACTCTGAGGATGAAAAACACGCTGCCAAGCTTTGCCACAGCTGCAGGCAGCTTTGGTGCACTCAGGTGCCCTGGGAGAGATGTCTGAGCCATGCTGGGATGATAAACAACATCAAGAAAGAAGATACAACACCTCCAGGGACAGCAGAGCCTCTCCCTGCTGCGTCCTCTTCCTTTGCCCGATAAGAAATTGCTTTATTCTCAGTGTCAGAATAAGCACCTGCCCAAAATGCTTTTAAATTATGCTACCAGATCCTGGCCTGAGAAAAATAAAAGCTACAACAGCACTTCTCTCTCCTCTTGTGCCCCTCCACCCCTTTTTTTTCTTCTTCTCTTACAGGATTAGGGACTTGAAAGGCGAAGCGCAGCCCAGCGTTGCGGCAGGAGGAGGGGGTGGGGAGCTCTTCAGAAAGCTGCCACGGCAAAAAAATCCCATTTCTCACTTCTTAATTCCAGTCAATTCCAGTCAAAGGGCTGATAGAGATCTGTTTGCGGTAATTTGCTGCAGTTTATCCACTCTTTTCACCTTCTATCAGCTCTTCACTGCCGGGCTGGCTGACATGCTGTTACTCGAGTGAGGAAATTAAAATTTGATGCAATAATCCCAAATAAGAAGGATTTTATTAGGTAATGTATACACTTCAGATGAGGTATTCTTGCCTGATACATTGATAGAGGAACACAGACATGCTGTGCACCACAGATAAAAGGAGAGGCAAGAGAGATGGCGAGTGGGCATGTGGAGCAGCAGTGACGCCTGCTCTGTAGAGCTGGGGATGGGATGGGAAGGCTTGAGCACATTTTGACCTGCTGAGTCCAATGTCAGGGTAAACATCACCCAAACAAGCACAGCAGCCTGTTGGCTTGGCCTGCAGGCCTGGTTTTGGACAAGAGTTGGCCAAGCCCAGACTCCACATCCAAATTTATTATCATTCCACTAACCAAGACGTTCTCTCACTCTACACATGCAACAGGCTCCCTCAGGGGGTAGGGCAGAGCTGATGAGACTTCCTCAGGAAGACAAAAATTGTACACAGTTAACACTGGGCTTGATGATCCTTGAGGTTTTTTCCAACCTAAAAGACTCTGTGTAAAACCCCAGACTTGCCATAGAGAACCACATCCTTGTTTCAGCTGTGGAATTTCTCCTGGGAAGGCTGGGATTTGGGTTCCAGCATTCTGCAATCTTCCTCTTCACAACATCTCTGGTGGCACCTGAATACCTCAATGCCTTTGGAGACATTGCACATGGCCAAGAGAAATTAAAATCTCTAAACCTGCCAGAAAACTGCTGACTTCCTTCATTTCCCCTATCAGTGGTTATTTGCTGCTTTCCCTACTGCAGTGTATGTTCCAGGAATAATTGGGGTGCATGTTGGTGTATTCACACAGAGAGATCTTTAAACCTTAACAGGAATCATTATTTTATGGGGATTTCCTTTCCTGGACACCAGGTCACTCCATGAAGGTGATGCAGTCCACAATTTTTCATACTTGTGGGACTTCCAATTCTTTAATTTCACCTAAGGCTTTTTTTTTCCTTCTAGTTAAGGCTAAGGCAAGTTGTGTTCTTTTATTCCCTTCAGCTCACTCTACCTATCCCAGAAACACACTTTAATCTCAACAAAACTTTAACTTTGTGCAAGTAATTTGTGAATAGGTCATTTTTTGGCCATTTCTGGGGCAGCAGATGGGTAATGTGCTGTCTGACCATAAGATTTGGGACAGTAGGACCGAGCCCTGTTGATCCATCACTCTCCATGTCAGGGCTTTGCTCCAAAGTGAATAAAAAGGCACAACCTGAAGCACAGTGGAGTTCCCTTTTCCAGTGTGTGAACTGAGTCATCGGGAATTTGGTATCCCAGAGATGTTATGGGATGCATAACATTTTAAAACAGAAGGTCTTCCCATCCACACACAAAAATATTTCCCTACAGACAAAGTGCTGGGATGCCCTGAGAAGGTGGATGTTGCTGGAGAGGGCTGGTGCTTGGACTGACGGTCCTGGGCAGAACAAACAGCTCCCAAAGCCCAAGCTGCCCTGATGTCTGCTGTGGGAAGGGGGGGAAAAAAAAACCCAAACCCATCCCTGCTGTATTTAGAGACTGCGAGATGTTTTTCCCCCAAACAGCGAGTTTGCTGACAAACCGAGTTTCAGAAGAACTAAAATGATTGGATCAATTTGGCAAAACCTGGGGGAAAAGACTCAAAGTGCTGAAATGGCTGATGATTCTGGCATTTTCAAAACTGCCTCATTTCAGGAACGTTTAAATTTGCCTTCAAGTTTTCTATTGGAAATGGCATGCAGATAGACCGTGGGGAGGAAACAGGGTGACTGGCTGCTGAGAACAGCCTTTGTAAAATCCAAGGAAAAAAAGCTCAGGAAAACATTTGACTTGGAGTTCAGCCTTCCTCAACCCCCTTGCTTAGGCTCCCTTTTTTTGAAAAAGGGCAAAATACTTTGGAGCTGGCTGGAAATATGTTGTTTCAGAAAGAAACCCCACAGTCCTGCCCGTCAGAGTGAAGCACAGCCCTTACCGGAGGTGAGTTCTCATAGATGTTGGTGCTGTAGGGCAGGTTGATGAAGATGGGGTCCATGTCCTGCACATCTGTGATGGTGATTGCCAGGTTGGCCAGAGTAGACAGTGGCTTGTTTTTATCTTGGTCCTTGAAAACACGAGGGGCGGGGAGGAGAGAGAAAGGATTTCTATCAGAAACATAGAATTATTCAACAGCATTATTCCTGCCTTTGTAGTTGGGCCAGAATTTCTGAATAGTGGAGGTAATCATCTCTTTTTCAAGCTACCTGCTGGAATTATTGTCCACTGCACCTCCCTCTAAGCTGAAACACAATATGCATTTTATTTCAGCATCAGCCTTTTAAAATAATGCAAACACCAATTCAGTTTTCATCACATTTTGAGTGAAAATGCAGCAACACTATTCAAAATACACTTCAAAATATAAATTCCCTGCTAACACAGACACAGCCCAGGGTACCTCTGTATGGTGAGACCCAGGTGTGGGTGTCAGCAATGTCTCACACCAGCACATCACAGCAGAGTGCCTCATACCCATCAGTGCAGATGCCTCAGCACTGCTTGGGCTCCTTCAGCTGGAACATGATCCAAGCCCCCCCAGCTCCCTCATGTTCCCACTGCTCTTCCAAACCCCATGGGCTGCCTTGCAGTAGCAGCTTTATTCTTTTCTGTATTTGCTGCTCCAGGCTTTGGCAGAGGGTAGATATACCCAGGGTTGCTCCTGGGTTCATAGGATGCCTTGACTCTCACACAGAAGGCAGAGTGGAAAACCTGAAATGCAGGATTCATCCTCACAGTAGCAAAATCCTTTCTCCTGGGCTGCTGTAAATCTCTCCCCTCCTACTTCGCATGGAAACTGGCAGGATCAAGGTGACCATCCTCCCTGCTGTGCCAAGCTGGTCACAAGCATGCAGAGATCTTACAAGGACCAGTGGTGGCCCTTGAACACTGCAATGCCTCAAGCAGGACCATCAATAACCTCTGAGCACTGCATCCAGCCCTGGGGCCACCCAGCACAAGAAGGACCTGGACCTGTTGAAGTGAGTCAAGAGGAGGTCACAAAGATGCTCTGAGGGCTGGAGCCCCTCTGCTCTGGAGAGAGGCTGGGAGAACGGGACGGTGTTCACCCTGGAGAAGGGAAGGCTCCAGGGAGACCTGAGAGCCCCTTCCAGTGTTTAAAGGGTCTCCAAGAGAGAAGGAGAGGGACTGGGGACAAGGGCATGAGGTGACAAGACAAGGGGGAATGGCTTCAAACTGACAGAGTGTAGGTTTAGATGAGATAGTAGGAAGATTGTATTAGATTATATTAAATTAGATTAGATTAGATTACATTAACAGGAAGAAATTGTTCCCTGTGAGGGTTGTGAGGCCCTGGCACAGGTTGCCCAGAGAAGCTGTGGCTGCCCCATCCCTGGAAGTGTCCATGTCCACATTGGACAGTGCTTGGAGCAACCTGGTCTAGTGGAAGCCATGTCCCTGCCCATGGCAGAGGGCTGGACTATATGACCTTTAAATGTCCCCTCCAACCCCACCCATTCCACAATTCTGTGAACATCTCCCTTTTTCCCCATGATATCCCATCAGGATTGAGCCTCAAGCATTTTCCCAGAGCAAGACCCTTGCCCAGCAGCCAATGCCACAGCAGTAGGCACTGCCACCACCTTCTCCTGGCAGTGCCCTGCAGCCAATGTTTTTCTTGCTGAAGCCTCATCCCATGAGTGCTCAAAAGTGACCTCAGTGCCCACAGCCCTTTGCTAAAAGGGTTGGAGCAAAGAGAGAGCACACAAAGGGAAGGAAATCAATCTCTCCTTACCCCCAATCAAGCACCGTGCTGGAAGGGACCATTAGAGGTTACCACACACTCCTGCAAAGCAGCTCTGAGCAGCAGCAAAGGCTGATTGCCAGAAGATTAATGTTAATTTAAACCGTATTCAACAACACAGCTTGTGCATTATCCTCTTAACCCACGGGCCTCAGTGTTTAGGGCCCGGATGGAGGCTTATTTCTGACTCCACTCTGCTGTCAGTGTTACCAGGTTGAAGTCCTTTGTTTCTTCACATAATGTCCTTTCCCCTCCCCTTCACCTCTTAAATTTTGTTTAAGGCATCACAGATCACTGAAGAAGTGAGCACACTTCCAGTTATCTCACTGACTGTCTCTCCTGCTGCCCTTTCCAGCCTCTGTCTGCCCTTGCTGCCTTCATCCCTGGGGTAAAAACAACTCCTGCCTTGCACCTGAGCTCCCCAGCTCACCTTGCAGCCACCCTGAATTAACACCAGCCCAGTCCCACCCCAGACCATGCAAACTCTCCACCAGGCAGGCAAGAGTCTGCCTTTGCTCTTCCAGCTTCTGCTACGCTGATGCAACTCTCATCCTTCTCCCTGGCATAGCTTTGCCCTGGGGTTTCTCATCACCTCTCCTCTAGGGGTTACTAGATCAGACCAAGCCAAAGAAACATTCCCACAGCTGCCATCCAAACTAGTAGAGAGACTTAATATTTAAGCCTTTGGATTCCCTGAGCTGGAAGTCACCAGATGCCAGGAGTGCACAGAACAAGTAACAGGTTGCCTGGGAAGTTGTGGCTGCCTCACACCTGGAAGTGTTCAAAGCCTGACTGGATGGGGCTTTGAGAAACCTGGTCTGGTTTCTCACACCTGGAAGGTGTCCCTGCCCATAGCAGTGGGGTGGAACAAGCTGTGATTTAAGATCCCTTCCAAACCAAACCATTCTGTGATGCTACAAAGTACCAGATATGCTCCTGTTTTATCTTTGCTGGTAACTCCACGTGGGATATGGGGATAGATAAAGCTGGATGGACCAAGGTGACATCCTTGAGAAAATGGAAATCATGGAAGAAAGTCACGTTTCCATCAGGGATGGTGTTTGGTCCCACATTTTTTAACCTGCCAGATAGTGCAATAGCACATTCCAGTGTGAATGTCAGTGACAAAACTGATAAGGAAACAAACTAAGAGAGGCCCTCTTACCACTGGAGTATTAAAAATTAAATGAGGTATGTTCCAGAAAAAAAACAAGCTTCTGGGAAAGATTCCACAGCCTGGAACATGCAGGGCTTGGGCTGAAAGGTTGTGGTGTTTGCCTGTGGCCCTGCGGTCTGTGAGTGCCCAGTCTCAGTGCTGTGAAGAGCAAAGCAGCCCTGCACAGCCCTCCATGTCCTCCTGACATTTGTGGTTGTCAATCAAGACAATGATCTTGATTAAATCACATGCTTCAAGAGTTCTAGCCAGCTGCCTGGAGGGGTCAGAGAGGGTTTCCCCCCCCTTTCCTGAGCACAGAGTTGGTCAGATGTATTGTAGAGCTGAATCTCACCTTCCTCTGTTGCATCTGAGATGGGGAAGGAGCCACCATCCAGAGCACCTGCTGGTGTGCTGCTCCACATTCTCAAGCTCTCACTATATTTAACACCAGGGAAGAAGCTTCCCATTCATATGGGGAATGAATTTGCCATGGTGGATGCATCCCCCCCCAGAGGTCCCCTCTCAGTATGATGGTACTGACTGCAATCATAGAATCATAAAATCAATTGGTTTGGAAAAGACCTCAGAGATCATCAAGTCCAACCCTTGGGCCAACTCCAGTCCCTTTACCAGATCATGGCACTC
>JAWWLZ010000174.1:2076216-2086863 GCA_035041345.1 Poliocrania exsul
GACAGAGCCTGTACTTGTCAGACCGTTTTTGTTTTGCTTGCAGCATGTGGAAAGTGGGGACACTTACGAATATTTACAAACTCACCCTAGAGCCAAACATACCCAACACACACGACATCCTGCCCAGCAGTACAAACTCACACCTACAACTTGTGCATTGTTCTCCTCCCTCAGTCCCTCTCTGCTAATTCCTCAGCTCCCCTTTCTTCTGCTCTTCCAAGCCAGTGCAAGCCAGGAGACACATCTTGCACAGCCTCTTGATCACAAAGGGTGTCCCACAACACTTGGCTAAATCTTGGCTTGTCAATTTTCTTCATGTAAAGTTTTGCTTTAATATTCAATCTTCCCAAGCAATACAGAAAGAGCCCCGTCTTGGCAGATCATGCAGACTGGGGCTGAGAGAGGAGGGGAGAAGCTGTGATTTCTTTGAGGGATATTATATTTTACATAGTGATTAGAAAGCTGATGAAACCCTCTCAAAATAAAGGATTATCTCATCCAGCTAAAAGATGGATTTTTAGGAGATGGACAGTACAGCTGCACTTTGAAGGGAAGGCACATCTTTCAAAACATGTCTCTGCTTCCATGAGTTTGCTGGACAAGGCTGGAAAAGTAATTAAAATCATAATAATATTTGGACAGGAGAAATATCAAAACAAATTTTCTAATAGAAACTGTCCCTACCCACAGCATGGGGTTGGAACTACATGATCTTTGGAGTCCCCTCAAACCCAAACCATTCCATGATTCTACAAAACACCTGGTGACCAGCTCCATGAAGCCAGAATCGAGGTTTAACCTGTTATTCTGTCACCCCTGGGGGTGGACAGAGGCTCATTTTGAAACCCAGGTACAATAAAAACAATTAATAATGAGGATGCTCAGGAAGTTTGGGAAATGCTTCACCTGCAGATTATCACTCTGTACCTAACGGAGATACTGTCACAGGTCAAACCCTCACCTCCTACTTCCCTAACAGGCACTGGAGCTGAGACAGCAGCAGCACTGGCCCTGCTGATGGGATGCCAGGATGGAAGAGAGATGGAGGTGGTGGAGAACAAGCTCGCTTCTCTCCAACAGTGTTAAATAAACACAGCTTGAGTAATTCACTAAATTGTTTGTTGCCTTTTTGGAAGTTTTAAAAACAACAACAACAACAAAAAAACTCTCAACAAAACACCCTAAATAAATAAATGAAAGCACATCTGATATCAGGATGCTTGCAAATTTTGCACACTCAAAGGTGGTGGAGTGAGGGGAAGGCAAGGCTGGATTTGGGGATAAGTTATTCACTGTAAGCTACTTGTTCAGTTCTAAACTCCACATGGAAATGTAAGGGAAAGGAGAGAAGAAAAACAGTGAGTGGAGAGAAACAGGGGGAAAAAATAGAGGGGGGGTGGAAAGAAGGAAATGAGGGAGGAAACCAGCCAGCAATGATTGTAGCCCATTTTTGCTATGTGGTAGGAACATCTTCCTTATCAGCTCTGTTATCATCACCATCACTGAAAAGACTCTTTATTTAAAGGAGAGGAGGGGGGAAAAAAAAGCCCCCAAAGGTGGCTGGGAGCATGGAAGGGAATGGCTAATGCAGCTGAAGTGGGAGCTCACGCTCCTGCAGCTGCTTCGTATGCGCGGCGTGAGGCCGAGCCACGGCAATAGAATTATACGAGCCCCTGAAGACACCCGGGCAGGATGGCAGGGAAACTGATGTAATTACTGACATTATTACCGTTAAAGCAAAATAATAATTTTAATTACAGCAAGGGCTTTTGGGCCTTTCCCTGCTCCTCCCTGCCCCTGTTCACTGCGTAGCATGGTCTGGTTCCAGGCTGCCTAATGGGACAGGGCAGTGACAGTCCCCTCCTTTCTCTCCCACTTCCCCGCCAAATACTTTTCTGTACAATTAAGAAAAAAACATCAGAAAAGCCATGATTTCAACTCCATCACCATATTAAGGATGGAAATGATGACCAGCAGCTTGTGAAGGCTCAATCCCAGAGGTTGCTCCCTGAGCAGAAGGGACTGCTGCTGATGGCAAGTGCCCGCCTGCCTCCCAATTAAAATAAATTGGTAAATCAGGGCTCAGCTCAGGAGATGCGACACCTGCAAGCTGGGCTGTGGTTGCCTCAACAACGCTGTGTGCTGCCCAGAAACTTCCCTTTCCATTTTTAAACTCCTTTCCCACAGCCCTGCCTCTTACTGGTGCTTGCTGAAATTCAGGATGAGATGAGCACATTCCCAAGGTGGATGGTTGTAGGTACCCATGCCTTTTGAAAACAGAGCTCTGTTATAATTACTATGTCCTCATCAAGTTACAGATACTTTTTTGTGGTACAATTGTTATTTCATGAATGGCTGGGGGTCCTGAGTGGCAGTGTCTGGTCCACAGCCTGGCTGAGGTCAGCTTTTTGCTGGAAGATCATCGAATCATGGAATGGTTTGGGTTGGAAGGGGCCTTAAAGATATTCTTGTTCCAACCCCCTGCCAGGGGCAGGGACACTTTCCACTAGAACAGGTTGCTCAAAGCCCCATCCAACCTGGCCTTGCACACTCCCAGGGAAGGGGGGTTGTGACCCCAAGATATAATAAATATTACTTCATAAATCACGCAGTGTAATAAATGTAACAGGAGGAATGAAATGGGAAGAGCACCAAAACCTCAATGGAAACCTCTTGAGAGAAGAGTCAGCAAAGAAAACAACAATTAAGTGACCTTCCTTCCAGCATGTAAAAACTGCTGATGCTCCAAGGCCAAGAGAAGGCCATGGATGGTTTGAACTTGATCAGAAAGCTCAGGATGTTGGGGGGTTATGAGGGAAAACAGCTTTTCCCAAGAAGGTACTAGACATCATAGTACAATTTAGTTTAGAGAAAACCTCCATAGGATAAAGTCCAACCATTCCCCCAGCACTGCCAAGGCCACCACTACTAAACCATATCCCAAAGTGCCACATCCACACAGCTTTTAAATCCCTCCAGGGATGGTGACTCCACCACTGCCCTGGGCAGCCTGTTAAAGGCAAGTGGGAAGTTGTGGAAACACTTGGAACTGGGACTGGAAAGCCCAGCAGGCACCCAGGGGAAACAGTCCACCCTGATCTCACCATCACACAAGGTACCACAAAACCAACACAGGGACTTGGCTCCACTTTGCTTGCTCACTTCACCTAAAAGCATTGAACTGTGACAAACCAACAACTCTGCGTTCCCTACAGATCCAGTGAAATGGAAAAAGAGATTAGATAAAGCAGATTGGACTTGTCAGAAACTGAGGCATGGCCACAACAGGCAGCCATAGGCTTGGCAACAGATCTCTTTTTGTTTAAAAGCCAAACCCTGAGACTCCCAGAAAGACAGTTATCCTGGGGTTGGGTGAGGAGGGTAAAAAAGAGGGGTAGCAGGAGGCGAAGTGCAACAGATGCATCCAAGAGGAGAGCAAACCCTGAAGGTCAGAGTAGCAACCACATGAGTGGCTAACTAATGTCCTCCAGCAGCACCACGGGGCACAGACACAGGCACACACGTCCTTGCAAACTGGAAAGCCATAAAAGTCTATTACAGCAAATCAAACAGCAGCCAGCATGACAGCCATTAGCCTGAAATGAATACACGAGAACTTAATGAGCTCTGTCGAGGCCAGCTTGGTGAATTAAGTTGCCAATTCTAGCAGGATTCCCCTTTTCTTTACAGACTTGAGAGCGCCCGCGCCGCCTCGTTGCCTTTTGACAAGCAAATCACGGGGCGCCCTTGCCCAGACGGGACGGACGATTACACTGGAGCAATATCCCTCTCCCGACTCATGGGCCCTCCCCTCCCTCAGTTACTCCAGGCAGGTGCCAGGAATGCAATCAAGGCACGATGAGCTCAGAGGAGCAGCGGCATCAGCCTGACACTGGAGCAATCCCTGGCCTGGGGATTCACAGCTGCTGTGGTGCAGAGGAGTCTGCAGTTAAACCAGGCATCCTTTCCTCCCCTCCCCACACTGGGGAGGGATCACAATCCACAGCCCATGCCCAAATAAATTCCCATTCTCACACCAAGCGGACCGCGTAAAACACCAGGATGGGTATTTAGAGGCAGTATTGTTTTTAAAGGTCAGTTTACTTCATGTTCCATTTATTTATGCACACTCTTCTTTTGACTTTCCAAGTGCCACACAACAGCAGTGAGGTTTAAATAGCCTTTCGGTTGCTGCTCCATTAGCTACGACAACTGCAAATCGATACATCCATTTATCTCAAAATTAAAAAGAGAAAAACCCTCATTAGCTGCCAAATCTGCACAGAGCCAGTCTATTCCAAGCCACACTAGTCTCTTCTCTTTCTCCAGGCTCCAGCTCCTCTTCATTCATTATCATCCACAGGCCCTTTGATTTGGGCTGGCTGCTCTTTGAGGAAGGTTTTGGTGCCTGCACCCTCACTGCTCACCCTCAAGCTGTCTGAAGCATGAGGTGACCTGAGGATACTGCCACCCCCTACCACACCTGAGTTGCTCCCCAGGTATCCCCTGGTACGTTCCCACAACAGGGAAAACCTGTGGCTCAGCACAGGTCTCAAAGCCCAGACATCTCCCTGAGAGCCATCCCACCACTTACAGAGGAAGTTTATTGCTGATATCTCCTGTAGGCTGTAACCCTTGGAGGGTCCTTTTAGGTAGTAAGACCCAATCCCCTGCTCTCATAGTGCCTGGCAAGGCAAGGCTCTCTCCCTGGCAGAAGAATAGAAGTGCCTCCAGGATTCTGGCGGAGCAGCACAGTTGTGGCTCATTACCTCTGATCGGTGCCCTTGGTTAAAGATCATGGAGAGAAACTGGAAACTGGCACACACCACCTTGTAATTAGATTAGGCCAAGCTCCAGAAGAGCACAGCTCTGAAGACCAAGCACACAGCGGGGCTGCACGGGGGGAATAACTGGGATTGCTGTACCCCAAACAGCAAGGTGGCCCTGGAAATCCTTCCCAGCAGATCCACATCCCATGTGCAAAGCAGTGTGATGTGCCAGAGAGGGGTTCTAAGGTCCAGCCTCCTGTTCATCATTTATTTTTTGTCAGGATCACCTGCCCCTGCAGTTCCCTTTCCTCAGCCAGCATTAATTTTCTGCATACAAATGGAATGGCTTTCAACTGAAAGAGAGTAGGTTTAAATTAGATATTAGGAAGAAATTTTTCCTTGTGAGGGTAGTGAGGCCCTGGCATAGGTTGCCCAGAGAAGCTGTGGCACTCTGGAAGTGTTCAATGCCAGCTTGGATTGGGTTTGGAGCAAACTGGGCTAGTGGAAGGTGTCCCTGCCCATGGCAGGGGGTGGAATAAGATGGGCTTTATGGTGCCTTCCAATAGAAACCATTCTAGGATTCTGTGACACTGTGATTCCAAACCAGCATCAGGGCTTAACACAGCCCCAGTTCCTGGGGGAGACACAGAAACCAGTTTCCATCTCTTTTCACAAGAAGAGCATCCTCTATAGCAGAGAAACAGGAAAACCAGAGATAAATCTGAGGACAGGAAAGAGGAGACAGTTCTCCTCCAGTCCTACTGACATTCCTGTTGCTTTGCAGACCTCTGCAAGCAGAGCAGCACCAGGAGGCACTGGCTGCAAGGCAGGACAGGCCCCAGCCAGCTCCCAGAGTCAGAAGGACAGTGAGAGGCATCTTCTGTGGGTTTGGCCAACTCATTTCTGCACTACTTAAGCCTTAAAAAGCAGAAGAACTGACTCTGACCCAGTGTCATTCTCACAGGGAGGTTTCAGATGACTTACCACAAGATGAGACTAAGACTCCCAGCTCATGCATCACAAGAACTCTAATGAAGAAACCTCATCCTCGCAGCAGAGGGACAGGGAGGGATCAAAGCCCAGCACGGTGGGGCAGCAGCAGCCAGCATATTAAATACACCATGGTAACTCAATCCTTTGTACCTCTCAGATACCAAAGATGCTTCACTTCACACACACAATATACACGTGACCTCATCCACACCCCAAGGCACGATCTGGGAAAAACTGGCTCTGCCCTGGCACTGGGGTGCAAGAGGAAGAGGTTTCTTCCACTGGAGGATGCCAAATACCCTACTAATCCCCTCTTTCAAATAGGATACCTTGACCTTCTCCTCCCAGCATCTCAAACCACAACTTTAAAGTCTAAATTCACATCAGACCTGTAAGTTCCTGGTCTATTTCCACCAAGTCCAGGTGCAGAAGCTCTCCCTGATGGACGAGTGGATGCCACAACCTTTGCACATTCCTTTGCAATGGCCAGCACAGGGAGCAGTAGAAGGTTGTGGAAACTCTGTCCTTGAGGATATTCAACACTTGTCTAGATAAAGCCCTGAGCAACCTGATCTAACATTAAAATTCTCACTGGCTTAGTGGAACCTTGGGCCAGATGATCTCCTGTGGTCCCTTCCTACTTATTTTATTCCAGGGAAATCATGGGACAAGTCCTGTATGGAACTGCTAAAGGAACTCTCCAGCCAGGGCAGAAGCTTTTGGGCAGGACTCTGTCAGAAAAAAATTGTTCTTCCTGCCTCAGGTCACCTCTGTGACAAGAACTGCACATCCCCCCAGCTCAAAGGAAGAGAAAAAGACACCGATTCTCATTTACACCTATTTTAAAACTCCCCATTTGTCACAGGAAAGATGTCACCACAACTGCACAAAGCTCCAAATCTCCTCTTCCATCTTCTTTCCCCCAACTCCATCACTCTTCTTCTGCCCATTTTCAGACAGCAATAACTTCCAGAAGTTTAAGCCTTTCCCCAACCCCACAAGGTTCCAGGATAAAAGGACAGCCCTGTACAATGATGGCCCTCACACAATGAGTTCTGTGCTAGCAGCACAGCAAGAGTGGCTACTGAGGGAAGAGCCAGGTGCCAGGCTGCAGGAGAGGCTGTGGTGATCCCTACCTCTGGAATGCGGACACTGTAGGGCTGGTTGTGGAACTGTGGGGCATTGTCATTCACGTCTCCCACTTGGATGTTGACCGTCCCTTTGATCACCTGTGGGTCACAAGGATAAAAGCAGAGTTATGTGTCAGCTTTATGCATTTAAAGCCTAAAGCTTGGGGCTGTGTTTTCTGACTTGGCCTTAGACCAAAGGGTGACCCCACTTCCCAGGCCCCCAGGGCAGTGCAGAAAGTCCCCTGGTGACCCACACTCACCCTCCCTGCCCCCCTCTGTCCGTGCCACAGACCATGAAATGAGAAGTCACACTCACCCCTTCGCTGTCACTGACAGAAAATTCAACCGTGAATTCTGACTTAGTCTGAAAGGGAAAGAGAAGAAAAAAAACATATAATTAAAGATACTGCAGCGTTTATCTGCAGATGGCAGGCTTGGGACTTTTAGCCAATATTATTACACACAAAATGCTTTCAGGACCTTCCAGAAAGAGAAGGGGCGCTTGAGTGCCATTACCTGCATTGGGTAGGAAATGCTGAGAAATCCGGATGCCAGTGAGGCTCTCATGTGCTTCAAAGGCACGGAGAGATGCTCTGCCCTGGGCCAGGGGGTGAAGGGACTATGGAACTGACTCCCTGACCAGCAGCTGGGCACTTAAACAAACGACTAAGATCAAGAGATGAAAGGAGCCCACTTTATAACCTTCTGCAGGTGCCAGCAAGTCCCATCTCTCTCTACATGCCCACCCAGCATCTGATGCCATGGGCTGAGTGCTTGTAGCAGTGAGAAGGAATGAGTGGAAGGTGGAGAAAAGCAGTTTTTCACCCAGGGTGTACTGTGATCCAACACCACCCCCACCTGCAAGACACAGAGACAGAGTAAAAAGAGGGGAAAGCTCAGAGAAAAAGCTCTGCAATTAGCTTTTGCTCAAGATGACAATGCAACACAGTCTCAGTGAGGACATCCAAATTTTGCTGCTGCTTTCCCAACTAACCTATCAAGTTGCTGGGAATGCTAGGATAAGTCTATGGTCTGTAGTAAGAACTGGGTGAAATCCCATGAAAATGCCCATACAATTCTCTCTGCTTCTTATTGCTTTAACTACATTAACAATTTGGTCTGAAATATCAAAAGCACTGGGGTGAGGGACAAGTGGGGAAGGGGAATATTTTGGTATCGGGGCAGGGGGATATTGTTTGGGAAGGCAGACCTTCTCTTCCTGGCCTTTCTTGCCCACCAGCAATCGTTTCAACTTATGTTTTACCAAGGAATCCTGCAGGGATGGACAGCAGGACTCAGGCCACCACCATCTACCTTGTACCCGACCGCCAGCTGGTGCTTTGTTCCCCTCCAGTCCTGGCAATCCCTCCCTCCTCCCACATCCCTTTCCATGTCTGGTGTCCCTGCCCTGCCTGAGCTGCTGAAGCCCAGCAATTTGTTTCCAAAACATCATGCAGGAAAGGCTGGAAAGCCAAGCTTGAAATGGCTCTCCCTGCTGCAGCTTTGGTTGATTTATTCCTAATGAGATCACTCAGGGACAGGTAGCAGGCACCAGTGCCCAGAGCAGGAGCTCTGCTTGCACCAGGGCAGTGGTTCATCCTGGAAAAGAGTCTGGGGAACAGCTCCCCAGAGTGTATCCCCCTCCTGCCCCCACATCTGCCTCCCTCCACCCAAACAGCCGGGAACCCAAGCCTTCCATAGCTCCTGCCTCAGGACAATGCTCATAGGCAGAAGGAAGAGCTGAAATCCTGACGAAAAGTAGGAGATTCTCTGCTCCCTGTGACATCCCACCCTGCTGCACCAGAGGCTTTCAGCCCTCTTTTCCCACTACTCATCCATGAGGAACAACACAATAAGGAAGAAAGGAAAAACAGGAGATAGGAAACAACCTGTTGAGCATTTAAATTTTAAAAGCTCAATAAAATAATCAGAGTAAACTGCCACATACTAATTTCTGTCTCAAATTATTTTAACACATAGTTCTTTAGCCTCAGGGTCTGTATTTAAAAATAAAAAACAACCTGTTTTCCTTCTAATCTTCCTAGGAGTAAAAAAACAAACAAAAAAAAATCTTTCAAAATTCACTTTGCTCTATACATTCACTCTTTCCTCTTTTCCTGTATTTCCCTTTTTCCTGCATCATTTACCTTATTATGACTTCTTCTCCCTTTTCAAGCCCCTCTTTTTCTCCCCCCCCATTGTATAAGAATCAATCCCACGCTTTTCCTTCCCCACCAAATCTCTTGCATGGCTTTCTCTCCCCTGACCTTTTGACCACATGCATCCAGGCTGGTGTTCCCTGCTCCCAGCCTGCTGGTCACCTCCATCCACCACAAACTTTCAGTTATACCCTTCCCATGTCCTTTAGACCTTTCCCATATCCATACCAAGCCATGCACTGGTCTGTCTTCATCATCTTCCATGTACTCTTCTGACTCTGAGCCCCTGGGATGAGCTGATGGGTGCAGGCTCCTCTCCCAGCTGAGTTCATCCATGGATCCCAGCTCTGCTCAGCTCCTTCCCTTCCCAACCCCCATGAAAAGACCCCTAAAATCTATTGATCACCCTCCTTGGCTTAAGGCTGCCATCATGAATATGGGGAAGCAGGAGGCATTTGAATGAGGGAAGATTTATGACTCATGCCAGCAGCTGTTGGCACGGGGAGGCGGAGGGGAGAGGGGTGAAGAAAAACACTTTATTTTTCCAAAGCCTCGCTCTTAAAGCTGTGAAATTGGGTTTGCCCTCCTCCCCCCACCAGCCTTAGCAGCATCCACCGCCCTGCTCCTCCACATCCCAACCTCTGGCTGGCTCTGACCGGCACCACCAGTGCCTGAGGTGTGTTAATGAGTTTGATCTTCACAACGCTGCTGCTGGCCAAGGAAGCACTAAACACAGGAAATTAAGCACGTTGCCCAAGTCATGGAATATTTTCCCAGTCTTCACGAGCTCCTCTCCAAGTGCCTGCACTGTCCCTTCCTCCTCGCTCCAGGAATGCAGCAAGGGCCATGGATTTATTAAGCTGGCACCTGGATGGGATCCCATCCCTGCACACCAAAGCTGCCATGGAAAATAGGGGTGTGAAACAGCTTTGAGGCAAGAATCTTGCCAAATTTAGTACCCAGCAGTCCGAATCCACAAGAGGATAAACATTTTTGATGAGATTGAATAACCAGGGACACCTCACATCTCTTCACACATCATTCTAAATAGTAAAGGATTTAATTGAAATAGAGCTTTAAAGAGAGAGCCTGTAGATTCCCCTGGCTGTAGGAGCATCCTGGCTCCTGGGCAGATCATCTCCATTTATTATTTCCTCTCCTTCCAGAGTCACAGATATTATTCTGGCATCCAGGAAAACCAGCAAGTCAGATCAAACCAGAGCACCCTTCTTATTCCCCATGTCCTCACTGAACTGGAGACAGTGACAGGGTGGCTGGGGATGTGGGCACACCTGGATTCCCAACTCCACGTGGGAACAACACCCACCTTGGATGTGGGCACACCTGGAATCCCAACTCCATATAGAAATAACACCCACCTTGGATGTGGGCACACCTGGATTCCCAACTCCACATGGGAACAACACCCACCTTGGATGTGGGCACACCTGGAATCCCAACTCCATATAGAAATAACACCCACCTTGGATGTGGGCACACCTGGATTCCCAACTCCACATGGGAACAACACCCACCTTGGATGTGGGCACACCTGGAATCCCAACTCCATATAGAAATAACACCCACCTTGGATGT
>JAWWLZ010000174.1:2125271-2136064 GCA_035041345.1 Poliocrania exsul
TCCCCATCCCTGGAGGTTTTTAAGGTGAGACTGGACGTGGCACTGAGTGCCATGATCTGGTAATCAAAGTGGGGTTGAATTAAGGGTTGGACTTGATGATCTCGGAGGTCTCTCCCAACCCAACTGATTCTATGCCATCCATGATTATACTCCTAAGCTTCCTCCATCACTGTCATCACGTTGGAATAGTGGCCAGGAGATGGTCCAACCACAAAACACACATCAAAGAAAGCACCCCAGGATCCCCTTCAGCAAAGCACATCAGTTGGCATCAACCCTCACACCAAAAAACCACCACTCCCACTTTCCTGGCTTCCCCATCCCTCTGCTCCTTAAAAACAAGTACCACCAGAAATTCACCTTTTCTTACCACTATTGCCTCTTGCCCACAGCTTTACAATAAGCAGGATTCAAAAGGAAAAAATTACAAGTTAATTTTGATTTTTTTTTATTCCCACCCCCATATTGGCATGAGCCATACCCAAATCATAATTCCCAAAAAATAACAAATTGCAGAACAGGGTAATCAGAAGTAAATTGATATTGATAAATAAGCTTTTCTTTCGTGCTGTAGGTGGTTTATTTTAATCTAATGAGTTTTATATTTTCTGAGCTTTCAGATTCCATGATGAAGAGCCGTCCGCGCTAGAATTACAAAGCACTTTGAAATATTGTAATTTTATGGCTCATTTTGTCAGGACTCTCGAAAATGAGATTTGTTCCCAGTGAAAAAATTTGCCCTTTTTTTCCTCCTATTCCCTGCAGCGAGGGGAAATAAAATTTCCTTGTTAAATAAATACAGGCCAGGATATTGGTGTGCACATGGTGGGGAGGATGAATGCCCACAGGGAATAAGGGGCACAGCTGCTGGTACCTGGCACAACCCACTAAGCCCCGAGGTGATGCTTGCAGGAGAAAGAGCATTTTCCACACTCTTTCTCCTTCCTTCATCCCAAAAGTAAAGCTGAGGTTGGAGACAGAGGTGTTTTCTCCCCACATTCCACCCAGCATCAACAGGGGTACTCAAACTTTGTTTCCTCCAGGGAAAAAGCTGGAGCTGTTACTGACTAATTGGTAACACCAAAAAGTTTCCCAACACTTCCAGTAGTTTACTTCCATTTCAAAACAAAGACTGGAGTGGAAACGTTTTGTCTGGGGTTTCCACAGGTTTGCTTTCCAATAGGAAACAAACAATAGCTGCAAGAGACATTAACACATTGTTTAACCAAAAACTCAAGTCCAGAAGAAAACGACACCTTTGAACTTGTCAGTCCAGAAAAAAAAGATTTGTCTGGGTTAGAAATGACGTTGGTTTTCAAAGTCATTACCCCAAGATAACTCCAACAACTACCCAGCTCTGCATAAGCAACGTGCAAACCCTGATCTGTAGTGCCACAAAACTGTGGGAACTCCAAGGAAAGTCAAGTAATGCATCCAATTCACTTCTGCATCTATGCAATATTAAAATAACACCCTGAGAGCTTCAGGAAGGGGATCCTCATTCCCTGTTGCATCAGTCACTGCCACTCATCCCTCCACAGCAAGGGCAGCATCTTTCTTGGGAAGGTAGAAGTGGAGATTCCCAATTTATTTCTTATTAAGTGGGGCAGCACTGGCTCTACAGAGTCTCTAGCACTGGTTGTCAGTCACCATAGGCATCACAGCAATGATTTTCCATCACAAAACTTCACTTCAGCTGGAAGAGCAGCTCCTAAATTAGGAGGAAGGCTGGGATGGGGCATGGAAGACCAAGCCAATAGGCTCCTGGCTCTCCTGGGCTGCACCAACACAGAGCCTGGCACATGGAGGCAACACAGCAAAGCTGCACAGCAGATGATGCTAACGTGGGATGAAAAGGTGGAAAAGCAGCCAACAGCAACAGAGCTTGGCTTAAAGAAAAAAAGGGAGAAAAAAATGAAGAGGGGGAAGAAGGGTGGAAATTCTTGCTTTAGGAGAAAGTAGAAAGCTGAATGCAGTGAAGTGACACACACAGTCTGGTCTCACAAGACAGGAACCTCTCTCCAGGCTCTTAAAAAATATACAGAAATGGACAAAGTGGCAAATGTAGGGATGCCAATGGCCTGACTCCAAGCCTGCTCAGGAATGGGATGCCAGACACTTTCTTCTTGTGTCCTGCCTGGAAGAAGAAGGCTTCCCTCTAACTGAAGGTGGGCAGCAGCCTGGCTGGACTTCCAAGCACTGCCATCAAAACGATGCAGGAGAAGTGTCCAACATCCTCAGGCTCCCACACATCATTTGTGAGCACGTCTGTAGCACTGCCACAGATCCTGGGGCACTCCTGCCTGCACCACCTCAGATGCACTTGGTTTGGGGCTTTAAAGGG
The DNA here is from genome assembly GCA_035041345.1 of Poliocrania exsul. Taxonomy (NCBI): domain Eukaryota; kingdom Metazoa; phylum Chordata; class Aves; order Passeriformes; family Thamnophilidae; genus Poliocrania; species Poliocrania exsul. The sequence continues at coordinate 2,127,616 of JAWWLZ010000174.1, forward strand.
ATAAAAGAAGGGAGGACATGTATGATGTGGAATTAAAGGGGAAAAAAAAATCATGTGCTGGCAGGGACTGCCATAGCACCTCCCTCCTTGCCACGTTAAGGTGCAGCTTTCAATGTGAGCATCACCTTTATGAAGCAGGAGGGAGCACAGTATGAGCTTTGTCCTAAGAGGTCCCCCCATAACAGCATGAGCAACATGATGAGGAATTCAGCATCTACCCTAAGAGCAAGCCATCAGCATCAGAACCACCAGCTCTTCACAATCAGCTGCCTTTTAAAGCTCTACCAAAGAGGATGGGTGAGTTATTTAACTCCATGTCCCTTGGTCAACACTCAGCAGACACCACTCCAAGTCCAGGCCCCTGGGTGTGCATGTACCTGGGATCTCACCCCATCTCTCTGCCTCCAGCTGCTCCTAAGCTCCAGGCTGGATGTTTACATCACTAGAAAGAACCAATAAAACTGTTTGCTCAGTATTATGGTGACTGGAATGGTGGACCTTAAAAACAGAGGGAAGTAAGGATGCTTCAGAGGAAGGGGGGAAAATATAACAACCCTAAGAAAATCCATGAAAAAACCTTCATGCTGAGCAACCAGAGCTGCAAAGGCTCTCAGGCCATTTCTTGTCTTGTCCAAATCAAGAGGGAAGTGTCCTTGCTGCTTTCACACAAAGCTCACTTAACTTCCAGCGAGAGGCACTTTGGTGCTCCAGCCCTTTTCAAGGCCTGCTGGCTGTTCCAGCTGATAAAAGGGAAGCTTTGCCTGATGGAGCAACACCGTGGGCACGCTGGGGCTAATCATTCACTGGCAGGAATTGTAGGAGCAGGGGAAAAATGAAGTGGTAAAGACAGCACAGGGAAAGGAAGATGGGGATACTTAGGAGGAATCCCCCAATCCCAAACAGCAGCCCTGGAGAGCAGGGATTGAATGGAAAGACAAAGGCACACAGCAGAGATGAAGTTATTTGGATTAATGGCAGTAGCTCATCACCAGTGACAGACTTGTTCATGCAAGACCCGAGATATGGCTCAGAACCCTCAAAGCTGTCCAGTTCCTCTCCAACATGCCCTTTCCAAGAGTGCAGCACCCCAGGGTCCAGCACATCCCTCTGTTTCCATCAGGAGCTTGCCCCCAGTGCCTCTCTCTCCCCAGTTTACTCCAACCAGGACTTCTTTCTCCCCCAGAGAGCAGCTATAATATCAAACACATGGATCAGGGCAAAGCAATTCAGGCTCTGGCAGGGACAATACAGCCCTCCCACACCCAGAGGAGTTTCCATTGCAAGATACATCCACCAAGGCCCTTGTTCCCAGGACACGGGTCCAAACAAAGGGAGGGTCCCTGGCAAAAGAGACAACATGTGCCCAGGATTGCCACTCCGGCTGCCCCTGAAAGACCATCCAGTTCCATCTCCCTGCCAGGGGCAGGGACATTTTCCACTATCTCAGTTGTTTCAAGCCCTGTCCAACGCAGCCTTGAACAGGGATGGGGCAGCCAGTGCCTCACCACCATCACAGCCAAGAATTTCTTCCTAGTATCTTATCTAATCTGCACCTTTATGGACTGAAAAATCCACCAGGCTTCATAATTAAATATTTCCTGCCCACACTGACCAACACTTCAAGTTCAGCACGCTGCACAGCACAGCCCACAGATAAATGCTATTCCAGCCCCTGCCACAGCATCCTGGACCTGGCAGGATCCAGGACATCTGCAAGATTTAGGTGAGTCTTAACCACTGGGATTCCCAATTTCTCCCTATTTCAGCTGCAGAATCTACACACTGAAATAGAGTCAGATAACATAAAAACAAAGGCAGAATTTACATGTTTGTAGGTCTTGGATCATTAGAGACCCAAACTAACCCTATTTCGCCTGTAACTTTATTAGAAGTCTTACTGAAGGAAAACAGGGAACTTTAAGTTGCACATGGAACCGTTTATGCTCCCAAAGCAAAGCCCCAGCTCAATTAGCCTGGCTGCAATATCCCCACTGAAGCAGCTGGGATGTTTTACACCCTAACAAGAGGCCACAGCCCCTCATCAAGCCAATCCCATATTCTAAAGCTTCTTAAATTCAAAAATAATCTGTGCTCCAGACCATCTGCACAGAACATCTAAGAAACTTCAGAAATTAAATCCTTTTTAAGAGGTCCTTGCCACCCCTACTCCAAAGGGGATTGCAGTGCCTTTTTTCTTTGCATCTCCCCATCAGGTCAGCAGAGAAGCTGCCATGCCATGGACATTACTCTGGAGATTATTGCAGCTGGGCAGCAGAAAAATGGTTTTGCCCTGCCTCCATCCCTGCTGTATGCAGGGGATGCTCCTGGGAGGGACATGCAGCTCCCTGGCACATGGGCTGGGTGCCCTTCCCAGGCTCAGCTAGAGCAGCCAAGCTCCAGAGCTCCCACCTCTTTCAAACATTGTTGCTCCCACTTATCACCAAAAAAAATTAAAAGGACGGGAGCACATCAGTTTTTACAGCTTCCCACAAACAGAGTGTTTTACAACCTGGTCTTCAAACAAAACAATGTATTTTTCACTACATGATCTTGACTTGTGCTACAAAACCTACAGTTTGCCTTCTGAAACAAGAGAGCTTTGTGCCGAGGAGGGAGGAGGGTGGTGAAGGAAAATGGAATTACAAAGGGATTTCTCCTCCCCGAGTTCCCCAGGACAGGGGAAAGAGAAGGAGAGACAACGGTAAAACTCCCTCCGTCAAAACACCCACCCGCATTTTCACAAATGTGAGTTTCCCATGGGAATACTTTAACTCTCCCTCCTCCAAAGAAAAAAAGAAAGAATTAAAACATTTCAATGGACCAGCTCTATGCCGAGGCATCCCAGGCTGCTGCAGGATGCGCCGGGAAGATCCCGGGAAGGAACTCGGCTTGTTGCGCGGAGCCCCCGGCAGCTCTGCCAGCCCTGCCGACTCCTCGGATATCCCTCCTGCCCAGGGAATCTGCTGCCAGACACGGCTTTTCCCCCCATCAACGGAGGAAAAAAACCCCAACAAATCAGCAATAAAGAAAACGTCCCATTCCAGCATCCCCCTCCTAAAAAACATTGGTGGATAAAAGAGAAGCAGCAGCTTCGGGAAGCGATAGTGGCTGGCAAGGTGGTCAGGAGAGCACGGATTTAAAGCAAAGTGGATTGCAGGTTTTGTGGAGGATGAAGGAAAAGAGCAGCAAGTCAAGAATCGGGGTCGAGGGAAGAATCTCAACGCGTTTTCTCAAAACGCTCAGGGCAACTTTGGCGTTTTAAAACGCGGTTTTCCTATTAAATAATGTTTTGAGGGGTTTAAAAATCCCCCCGCTGCCAATGCGGCTCAGCCCCCACGCGCGGCTGCGGCGCGGCATTCCCACGGCTGCGAAGAAGTTCAGCCCCGGCTTATCCCAGAAACTTTGCTGCTTCTCAGCCAGCCCAAACTCCAAATTAGAGCCGGGAAAAGGGGGAGGGAAGGGGCATCGTGCTTGCCCCCTCGGGGGCAGGACACCAGACACCATCATACATTTATAGCATTATTTTGGGGAAAAGGGGCGAAGGGTTGGGCTCCCCCTCTCCTGCCGCTGAAACCACCGCGCTGGGCGACTCCCCACGCCCCAAAATAACAATAATAATAATGGCAGGGCTCACCCCAATAAAGCTGTACCCGCGGCGAAAGCAAAACAAGGTGGTCTGAAAAGGGGGACCCCGCGCAAAGCCGCCCCCAGGCAAAGGGAGGGGGGGATGCCGGAGCCTCCGCGCATCCTCCTCGCCCCCTCCCCAGCCCTTCCCAAATAAAGAAATACAAGAGGAATAAGGAAAAGCGGCGGGGCATTACCTGTGGTGGATGTGTCGGAGCCCGGTATCAGCGGCGACCCCCCATGCCCCCCCGCCGCCCTGGCAGCCGCGTGAGCCGCCGCGGGAGGAGGAGGAGGAAGGGGAGGGGAAGGGAAGGAGCCCGAAAGGAGGTGGCGCGGGCGGCGCAGCGCCCCTTGCCCAGGTAGCGGGGATTTCAGCGCCAGCTCCGGCTCCCCGCCTTCTGAGCCCTCCTTGGGGACTCCCAGCCCCCCAAATCCCGGGCTCGCCCCCCCAGATCCCGGGCTTGCCCCCCCAGACGGCGGTTGCCTCTTCAAACACCAACTTCAGCCCGAGGCAGGCACTGATGACTCAAAGTTTAACTCAACCTCGGTGGTTTTAATTATTTTTTTTCCTTGTCAATATTATTATTTATCTGCCCTCTGTGCAGGAGCAGCTGGCAGGGCCCGGAGCACGTAAATCATACATGAAGCAGGAAAGCGATCCGGGCACGGCGTGCCAGGAGAGCCGCAATATCCCTCCCGAGCTCCTCTCCCGCGGGCACCCTGAGCCTCGGTTTCCACAGACACCGGGTTGTATTGGCCACGCTGCCGATCCACACTTCCAACTAACCCTTCTTGCCACCGCTCTCCCCCAGTCTTGCCCTCTGCCAGCTTTCCTAACCCTGGAAGGACATTCCTGCCCCCAGTCCAAGACCTCCCTACAAGCAGCTTTAGGGAAAACAGCCAAGTCCCACTCCATCCCATTTCTTGCCTTCTTGGAAGCAACAGAGCCACAAAAAGCCACCTGCAGTGACAGGAATCCTCATGCCAAGGGGGTGACTCCATGTCCCTGTATCCCACGAGGCTCAGGGCTTCGTGTCCTGCCCTGTCGAACACACCAACCTCCCACCACGAGGGGCTTGCAGGAGCTTTAACCATCCACTGGCCCCCATCATGGCCAGTTTTAATTAAAACACTAAACAAGTGCAGTTTGTGTTGCTAAAGCCCATCTTTGAGCCTTGCTTGGGAATCACAGAATGGTTTGGGTTGGAAGGGACATTAAAAATCATCTCATTCCAAACCCCCCACCGTGGGCAGGGACACCTTCCACTAGAGCAGGTTGCTCCAAGTCTCATCCCAGCCTGGCTTTGGACACTTCCAGGGATCTGAGGAGCCTTCCCCCCCACTCACCTCAGCACCACTCCTCCCGGAGCATCGGTAGGCAAATACCTCTGCAGGAGCTGGAGGGGGTAATTAAGCCTTTCCTTTGCCTCTTTTGAGCAGCTGCTGGTTATTAAGCAATTAGCACAGCTCCTGGGCTGATTGGTTTGAATTGGGCAGAGGTCTGGTCCTGGTGCTCTCACCTCCCCCCCACCCCAGAGCCCCACCCTGGCACACCTGCAGCTACTTTGGGGTTAATAACCAAAGGCTCTGGCAAACAGGTGAATGTCATCAGCGCTAATGAAGGTGTGGCAATTAATTCCCTCCAATCACACCTGGGCTGTGTTGGGTTTGTTAGGGAATTGCCCTTTAGATTGCACTGAAGTTGGAGGTCAGGAGGAGGGCAAAGGGTGAGATATTGCCAATATAACCCCTGAGCATCCTGCTGAGCTTATCCCACCCTGGTCTGGGCGGGTTTATCTCTCTGGGATCTGCATCCCTTCCTTACTGTCTCGCTGGCACACAGCCAGGATGCTTACACAGTGTTCATCCCAGCGACATCCATGAAGTCAGGGAACTAATTAGGGGAAGAAATGACGAACCAAAACAAAACCATAAGTTAAGCAACTTGAAGACAGGTTTCTGGCCCAGATGGCTGTAGCTGCTGTGACTTTGTACAAGTGATGTCTCACTTAACAACTCGACTGATAAATTCAGGTCAGGGTTTCTATTTAAACAGAAGCACACCTCTACTGTGCCTAATATCTGCCTGGTTCCTGTGCCTTGGCTTCACACCATGGATTTTCACTCACATCCTGACTCATTTGAAGATGTGTCACCTGTTTTACATAAGTCAGCTCTAACAAAGCCGAGTTCCTCTTGGCCTGTGGGTCTGCTTGGGCTCCTGGTCCTATTCCCAGTGGAGTACAGGCTGCAGAATTTCCCATGGAGGAGGTGAGGGAGGACTAGTGGGATTTCAGTGCCCAGGTTCACAAAACCCACAGGAATTAAGTAGTATCTTGTGATCTGTACCTCCCTGTCAAGCCTGGTTTAAATCAGGCAGGAACAGCAATAACTGTGTGCAGGCTGGGCCTCAAACCAACTCACTGAGCTGATGTTCCCAAGCTCCCATTTGGAAAAGGCACTTCACCCTGAGACCCAGCCTGTTGGGCATGTGCCTTTTAATAGGATCATAGCTGGGAAAAGAAGGGAATAAAGGAAAGTGATGCATTGTGAGCAGAGGGATGCTCCCAGTTGCTACTGGGATAGGAGGGCACCATAATTAATGCCAACCCTGAAGCAGGGAGTTGGAGGGCTGGGATAACCACCCTGCTATCCCAGCCATTCTCCATGGTCTCATTACTGGGAAACCTGATGTTTTTGGAGCCAAATCCTGTGACCTCCCCTCTCCTCCCTGCCTGTGAATGCGGAGCAGCTCGGCAGAGCCTTTCACAGCCTCCTGGCACCACTCACTCAACCTTGAAATTGTACTGCAGGGCTTCTCCCCTGCTCATTTTCCATCTAACCATGGAACATTCCTGCATCCAGCTCTCCCCACAGTATGTTACTCCTCTCTCTGCCCTCCCCAGCCTTTCTGCTGTGAGGGAGGGGGTCACCATTTGTCTCCAAATAGATAAAATCTCATATGGAAAGTGGGTAAAACGTGGGCACATGCAAAATCCTGCCCCACTAAGGTATTGAATTATCTCTTCTTGCCATGGGCCACATACTCCAGGGTCTGCGTGGACATCAGCTGCCTGACAACCAGCCCATGCAATATTGTGCCATCAGTCATTTCCTCACGCCTCCTTTTTCCCAGGAGTCTCCCACAAGGATCCCTTCATGTTCTTCCACAAACTGCCATCCTTTTTATTTTCTTTTTTTTTTTTTCTAGTGAATAAAACCTGTGCAAAAGTGCAGGCAGGTTTTATGCTCAGCATATGCAGCCCATGCCCCTTACTTTCACTTCTTGGGGGAGAAAGTGATTTTGTGCCCCCAGACCAGAAGCCCCATGGGGATGGTGGTATCCTCCATCTCCCATGGCTTTCCAGCAGCCCACAGGCTGAGACAGCAGCATGAGGAGGCAGCTCCCCCCATGCAACCCTCTCACCCAAGTCACAGAATTAATTTGTACAGCGGTCACAGAGTTTTCTTTTCGACCACCTGTGCTGTGGCTGACAGTGAGCTGGCTTTTCCGGTGTGAAATTAATTTCCAGGTCCATTTCACACAGAATTTTAAGGCCAATATTAGGATCATGCTGTTTGTTTAGGAATTTATGAGTGAAGGAGACTGGTGAGAAAGCTGAGCAAAGTTAAGGGTTTGCTGGAGTTCTCTCTCTCTCTGGAGAAGAAAAGCACTGAAAAAGCAGCTGGTTTTGGTTTTTTCCTTTAGAAATATAGATGTACTGAGTTTCAAATTGCATCTTTGTAAGGTGATAGTCCCTCTGGAGAGGGTAGGAAGGGCAGGAGTTGTAGCACATGTCTGATTCTGTGGCATCATTCACCAGCTCATGTTTACAGGTGAGCCCAGGTGAGCTACCCCTGGACAAAGCATCCCCAGCTGGAACAGGGCAGTGGGGCTACACATGGTGATAAGATATGGCAAGAAGGATCAAGGTGGGAGCCCCAAAAAACCTTGCAGGACCTGGCTGAAGCCCTGCCCTTTGCAGGGCTCAAAGCAGCCTGTTTGCAGAATGGATCATCTCCCTTTGTAACCCAAGTTGGAGCCAGGACCTCCCCTCTGCCAAGGGCACTGAGAGCACCCTGTGGCCCCAGGCTGGGGGTTTTATATCCAGAAGGGGTTAATGACGGTAAAAAGACCATTTGTACCAACTCTCCGTGCAGCTGGAAGTGCTTTTCACTGGCTTTTGAAACAGCCCTTGATGTGATCTCCTGCTGATGGGGAATGTGAGTGAACTCCAGTAGTAAGGAGGGTTCAGTGATGACCCAGGAGACCCGGATCAAGGACAACAACAGTGAGAGGGGGCAGCTTTGGGAAATGGGGGATTACTACCCTGAGTCACTTCATGCCATGCACCTGAAGCATCTCTCTCTTAGCTTTGAGCCCTACCTCACCACCTCGGCTTTTTTTCTTCCTCTCCGTTTATTCTTTCTTCCTCAGCAGAGGAAAAGGTGCCATCTACAGGCACAGAGAATCCATGTACAGGCACAGCATCCTACCACAAGCATAACCCTCCACATCTCCCCTCCTCGGGCTCCTGTCACCTGCCATCATACCCTCTGCTGGGTCACCTTCCCGGCAGTGTGGCCCTCCAAGCTGTGTGTCCAGGTTGTTCCCTGTTTGGGATCAGGGAGCACCAGAGGTCTATGCCAGGTAGGAGATGACCTCCCTCCTGACCAGCTCTCAGGCACACACATTTAACCTTACTGGTAACCCAGTGGAGTATCATAGAATGGATTGGGTTGGAAATGACCTCCGAGATCATCAAGTCCAACCCTTGGGCCAACTCCAGTCCCTTTACCAGATCATGGCACTCAGTGCCACGGC
>JAWWLZ010000174.1:2165433-2179666 GCA_035041345.1 Poliocrania exsul
TCCTCTGGACTCGCTCCAACAGGTCAATGTCCTTCCTGTGCTGGGGACCCCAGAGCTGGATGCAATGCTCCAGGTGGGTGCTTTGAACTGGTCTCCTGAGCCCCTGTCACCTTGGGATGCATTGGGAGCACAGCTGGACCGTGCTGGATGAGCAGCATGGGCACACCAGGTTCTGAACTCGCCTTACCTGGGCAGAGGGTGGTGCAGGTGATCTTCTGGACAGGCTGCCCATCGCAGAAGGAGCCGCCGTTGAGCGGCGCGGGGTTGGTGCAGGTCCGGGTGCGCTTCTGCCAGCCCCGGCCACAGCGGTTGTTGCAGGGAGACCACTCGGACCAGGTGGACCAGCCACCGTTCACTGCAAGAGGAGATGGACAGCATTAACACCTGAGCCCAGTTCAGCAGTGACAGGAGCTAAGCCTCGGATTCTTATACCTTCTGTGACCCCCTGGTACAGCTCACCCTCATGAAAGGCAAATCACAGGACTCCTCCTTGTGTCTCCAGCCCCATGCCCAAGATGCTCAAGCCTGCTTTGGTCCTTTTTCCACTTGGCAAATATTTATGTGTTTGATCCCAAATGAGATTTTTTGTTTCATAGCGAATTTCAGCCAAATGCAGCTTCTCAGCTGGCTGGGTCCAACCTCCATCCAGCCTCCCACCCAACTGAGAAGGCTTGGAAATACATCCATCCCTGCAACTCAGAACCTCTCCCAAGAGCCTGTGCAAGCTAAAAGAAGCTCCTGTTCTGCAGATATTGGTTATTACCTAATTTAATGCACTAATTTAATCCACTCCTGCCCCTCCCAGAAAGTGCCCATATCCCCCCTGGCTGGAGGCCTGGCCAGCAGCAAAGGTCCCCTCCGTGGAGCAAGGGCTGGTACCGTAGACGATGACAGCGGCCGTGGTGCTCCGGCGCTTGGCCACGATGTTCTTGGCCATGCAGGTGTAATTAGCAGTGTCCAAGAGCCGGGCCTGCTTGATGATGAGGTTGTGGTCAATGGTGATCAGGAAGTTGGTGTCCTGGGAGGGATCGATGACGTCCTCGTTCCTCAACCACTCCACCTGGCAATAAAGGAAGGGGTGGGTGAGGACAATGATTAAGCCTTCACTGAGACCACCGATGTTCTCACCACCTCTGGCCAACCTGACTGTATTTATTCCTCCTCCTCAACTTTGCCTCTGACTGTACTTATTTCTCCTCAAAAACCAGGCCAAACCAGACCAGGGCACGTTACTGCTGCTTTGGCCAAGGATGAGACACTGTGGCACAGCTCCCAGGGGCTGACTGAGCTGTGGGCAAGGAAAGCTCCAGTACTGTGGTAGGGAAACCCTCCCATCCTGACTTTCCCAGCTGCCCTCTGCACCCACTGGTGACTGCTCACTGGGTGCCTCCTTGTCAGCTCTTCCCTCTAAGGGGTTAACAGCACCTCAGGAAGTGTGGGAGAGATGTTCTGAGCGTGTGCTGAGGTTACCTGTGCCATTAGGTGTCACAGTAACAGATCCACTGCCCAAAATAAACCATTCTGCTGCATAATGAGAGCTGATGGTCTCGGCACAAGGCCATCTATCACGGCCACAAGCCACCTGCAAGGATGTGCCCTGGGATGGGAGGGGACACTCCAACCATTAGGGTGGCATTCCTTTGGGTACAGGGCTGCTCACCTCGGCCTGTGGGACCCCCTCGGGTGGGCGACACTGCAGCAGGACCTCGTGCTCCAGAGGGACCTCCTTGCCCAGTGGCTCCTGGTCAAAATTCTTCCGTAGGTCTGAGAGAGAAAGGAAAAGCCAGGGGTTACCAGCCCTGCTGCAGGAACAGGGCAACCTCCCAGACTTTGATGGATGCCTCAGCACCAAAAGCCCACGAGTCAGGAAATCCTTCTGGCATAGCACAGCCAGAGAAAAGTCATGCCCTGGGAGGAAGGAGCTGAAGAATCATATTTTCCAGGACGGATTTGGGCAGCACATGGTCCTCAAGGACAAGATCTTTCCTCCTTCATTCTTTTTCTCTCTGCAAGCTTATACCCCATCCTACCATTTCCTTTTGGGGCTAAACCTCAGCTTGACCACTGTTTCTTCATCCCTCCTATTTCCTTCCCCCTCTGGACCTTGCTCCAGGACTCTCCTTCCATGAACTGGGAAAATGAGATTTGCACAACAGTTCAGCTCCCACATTAGTGCTGAAGCAAATTGCCAGATTTCAGGGCTAAGGGGGCTCAGCTCTGCCCTGGTTGGTCCTGGCTGAGCCACATACCCAGACTTGCTGGAAATGCAGCCATTGCACTCCAATGGGGAATGGCTGCACAGGAAAAGCCTTGGGGAAAGGGAAAGACTAGAAAACCAGCAGAGCCCCTCGGGATGTAGAGGACATGGCAATGTCCTGCTCCAGAGCTTTGGAAGAAGCAGGAGCATCACTAGATGGTGCTGCAATCCTCTGTTACAACTCCCAGCCCTCTCCATGTGGCTACTGAAGCCCGGCTGCATCTCATCTGTGCTGAAAAACACCATGTGTTCAAGATCAGGTTGGATGTGACTTTGAGCAGCCTGGTCTAGTGGAAGGTGTCCCTGCCCATGGCAGGGGGGTTGAAATGAGATGAGTTTTAAGATGCTTTCCAACGAAAACCATTCCATGATTCTCTGATTCCATGATTTTCCCACTTCAGACTAAACCCTTTAGCAGCACAGCTGATTCATCAGACCTCTCTGTTTTGGATAACATGTTGGATTATTAGTCCTCTAATAACAAAATCCATTTGGGGCTGGGGAAGAAGCCTGGCTGTTCTCCCGTGGCTTTGCCATCTCATTTGCTAATCGAGCAAATTTGGGTGGGAACAGCCTGATTAACTCACCCTTAGCCAGGTTGACACCCCCAAACAGCAGCTCAGAGAAGTGACATATGACAGCAGGGACTCCAGGGACACGGAGTCGCTGATTCAGGCAGAGCATGCAAGGTGCTATCCTTGGGTTATTAGGGATAATAAAGCACTGGGAAGAGCTGAGCTGATGGGCACTGCGGCATTAACCCAGGTAGTGCCACGGCCTCTCGCCCAGGTGTGCAGGGACAATGCCACTCAGGAGCAAAGCTAGGGCTGGGCTAGGGACCAAAGACCAGGGTCATCCAGTGGGTCATCCCTGAGTGACCAAAAAGTGACTTCAGCAGGGAGCCAGCTTTGGAGATGGGCACTTACACGCTATGCGGACGTAGGCGCGGCGGCTCTTGGTGGTGCCTGCCGAGCTCCAGGCCACACACTGGCACCAGTAATCCTCCAAGCCAAAGAGCTCCTCCACCTGCTGCCGGGACACCTCGATCTGCACCTCCCGCACCAGCATCCCTGCAAGGAGAGAGAGGGATGGCATCAGCTTGGCAGGAGCATCATCCAGGAGGAGGGAAACTGAGGCAGCACTCGAGAGGGATGGTGGATGTGCAAAGCTGGGGGGCAGAGACAGTGGGTGGGAGGCATCTCATCTGGGGTTGGCACCTCTGCAGATCAGGGAGACTGTTCCCTCCAGAGGGTGACTTGGAGATGAAGCCAAGGCAATGGATCCTGTGAAATTTTCTCTTTTTATCCCCCAGTCTGGCTGAGCAGGATCAGGACCTCTTCACCATTTCTAGAGGCATTACCCTCCTCCAACAGGTCTCTCCCATGTCACCAACATCCCTGCCCAGACCCCCTCCACCCTCCAGGGTTTGAAGGATGCCTCCCAGGCTTCGTTGAAGGGAGAAACCATCCCTGTCAGTGTCACTTAAATACAAATATAACAAGATGAATAAAAGATCTTAAGGAAATCACCCTGACCATGGCAGGGGTGAGATGACAAAGGTGCCACCACCACGTTCAGGACACACTCCTCTGGACTGTAGGATGCTGAAGCATCAGTGGCCACCACCAAGGGCAGGAGGGACTCAGGGCTTACTTTTCCTTATTTTAAGCAATACCTGCCCTTTTTTTGCGGTTTCTATTTTAAAAAGGCCTCAATTTCACGGCGATCGAGCGCCGCACGCTCCCCAGCTGTAATTTTGTTACAGCTCGCTCCCAGTGCTGTGAGGAGCAATTACTGTCTCTCTGCCACCTTTCTGCAGAAGAGCTGACAAGGAAATACAATTTATTTTGTCACTATTCAGGGATAAAAAAAAACAAAACCAACCAACACCTGACAAAACAAACCAAGGAAAAGGTATTTGGGCCAAGCACTTTTGGGATACTTAAGGTTTTTAGAAGGACCCAGGATGGAGATGGCTCAACACACCTTGTCTATCTGGAAAGCTCTAGTGGGATGAGCTGAGCAGCTTTGGAAAGGTGGGGAGCATCCTGCAAATGCCCTATCTCTGTCCCCCTGAAAGCAGTGGCAACCCAAAACTGCAGACTGAGCTCATGGCTCACAGGAGTGACTATGTAAGGGCTTCCAGGCATCCAAACCCAGCCGCTCTTCCCGCCTGGCCCTTCTCGCCCAGCTGAATTATCCTCCCTGACTTGGCCTATTTTTGCTTTCTTCCGCATGAAATGTTTTGGATCAGAGGCAGTCAGAGCATTACTGAGCTGGGCTCATTCTAGACACGTCATCTTAAAAGTTTCTTTTTTTTTTCCTTCCTTCCTCCTTAAAGGTCCCTTTTTCCAAGCTTTTAACCAAGGACACTTAAAAACTAACCGTGTTAACCTGTGTCTTTGTGCCCAGCTCTCCCTGTGCCCTTTGCAGCAGCTTTCCTGACCAAGGCCAGGCACTGCAAATGCAGATTTTTTAGTATGTCAAACCACTTTGGTTCCAACTCCTTTTTTCTCAGGGAAGCTGCTGAGCAGAGATGCCCATGCTGGCAGCTTTACATGCACAACATCCCCTCCACATTGAAGGCACTGTTGGTCTGTTCCCTGATAGCAGCAATACCATCTTTGAAGCCTCCTGGATGAAGGAGGTGTGGGCTGTTTCCTCCCCAAATTGCTGGCACACTTTCTGCATCAGTAGACTGGAATCTGGGAGGGTGATGCTGGCCCAAAGCAAATGAGTTCCCCCTGCAACAGGTTTCCCAGATGGATATTCCATCCCTGGGAGTGTTCCAGGCCAGGTTGGACGAGGCTTGGAGCAACCTGCTCTGGAGGAAGGTGTCCCTGCCCATGGCAGGGGGTGGAATTGGATGGCCTTTAAGGTCTCTTCCAACCCAAGCTATTCTAGGACTTCATGAGACTATGAAATATAGTGATTTTTTCCCACAGAGCACATCAGTAAACCAGGAAGCTCCCTGCTGTAGGGTGCTGGGATGATCCAGAGGAGAAATGAGTCCTAACAGCATTTAGACAAATTAACAAGGGGGAACTCATCCAGCGCTGGACCACACTGCTCAGACACTGCCACTGGAGCAGGGAGTCCCTAATCACGGATGGCAGAAAGCTGGGAGGGTGGCAGAGCAGGCTCATCACTCCCTCCTTGTCCTGGTTCAGTGCTCTTCCCCTGAGCATCCTCCACTGTCGTACACAGGGCACGCAGACCTTTGGCTCAACCCAGTGTGGCCAGATGTTATAAATAAATTCAAACCCTCTCAGCAAAGGCTGCTCGGTCACTGACCAGCACTGAGCCTGCCCTGGAGTGGTGAGGGTTTCCACTCTGGCCTCTGCAAGAGCTGGGAGGTGGAGATGCACCCTAGAAAAGAGAAATGCTGTGGCCTCTGCTCCCGTCAGCCTCTGGAGAAGCAAAGGGACAGCCTTCCCCTTCAGAGATGGCATCTCTGACCATCCTTCCTCTGGAAGAAAAACACTCCAGGAATAGCTGAAGCAGCTTTAGGAAGAACGACTCAAAAAGCTACAGAGGAAAGAAATGATCTCCCCTTTGCAGAGCAGGTTCAGGGATGGGCCCAAGCACAGACTGGCTCATGGCTAGTGTAGGATGGAGAGAGAGATGCCAGGAAGGGGCAAGATTGTAGGAAAAACCACAGGGACAAGATGTAAAAATAGTTGTGGCTCCTCCAGGCTGATGAAGTCTCTTCTCTAAGCCCAGCCTGACTTCTAAGGCCAACACCACAGTGGTTCAAAAGCCTGCCTTGGTTTAAAGCCCCCTGGATGCCACGTGCTCAGGGATTTGCAGAGAACAGATCTTACATGGGAAATGTGACTGTTTCCCTCCACTCCTGATTGGGCCACGGGCACCAAAACTGGCACAGAAAAGACAGGAGCTGAGCTAAAGCATCCCAATTTTAGCAAATCTACTTGATCACAAGATATATCCAACCCCACACCTTGTTCTCATGTCAGGAGGTTTCAAGGCATGGACCACACAGCTCTGTGGAGCCCAATCCCATGGAATGAGACCCCACTAAAATGCCTTAAGCACCTTCTTGCCCCCTGTTCCAGGCAGCCAGAGCCTGACATATCCTCCATATCCTCCAAGGCAGGGGAGAGCTCATTTGCCATCAAAAGGCATTTCAAATCCTACCTGCAATTGCTCTCATTAGCCATTAAACACCTAATCCCCCTGCAAACCTGAGTAAGCTGCCAGCCTTTGCCACCCCTCCTGGCAATGACTCCTACGTGTTGATTAGGCATTTTGTAGGAAAGCTGTTCCTTTTTTTTTATCGGATTTAAATGTGCTGCCTTTAAAATCCCGTTTAACAAGCCCAGGTCCTCCAAAAGGCTAAGTGTGCAAGCAGGCTGGCTGAGTTCCCCAAGCTTCCAGGGGTATGGTGACCACAGCACCATCATCGTGCCTACATCAGTGGTCTGGAAAGTCTACCTGTTGGTCTGCCTAGAGGAGAACCATCAACAGTGTGGCTTTGCAACAGGGAGCAGGGCAGAAGTGCCCAGAAAGGAGAGAAGAAAGGGGAGGTAGGGGGATGGCAAGGGTGGGTTTGCTCACCAGTGACCTCATCCAGGCTCTCTTTGGTGACGTGGTCGTTCTGGTTTACCCACTCCCCGTTGCACTTGAAGTAGATCTGGGTGGCAGGGTTGGCGCGGCAGACGAGCTCCACTGGCTTGTTCTTCACAATGTAGGCGTCCTGTGGCTCCAGCAGGAAGTGAGGGAGGGTCTCTGCTGGTGCTGAGGGGAAGGAGTCAGGCAGCACATCGCTGTACTCCAGCCCTGCCAGGGAGCAAGAGGGTTGGGAGGTGCCCTTAGTCCCGTCCCAGCAGGAATACATCTCTTGCCTATACCACTTCAACCCTCCCTGTCCTTCCCAGGACTGCCCTGAACATGGTGGTGCCACCAAGAGCCCTTGCTGAGGTTGCTTGGAAAAGCAAAAGAGGGCTGGAAGCACCCCCAAACCCAGGAAAGTAAATCCCTAAATCCCTGCTAGCCAGAGAGCTGTGGGGTTCATCCTGTTTCTCCCTGGGTACCAGCCCCTCATCCATACTCTGAGCCCACAGTCTGAGTGACCTCACCAGAGGACACCACAAGGGAAAAAGCAAAACAAACCCAGGTCCAGGGATATTGATGGAGACACTGAGAGGCTCCACAGTGGGTGGTGTCCCCCACCCCAAGTCTCCTTCTCACAGCCCTGAGGAATGCACAGGTGTGCTCCAGGCAAAATGCTGGCAGGGCTCCTGCTGGGAATGCTGACCATATCCCAGCACAAAACTCAAGACATCCAACAAGATATCCACATCCTCAGTGGAGCTGCATTTGGGAGATCTCACCCCTGTCAACACTTGGATTTCTGCATCACATGACAGGTGAGGGATCCCTTCCAGCCCAGCCACCTTCAGGGAACATCCCCCAAAAATGCCATCAGGAATCACACTCTCCCATCCCAGAAATCAGGGGCCAGTGACCTGGGGAGCTCCATCTTCCTGCTTCGTTGCTTTCAAAAGCCATCAAAATGCAAAAATTACTGGAAAAAGAGGTCACATCTGCTCAGGCCAGGCCAAGAAAAGTCTTGGAAAGGGGTGAGCACCTCAGGGCTCACACAGGAATATAATCCCTGAAGAGTGGGAGCCTCAGGGTGGCTCATTCCCGGCAGCAGCTTGGGAAGATGCTGTGACTGATGCTGAGCATCATCTGCAGTAAACCTGTTTCCAGCCATTTCACCCATTAAGATCAAACCCAAATATCACAGGACTAATAAAAAAATCCACAGAGGAGCACTGGGATGCTACTGCTTAACCTGTTGTTCCTGAGAATCTCACTAGCAGTCAGGTCACATCACAAGGCTTTTCTTTACACCCAAAGGAGTTATGAGCTTTTCTTCCTCCTCTCTTCCCCCAGCCAGAGCTGTGATTCTCAACTTCAGGCACTGCAGCGTGCAGGAAAACAGTAAATATCCCCATCCCCATGATAACATCTCCAGAGCTTGGCAGGGAAAAGGAAGGAGCCCACTCCCTTCATCACCCTTGGCAAGGAATGGTGCTGCACAGAGAGAATCAGAATGTCAAGATGTGAGGAGGAGGAGGAGGAAGAAGAGGAAAAAAATATAATCAGATGCAACAAGAAAACAAGATGACCAAGCTGCCTCCCGAGCAAAAATCAGTGAGGGGAAAAAAAAATGCACGAGGTCAGTCGTTTAAAATCCATTTAGGAAAATTGACTTTCCATTTCCATTTAACACAGCACTAAGGGAGAGCGGTAGGACATTTGTCATAATCCATTAACTGCTCTTTTGGAAACAATGAATTAAACTCCAGGCTAATTTTTTTCTCTCTCTCTCTCTCTGGCTGGCTGTTCCCCACCTCTCCTCAGCCGGTTATTTCCTCTCCCTTCTCAAATGCAGACCTGTGATTTTCCCAGGCCCTCCAGCAGTCAGAGGGGACAGGGAATGTTGAGGTGTGAGCCCCCCACCCTGAGCAGTCCCACACTGCTCCCCAAGCCCACCCCAACCCCTGGTACTGCTCCTCTCATCTGCTGAGCAGCCTCTTACCTGTGTCCCAGCAGCAAATATCCCTTTTTAATTTTTATTTCTATCTTAATTTACTACTCAATTTTTCATCCACTGAGTTGTTGTTTTGTTGGTCGTTTGCTGGGTTTTTTATTTCAAAAACTGCTTTGATGCCACAAATCATAATTCCCTGGCAAAGAGGGTTGGCAGGAGATGATCTAACTGGCAACAGAGGCAGCCAACAAAACTTCACTCCTGCGTGAAAACCTCCCTGAAATGATGCTCCCTGCATCCCTGTGCCATGCAGCCTGCAAAGTCACACCTGAACTTGGCAGCTGGGAAAGGGCACAGGCAGTGCCTGCTCAGTCCAGAGCACCCTCCAAAAATCCACACAAGTGCAAGGCCTGGGGGCTTGTTGGCCACTCATCCCCAGGGCAGGGGTGGCTCCTGGGTGTTGTTTAATAAGAGTGACCCACAAAGCCTCAATGTCCCTAAAGAAGGCAATTTTCAGAAGGACCTTCAGCTATGGAAGTGACACACCCCAAAGTGCACATCCCTGATCCCAAACCATGGGCAAGGAGAGGTCCTCCTCCAGCAGTCAACACCAAAGACATGTTTCCTCCCACCTCAGTGCCACTTGGTGATGCTAAAGGAGACTTCAGGTCATCAGAGAGGATCTGGGAGCCTTCGGGGGATGAGTCACGGCCGGATGGGAATGAAAATGCCGGGTTTGTGACTCACCCGTGATCATCTGCGGTGGGATGGGTGATGCTCCAGGCTGTGGTGGGAGCCACCTTGACCCCCCAGCACAGGGTTTGGGGCTGAAATACCCTCAGTGGTACCAAAAACCTGCTGGGTCCCACCTGGGCCCCTGCTCCAAGAGGGAAGGATCTGCCCAAATAAATGCTGGGGGTCTCAAGCTCAACACTTCAAGGTTCTTCTCATGGAGGTTCAGTGGCTTTGGGGACAAGGGTGGTGGAATAGGAGGATATCCCCAACCAGATCCAGCATCTGCTTTTGGTGACTATAAAAACCTACTCAATTTAAGGTTTGAACTGAAAACACCTGAATTTTAAAGCAGAGAACATCCTGGCTGCTGGGAAAGTTTAAATCCTGCAAACTCACAACAGCTGAGAGATCTTCTGGGGCCAAAAAAGCAGCTCTAACAGGAGAGAGGGGAAAAGGGTGTTGTTTTTTTTTGTGGCAGACTCTTAACTGGGGCTATGCTATGGAGCTCCAACCTCACAGATCCCTCAGGCTCATGGGTGGAAGCAAATGAAGGGAGAGGATGAATTCTCTATGCAGAAATCCAGCTGAAAAAAAGAATCTGCTGTTGGGCAGGGCGTTTTTCTCCATCATGATACAGCCACTGGTGTTTAAACGAGCTGGGGAAGAATTAAGGCATAGGAACAACAGGGACTTTGGATGAGAAAAGGGAGGAGAACCATGCTGGGCACATTTATCATAAGCCATCAACCCAGCCTTTCATTCCTCTTCCCAATGCCTGGCCACCCACCGCATGGGAAACCTCTTGTTCCACTAACACACATGGGGGGGCCCCCAAAAATTCCACATACAGTTGGTGGGGGGAAAAAACACGGCTGCTTGTGCCATGTGGAAGAACAACTGCTGCTCCTTCTGCCCTGATTATCCTGCACCAACTGCAAAATACCCCCAAAATAAAAGCCCTTTCCCAATGGTGCAGCCCCCTCACCTCTATGGAGGCCACTTCTGCTCTGCCCACCCTGCTCCAGTCCCACCCGAGGTGACACTTTGGCCCACTGACCGCTGGAGCAGCACACACGGGAGAGGCTTTTGCATGGGAAAGCAGGAAAGGAGCCCTGCACAGCCGGGAATTCCAGTCCCGCAATCAGACAAGCAATAAAACTCCCAGCAGTGACAAACTAATAAATATTTGAGCGAGCGCTCCGCTGCCTGTGATCATCATCTCCCTGGCAGACGTCTACAGGGGGTTCCCATCTGCTGGCTTCCCTCCTTCCCACTGGAGGTGGGTGCCTGCTTCCCAGCTCTCTTTTGGGGTGGTTTTTTTTCTTTTTTTTTTTGGAAGTCCCAGGCTGTCACCATCCCACAGTCTCGCACTACTTGGGGCACGGTGTTACGGGGCTGCTGGAGCACTGCCTTCAGTACTTGAGATGTTTTTTTTGGGGAAAAAGGCAAGGAGGGGGCAGCTCCCAGCTCAGCCAAATCCTGAAGCCTTGAGGATGAGCATGGAGGGAGCAGCGAGACAGAAAAGGGAGGAGGGGAATAGGCACCGAGGACTTCTTTCCTCTCCCCATCCCTCACCACACGTTTTAATCTGCTGGGGTTGAGCTGGATTATCCGCAGCATCTGTTCCCTGGGGGGTGAACTGCAGATGTTTGCAGCCAGCACTTGCAACTTGGTTGAAGATTGATGAATCCACCAACCCTTCCACCCCATAGGGAGCCGCACTGGAACCAGGATCCAGCCTTAACCCTCCCTTCATCACCCCAAACACTTGGCACAAGGGATGGTGAGCCTGGAAAGCAATTCCCCTCGGAAAGCAGTTCTCTTTGTAGCAATGGCCAAGCAAACCTCCACAGGAAAGCGTTAAAATCCTCTCTCCTGCAATTGTTATCCCTTCAAATATTTGGAAGATTACAGGAGCATTAGTGGCTGCCCATCACCCACGGCCACCATCCCTCCCTCCCTGTACCAGGCAGGCAGGGATGAGATGTAAGGATTAAGCTGGGATGCCTGGGTTTCTCCGGCTGGGTTTCTCCAGCTAAATCTCAGAGCTGGTGGACATATCAACATATTAACCCCTTCTGTCTCCACGTCCCCCCATTCCCACCTGCCTCAGGGCAAGCGCTCTTTCATGGGAAGGCCTGGGAGGCAATGGTTAAACCTGCCAGGTGGGTTAAAATCCTCCTGTAGAAATGAAAAAAATATATGACAGCTTATCTCCAGCACCACAGGAGAGTCATCTGCTTTCCCAATCCCCCTTCCCAATCCCCCAGCAGGGATGGGAATGGCTTTGGCTCCAGAGACTGAGATAGAGGAGATGCTCTGGCCACTGGCTTGGCTTAAGGAGGTGTCTGAAAGGCTGGAGTGGGGCTCTTCCCCACCAAATCCCCCCTTCCTATGGCCTTCAGGGAGAAAATATGAACAGACTCATTTAGGGATTAGTGCTGTTGCCATTTATGCTCCAGCAGATTTCGATGCCGGAGCCACGGCATGGCTCACTTCCATTCCAGAGTGTCTGCTCCACTGAGGGCATCCCCACTGCAAGCCCTGGAGGGATGCAAAGGCTTCTCACCACATTCCAGTCCACCCCTGAGCTCAGGAGGAGCCAGCACCACCAGTCCAAGCCTGCCTTGCTCTCATGGGCATCACAGACTGCCCTCCTGGGACAATTTTGTGTCCAGCCTTAACACGTAGCCAAGCTTTTCATCCTAAAAGCACCTTGAGCATCCTTTCTCCCCCCAAAATCATCCTCTCTTCTCCAAGCATCCTCTCATCTCTGATCTGCCAAATTCAGCCTCACACACACGTGTGCTCTCCCAACGTGAAGACCCATCACTGAAGAGATGACAGCAGCATGTGGCATCTTCAAAGGCAAAGTCTGCATGAGGTGGAGCAGTGCCATGCCAAGCCCACTGCCCTTTCTCCAGGGATGCATCCCCTTTGAGTCACAGCAGGGAGAAAGGACGGAGTGTCATTGAGAATGGGCTCGGAAAATTTGAAGCCACTCATACCCAGCTCTCTCCCTGCTGACTCTTTGCACAGAGCCCACAAAATCCTGTGCCTTCAAAACCCTGGGATTGTTCAAAGTGGGTTCAGGCACAAGCTGGGAAGCGCTGACGAAAGTGAGATGCAGGGAATGTAACAGGTCCCCAGGGCTCCAGCTGGCTGATGTAACCCCCAGCCTCATTAACTCAGCGTGGCTCATTAACCTCTCCCTCTGCGGGGGGCCGAGGGGACAGATCCAAGCTTCCCACAGAGGCCAAAAAACTGAGCGTGGAACCTTCAGGCTCATCAAGGACAACCAGTGGTACCCGGCCTCTGGGTCCATCTGGGTTCACACTCACAGAGGGGAAATTTAGATTGGATTTTGGAAGGAATTCTTCCCTGTGAGGTTGGGGAGGCCCTGCCACAGAATGCCCAGAGAAGCTGTGGCTGCCCCATCCCTGGAAGGGTCCAAGGCCAGGTTGGATGGGGCCTGGAGCAACCTGGGCTAGTGGAAGGTGTCCCTGCCCACAGCTGCAGACTTGGAATGAGATGATCCTTAAGGTCCCTTCCAACCCGAACCGTTCTATAATTCTCTCTCATCTCCAATCTGGAGCAAGGTTGGATTTTGAGGTCAAAAAGCCACGGGGATGATGTGCTTGTGGAGTGACCATCCTCATGGTGCCTGATACCTCCCCCAAATATGGTAACTCAGCAAAGGCTGGAACACAGAAATCCAGCCCTCAGGGTGCTGCTGTGTTCAGAGCTGTGCTGGGGGCTGCAGAATGGTGGTGTTTTACCTTTCTGGTTCCCCAGAAA
The DNA here is from genome assembly GCA_035041345.1 of Poliocrania exsul. Lineage (NCBI taxonomy): Eukaryota > Metazoa > Chordata > Aves > Passeriformes > Thamnophilidae > Poliocrania > Poliocrania exsul. The sequence goes on from JAWWLZ010000174.1 coordinate 2,178,747, forward strand.
GTGGAGCCCATCCCCTCCTGCTCCCACTAGCCAGAAAAGCACCTGTTTGTGTGGGCTACATTTGGCCTCTCCATTGTCACCGATCTTTTATTAATAAGTAAACCTGGAAAGAGCCACTTAACCTTTCCCTCAGGCATCTCTGCCTGACAAACTGGCTCCTTTTCCTCCACTGGCTGCCCTCTTCCAGGAGCCTCACAGTCACTTGGCATCCCCTTCCTACCAAAACTGGCATCATCCAATGCCTGTCCTTCATGCCATCACCTCCAGCTCCTCCCAGAGCCCACCCAGCTTGGGACAGACAGACAGCAGGACAGACAGGCATTTCCCAGTGGGTTTGCACTCCCGCCCAGCGACAGGCAAGCTTTATAATTAGAGAGCATTCCTCCCAGCGTGTGTAATGAGGGGGTGCACCCAGGCAGCCCTAATTATACCCTTGGACAAAAATAAGCAGATTCCTCCTCTCCCAGCCAAAGGAAAAGCCTGCAGCCAGCCAGCCTCCCTTGCTGCACACCTTTATTCCACCAGGTCTGGATGGGGAGAGGGAACAAAAATAAAGCAAGCAAAGTCTGTGCTGAGAAAAGGATGGGAAGGATCTGGGCAGTGCCAAGGATGTTTCTAAAGGCAATGGCCTTATTGATCAAAAACACTTAGATACATAAATATAAATCAACTTTTTAGCTAAATTCTCAGGTCAGCTTTTTGCAAAGCAGCCTGAGAGGCAAACTAAGGCAAGGTGCCCTCGCATAGGGCATCCAACCACCACATGCCTGCACATCCCATGACAGCATCCCTGTGCATCCCAATACAGCATCCCTGTGCACCCCAACTCAGCATCCCAATACAGCATCCCAATACGGCATCCTTGGGCACCCCAACTCAGCATCCCTGTGCATCCCAATACGGCATCCTTGGGCACCCCA
>JAWWLZ010000174.1:2191288-2212733 GCA_035041345.1 Poliocrania exsul
CTGCTCTGCACTGCTCTGAACTGCACTTGGGGGATCCTCAAACCCACTTCTAAACTCTTCACCAGTTCATGCAAGGGATCTCCAAGCTTGTTCTCTCTATCCAGAGGCAAGAGAAAAATCCGATCAGTACAAGACACCCCAAAACAACCTGCATCCAGGTCAACCATTAGTCATAAGACCAAGCGACCCTCCTGGCTGCCGCTTTGTGGAGAAATCTCCCAGGAGAAGGCAATGGGATGCTCTCCACCACCTCCTCCTCATCTCTGCTGTTTGGATCATCTCTGACACCCACCTCAGCGAGCTGGAAGGAGCTGAGCCGAGCTGTTTGTGATGAAATCAATGAGGTGACGCAGAGGCAGAACTCTGTGCCCTTGCCCGTGGCGCCCGGCCCTGCCACAGGACACCACCGAGGCTCGGCATTGCCAACACAACCCTGAACACAGAATCATTTAGGTTGGAAAAGACCTTCAAGACTGAGTCCAACTTGTGCCAGATCTCCACCTTCTCATCCAGCCCAGAGCACTGAAAGTCATGTCCAGTCATTGCTTGGACACCTCCAGGAATGGGGACTCGACACCCAACAGTGCTCAGAGATCACTTGGCAGAGATGCTCCATCGTGCTCTGCCATGCTCTCCCCTCCTTCAGCATACCCCCAGCTCACCATTATCAGAAGATTTAAATAAATTTCAAGTATTTTATTGACTTTGATCACCCTTCCAGAAGCTTTATAGGAGAAGCCCAGCCCTGGTCAGCAGAGATGACTCTGACTCTGCAGGGTTTGTGCTCCACTGGAGCACCATTATACCTCGAGGTCCACATGGAAGACCAAGGGATGGATCAAGAATGAATGGGGAGCCTCAAATTTGTGTCAGTGGGGTGTTACTCTCCTTGCCAGTGGGGTCAGAGCTCCCCCACCAGCTCCTGGTGTCCCTATAGGCAGTGACCTCCCTCTGGCCCCACAGAGGATCCCGGTGCTTAAGCCCCAGTCATGACAGGGAACAAAAGCCACTGCTAAGAGACACATTTACGACCTTCCAAGAAGGAACCCGCTGACAGCTTAACGAGCTTTTTGTTTTTCAAGTAGTGGTTTTATATTTACGACCTGAAAGGGAAAGATGCAAGTAAGGCAGATGATCATGGGGCTATCTGCTCCTTCTGCTCCTGACCTGCTGCTGTCCAGCCCACATCCAGGCCATTCCGGAAAGTCATAAAAAACGATTGCACTTCAGCTTTCCCCTCTGCTCCTTCTTTCTCTTTCCCCTCCGCCTAAAACAAAAAGCACCTTTTTTTGGTGGTGGTCATTTCTTGTTAATGTTCACCCCAAGGAAGAGCATCAAATATTAATGCAGGAAGTTTCAGAGAGATCACACTGGAAACCAGAAGCCCCATATGTTGTGGAGCATCCCAGTGGTTGCAAGATCCCACCAATTTATCCCCAAGGCCTGGCTCTTTAATGCCTGGAAAGGATGGAGAAGGCCAGAAGCTGGTCTTTTATGAGCCGGAGGGATCACATTCCTGGGATATCAGCCCAGACTTACACTTGGAGGAGGAAAAAAAAAAGCTAAGGAAAGAAACACAACCCCCACCATCTCTCCACAGGATGCTACACTGTTATTTATAAGCTTCATAGTGAAAAGAGAGGGCAAAACTCACTGGTTGTTGGTTTTTTGGGGGATTTTTATCCCCAGATCTCAGCATTAGCACAGCAGAGAAATTCCTCTGGGCTGCAAGAGCATTCCAGCCACCAGCAGGAAGATAAGCCTCTTCCTTTGCCTCCAGATTCCTTGGCAGAGAGGAGACACATGGGGGTTAATTGCATGCAGAGATGCCACAGCCCTGACACAAGCATGATAAGAGCTTTTGTCCCGTGGAGGGCTCCCCCAACTGATAAAGACCCTGCCCTATGGTCCTAAAACTCAGAAGGGACCTTTGCTGAGGAGTTGGTGCAGGATGTGGAAGGCCCAGATGTGCCATGAAGCACCTGGTAGGGGAACTGTGCAACATGGCAGTGTCCCATGGAACTGTGCCTGCTGCACCATGGCACATGATGTTGGACACACATGTCCCCCTTCCAGGGGAAGAAAGCACCATCATGTGCTTGGTAGTGGCGTCTTTGTCCCCAGATAGCTGGGCTTGATGATCTTATATGGCTTTTCTAACCTGCAGTGCGCTGCCTCCAGCTCCAGGGGCCTCCATCATAAGGATATGGACCTGCTGGAGCGAGTCCAGAGGAAGCCATGGAGATGCTCTCAGGGTTGGAGCCCCTCTGATCTGGAGACAGGCTGGGAGAGCTGGGGCGGGGTGGGTTCAGCTGGAGAAAAGAAGGCTCCAGGGAGAACATAGAGCCCGTTCTAGTGCCTAAAGGAGCTCCAAGAGAGAAGGAGAGGGACTTTGGACAAGGACCTGGAAGGACAGGATAAGGGGGAATGGTTTCCCACTGCCAGAGGGTAGGGCTGAGTAAGATACTGGGAAGGAATTCTTTCCTGCCAAGATGGTGTGGCCCTGGCACAGGTTGCCCACAGGAGCTGTGGCTGCCCCATCCCTGGAAGTGTCCAACGCCAGGTTGAACAGGGCTTGGAGCAACCTGGGCTAGTGGAAGGTATACCTGCTTACGAGCTTTAAGCTTTAAGGTCCCTTCCTACCCAAACCATTTAGTGATTCTACGAACCAAACTTCTGAGCTTGGGACATCAACTCCCTCATCCTCCTCCATCCCCACACAAGCCCAGGTGGGCAGCAGCCAAGCCCCTAAACCTCCGGGTCCACAGGGGGAAAAAAAAGAAAAGGGGGGCGAGGGGGGGGAGGAAGGAAATTAAAGACAAAAAATAGCCTTTTAAGTGGGTTTGCGGATCCCCCAAGCGCAGTTCAGAGCGGAGCAGAGCAGCGGGCAGCCCCCTCCCCGCTCCCCTTCCCCACTTATCGCTGCCCGGGGCTCTGCCCGGCGCCTGCCGATAATCAGGGAGCGCATTGAAACCCCGGCGCCAGACTGGATCCTTATCTCCTCCCGAGGAGGAATGCGGGATGGGGGCAGCCCCTGCTGCAGCTCCGGGAGGAGGAGGAGGAGGAGGGGGAGGAAGAACCCCCCTTCCCTGGCCCCTGCAGAGAGTGGGCAGGAGCTGGGGAGGGGCGAGGGGGCTGGAGGGACCCCTCAGGGGTGCGCAGGGCTCGGTGTCCAGCCCCGGCTGCCGGGGCGGCCCGAGGGGTCGGAAGCGCTCCCGCCTAAGCGCAAGGGCCGGGTAATTATCCCTGGGGTTAATTACTCTGCTTCATTTCCCCATAAAGCCAAGCCCTGCGTGCGGGGAGCCTGGCTGGGAATGCCCGAGGCATGAGCCGGGGGGCACACGAGGCGACAGCCCAAAGAGATGCAGGGTGAGAGCTGAGCCATTCCCCAAACCCCCAAGACCCTGTGAACGCTCCCAGTCTCTCCGGTGGGAGGGCGGGACCCCCAGAGCCCCTCTCGCTGGCGAGGAGGGTGGTGGGCTCTGCTCAGCCTCTGGTTCAGGAGCTGCCCGGGGCTGATCTCCATCACCAACAGGACCGACAGGAACTTCCAGCCACCCAACACCAGCGGGGAGAAGGAGAGCAGGCGAGAGCCAAGCTGCTGGCTCTCCTCCCACCTCCTGCCAGGTGGGACAGGAGCCATGGCTCCAGCCTGGCGCTCCCTCCCGGCATCAGGGCTGGATGCTCTTAACACCCAAAAAGAGCTTCAAGTGTTTATTTTCACCATTAGGAACCCAGAACTTTCCCCTCGGTGAAAAGTGGAAAGCATCACACCAGCACCCACAGTGAATTCTGACTCACACGGTGTCCAGGGACAGCGAGTCCCAGCCAGTGTCTGCAACCCCCAGCTCCAGCCCTGCCAGGGATTTCATGGGCATCCACCCAAGAAGGACTCTTGTTGGTGCCATCAGAGCCCCAAGGAATTTACATCCAATTAAAAGGATATTTTAAATGAAGTTTAAAATGGAGTTTAGAAGCTGCCGACAGCAGCCATATGCTTCAAATATGCTGGGTACAATCAGTGCCTAGGTAATGCAACTGCAGGTATCAGCTCGCCTAATTAGCTACCAGAAGAAAGTCTAATTTAAAACAAAGCTCTTATTTTATTTATTTGCTGACAGTAGCAGAGCAATTCCCTCCAGCATGATGTGAAAGCAAACACGCTGCCCTCAAAATAAACCACCATGGGCTTTTTAATTTTATCCTTCAACAAGTGTTCCCTGGTTAGTCTTTGGCAAGGGGAAAAAAAAAACCAAACACAAACCAAACCACCAACAAAAACCCAACCTGCAGCTTCCATTAGCATTACAGAGGGCTTGCAAAGACAGCTTCCCACTTGTCACCTCCCTGCCACAGAAAACAGCAACGCACACACCATGGGAGCTTCTCTGCTGCGGCCGGGAAACTGCCTTTAATAAAATATCCCTAATAAAATGTGTCCCCCTCTACTATCATCACTTGAGGTGATGAATGAATCCAGCACATCCAGGCCCTCTCACTGCCATCACCCTGCAGATGCCAAAGTTAGGGGCTGGTCCAGAGCACTGTTGTGAGGTGTAGGTCACCCACCCAAATTAAGATGCCTGACCCTCCCTATCCCTCCCTTTTCTTCACCTCTGGATGCCTCCAGAAGCGAATATGGGAAAGGGAAAGAGAAATCCTAGAAGCATGGAGAAAGTGCAGGGCCACTGTGATTTTATTTAGTATCTTTATTTATTGAAGTGCTTTAAATAGATAGGGCTTGACTCTCCTGGCTCTGGCTATTATAGTTTGAAAGGGGAGCTGCAGGCAGCTCTCTGATTAATGCACACGAGGCACTTCCATGGGTACTCAGCATCTCACTCCACGTAGTATCTCCTCCTGTTTTCCAGACTCCAACAGGGACCCCTGCGTTGCCTTCCCCTTGCAAACCTTGTGGTGCCTCTGCTGCTTCCCTTTACACCATCCACAGAAGATGCCTCTCCACCACCACCACCCTCAATCACCTCCACATCCAACATCAAGCCACCAGCTCCACCACCCACCCAAGCCAAACCCTTTACCCTTCCCCTGTCACCTTCCTCAAGCTCATCCAAGTAATCAGGGATTTATTCTTTCCTAACAGCACGTCCTGCCAACCATTTATGGGTTTCTGAAAGCAGGGAAAGGCATCACAACACTGGCTGGGCCCTGCATTTTTCTTCCCACTGATTAAAGTAATAATGTTCCGTTAAGGAGTAAGCAAAAAAATCACACTATTCTTAGGCAGCTGGGAAAGAGGAGGAAAATCTATTGCAGAGACCCTGAACAGGAGCCTCCCCAGGGCTTCGAGGCAGAAAACTTATCAGACATGGCTCTGATAACATATTCAGGCTGAAACATAAGTCTTCGGTGTCTAAAAGGTGGATAAAAGGTGTTCCTAACTGCAAACTGAGTGAGCAGGGGGGAAAGGAGGTTAAAAAACCACAGAGGCCAAAGGCTTGGGGGTGGCAGCAGCTCTGGGGCTCAGTGGCATCTCTGGCACACACTCCCAAGCAGGAGGATGCTGATGGTGGGCACCCATCTCCTGCCACCAGAGTGTCAAGGGAAAGTTTGTCTCCTGCTTGTTTAAAGCTGAAGAGAAGTGGGAAAATCAGCATCTGCACCACTGCCAGGCTGGTGAAAGATTTCCCCTGGGCCAGCATCCTCAATCATTCTCAGTGATTGGTATTTGCTCATTCTGGCCCCATTTACCTCCCCTGCTACGTCCCAGTCCCAATGCCCATCTTACAACACCTTTCCCCACCCAAACACAGCTCCTTTTCTTCCCTGTAACTCCAAACCAACCCTTTGTCCTGGGCACAAAGAGCTGTGGGTTTCTGCTGGAGGTTTCTCTCTGCACTGCTTCCCATCTGGCTTCTCTGGGAATGCCAAAGCACAAAGCAAGCCAGCAGTGACCCACAGCTGCTTTTTAAGGAATAACTCCACTGGATTTTTTCCCCACCTCATGCAATGATGAAGTTGGCAGCACAACCTCAGAGGGGTCCCCCTTCTTCACAATCACCTGCTCTAAAACAGCCTCTTAAACCTCTAAGGCTCACCCAAGCTGGGGAAGCCAGGCAACACAAAACAAGTTGGAAACAAACTCCTGTCCTGTTTCCAAACCACCTTGGAAAGGTCAAGTTAACTGTTCTTGAAGGAAAAAAAAAATAGAAATCCATGTTTTCTGTGCCTTAGCATCCCTATGCATGGATGGGAAGCTCCTGGCACGAGCAAGTGGCAACCACACAGTTGCTTTTGCAAGTTCCTCTTCCAGTGCCTCAGGCTCAGACTTCCAAGGCAAACCCCAAGCTCCAGCCCAACTGCTCCCCATTCCTAGGGATGGTAACCCCTTAAACAACAGCCCACCAACTCCACAGCACCACCATCCCTACAGATTTTGAAGGCCACCACCTTCCCCAAACCTGCAGCTCCGTGTTGGCACCTGATCCCAGCATCACCCAGCCAAAGCCATTGCTTCCTCCCTCAGAGGCTGGTTTTCCAGGCAAAACAAGGCTGGGAATTACTCAGGCAGCATGTGACATGACCACCAGAAGGAGGGCACTGCATTACTGGAGCTAAAACTGGATCCCGCTTTCTATTGTCTATTCTTTTGTAGTGATGGGAAGAAAGAGCTGCTGCTCTGTAATCAGGCCTCTTCTGGCTGCTTCCCTGCTCTTAGGGCCAACTAGGATAATGCAACGTTGCTTTCATGTGGCAAGAGAAGCTTATAAACAACACTATTACACTGATACACTGCCGAAATTAAAGCCCTGCTCCGAGCCTCAGTCACTCCCACGGGCAGCCTGCTTTGCCTCGGACTGAATATCTTCTCTCAAAGTCTCTGATACAGTGAACGGACTAAATTTCATCCTGAATTAGCGCTCGTGAAATTTAATTACTCCAAAAACTATGTCTGTTACCTATTTCTGAAAAGAAGAGTAATTCCTTCCAGCTTTTGCTCATGTTCTCTCAGCAAAAGCTCGTTTCTTGTTTCCCTCACAGCAGAGCAGCTCCAGATGACAATTCACCCTGAAACATGACAGTCTTTTCTTCACTGATGCATCTCCGCAGCTTTATTTTACTGTTTGGCCCAAAATTTTTGAGACTTACCCCACCACTACCTCATAAAAATTCAGATTCTGAGCTCACCCATAGAGATCGAGCCTCCAGAGTGGATTCACTCAGCCAGAAATGATCTCAGCTGTGAAACATCACAAGGGGCAGTCGCTTTCTCAGCAGCCTCAAAATAGAGGTTGTTTTTTCCTTTTTTTTTTTTAATTAAAAGGGATGCCATCTCTCTGCATTATCAGGAATAAACATCCTGGTGCTGGAAGAAAACATATTTTTGCTTTCCTAGCTCCAGTTTTTCATTTTCACCAGCTTCTTGAGAACCTCTTCATCGTTTTCAGAACCTTCTCCTGGCACTACATTAAGAGCCTGTCTCTGCAAATAACATGGTTTAAAACCCAGAGAACTCTGCAATAGGACAAGGACTCATTTAACCACCCCACTGACCCAAACCCTTCCCCAGGCTCAGCTCCTCTTGGATTAAAGCATCTCCTGGGTAGCTTGGCTGGGACTGAGGCAAGGGCCAGGTTTATTGTGGCACTTCCCTAGGGACAAATACCAGCCAGATCAAACCCCAGGGAGTCCCTCAGGACCTGCAGAAGCTGCTGGAACCATGTCAGTGGAAAATGCTTTTTTCCTCCCAACTTTCCCCTTGATGCTCCATTTTCAGAGATATCAGAGACTGCTACTCCCCAAAACCATGAAAAGCCAAAGCCACACAATTCTCTTGACCCAGAGGTCTATTATAACCCAAATTCCTCCACCCTTTAGATCATGTTGTTCACATAAACGCCTTTTTAATTCCTTTTTTCTATACACATGGTGGCAAAATTAACCCCAGGTTACTACCACATCCACTATGCCAAGTGATTCCTTCCAAAGCCTGTGCTCCAAGGAAGGAAGGCCACCCTTCCTTCCCCATCTCCCCTGGCTGACCCAGGCACGGGATGCTCTTCTCCTGCTTCCCCTTCCACCTCAAACATCATTAGCAAAGGATCATTTCCTTCCAGTAAAGGTCGCCTGCCAACAAGTGCCTTTTGCCATGCCCTGACAGGAGCCTTCAGCACTTCCCTCACCTTTCCTCAGTTTTTTTTTTTTTTTCCAACATTTTTCTCAGTCCTTCATTTAATTCCAGATACCCTCTCCCAGCTTGTACACTGTGGTCCCTTAAGCAGCAGAGCAAAACCTGTTTTCCTATAGATCTGCTGCTCCAAATACTCCCACCCACGTGGCGTTTGTGTTCCCCAATAGTAGGTGGAAAGTGTTATGCTGTTGGTGTTTTGGTTTTTTTTTTCAAGTGGGATATTAATAGATGCCTCTCACTGGCCGACCAGCTCGCCTAGATAAAAACTTTATTGCTAATTTCCTAATCAGGCAGGCGCTTAATTACAAGACATCTCCTTCTGAGTCAGAGGGGGAGGGATGCAGACACACAAACAGCATGGCAGGAAAGAAAAAAAAAAAGTCTGGATTTTTTTAGGAAATCAAGCTAAAAAAAGAAATCCTCCCCCCGTCCCCAACAAACAAACAATGACTAAAAAAAACCCAAATAAGCCAGCCAGCCAAAATATAAATCCATGGGGATTTTTGGTGTGTTAGGCACAGAAGCTCCTCTTGGTGCAGGGCACAAGGTGATGCTGTGCCCTGCAGTCCCTCCGGGTGAGGGGCTGGAGCTCCCACGGGGTCATGGCAGTGCCTCCCCCCTCCTGTGTCCCACATAGAGCACAGGCCCCACGGGCTGCAAGCAGATGGTTACCAAGCTGACAGGTTGCAAACAGCTCCATAGAGCCGACTGGGGAAGCAGATACTGTCTCTGTGCCTTTAGTTTTGGGAATAAAAGATGTCTCCCAGCTAAAAAAGTTTGCTGGGAGACCGTGGTACTCCTCCTATTTTGGATTTCTCTTTAAAAGCACTTTCACCCAGCTCATATCCCTCAGGTCTGAGGACTGTACAACTCTCCAAACTTGCCTGCACAGAACTTCTTCCACTCTGAGAAAGGAAAATGGACCTTTTCCTCTGACTTTCCTCTCTGTAGCTGGAAGGAGACTACAAGGACTTCCATAGTGCAGGGCACATCACCCTTGCTTTTACAGCAAGCTCTCGGCACTCCCTTCCTGGCAAAAATTTCTTCCTGTCAAGCTTGCAAACACCATGAACTCAGGACAACCCAGAGGAGCTTCTTCCCAGCATCCCTGTTGTTTATTTATAGGAATCCCAAGGCTTGAAAACAGCCCTGAACTCCAGCCCTACATACACAGGACAAGGGCCCAAATCATCCTTTAGAGTGGGTTTATTTTGTAAAATCATCCTTAGCTAGGCCATGCTGGACCCCCCCACACACACCTACAGGGATGCAAAGCTCAGCCAAACTGCAGGATTCCGGCTTCTTTGGCTTCCCTGCTGGTTTTAGCTCTGCAACTTGACCCTCGCAGAAACATATGGTTTGCATTCTCCCCCCTAAACTTTCCACAGACTCACACGCGCTCTCCTTCCCCCGCCTCCCCGTGGCACACAAACCCAAGCCCTTCTCTCCTGAAGCGAGAAATGGTGCCAGCAGCCCTTCCCATCCCTCTGCCAGGGAAGGAGACGGGCACAGGCAGAGCAGGAGAGGCTGCAGTAAAACCCCTCGGCCGAGACCGCTAAGTGGGCTTTGCTGTTTCATGCAGGGGTCATTAACATCCGGCTGGATCTGCTGCGTCCCCTTATAGCCAGTCCATAAATACTGATGGAAACAGAGCCAGCATGTCACTGGGATGTGGAGACAGAGAAGGAGGGGGGCAGCAAGCGGATGCACAACAAGAACCCGCTCTGCAAGGGAAGGTCTTCCTTCCCCAGCCAGCCAGGGACCACATCCCTCTGCAAAAGACAGGAACAAGACCATGCCTTTGGGATGCAGGGATGGCAAGTGAGTGCAGCAGTGCTGGTGGTCAGAGGGTGTTTGGAGCTAAGCAGCAACTTCACCTCCTCTTTCCCCCTCCCTGGGTGCAAAAATCATCTTTTATTTTCCTCTTAGGCAGTTTTCATCTCATTTTCTGCTTCATCCAGCAGCCAGGCTTTTCCCCCTCAAAATGACTACGGCAGCCTAAGCTGGTTTTTGTTCAGCTCAGACCAATCCAGTGGGAAGCAGCGAGAGGGATTTTTATGGAGCCTTACTTTGCCTTACCAAAGAGCAAGGCCTCACCTTCCCCCAGCCCACGCTGCTGGGTGAGGTTAAAGAGTCACGAGGGCACTCAGACCTGCTTCCTTCTCCCAGTGTCCTCAAAGCACCACACTGGAGAGAGGGAAGCCTCGTGGAGCCTGGGAGGGCTGTGGAATGGATGGATGGACGGATGGATGGATGGATAGATGCCCCTGGCTAAAACAGCACTGGCTGTGATGTAAAACAGAAGCCCTGTGGTCCGTGAGCCCAAGTGCCTTCCCAAGGCATACCGAGCATTGCTGGAGTGCCTGTGTGCCCCACACCACCCTGCCAGCCACATCCACCAATGCTGAGGCAAAAAACACCCCCAAATCCTCTGAATTAGTATATCTTCAGCAGCACAGGTCCAGCAAGCCTGACAGCTTCTTGGAGCATGAATTCCTCTCAGCAGGTATTAAAAACCACACTTAAAAAAAAAAAAGAAAAAAAGAAAAGAAAGAAATGTCTATTTTTGACCTGCTCTATGTTTAGGATTGGTGTTACTCAAGGTTTTAGCTGGACAGATGAGCCCCTGAAGTAACCTGTGGCTTCCCCTACTGCTCATCCCTCAGGATTCTTCCACATCAGCTGCGACCCCATCTGCAAAGCCGGCGCATGGGTTTTTCCATCCCCAGCAGGACCAGCCCCAACACGCCCCAGACTACTGGGGTTTTGCTATAAACTACAAAGGAACCTGCCCAATTCGCCCCAGTTTGCATAACCAGTTTATCCCAAGCATTTGTTTTAAAAACTCAGCTCTGGTTAGTCATTGTTCAGCCCAAACAAAACCCAACCCTCTTCCCAGCGTTTGGATCTTGCTTTTCCAGCTTTGGGCACAGCCAACATTTTTATCTTGGTGTATAAATTTTAGAGTCTGAAATATGTGCCTCAATGCCTTATTTTATATATATATTAAAAAAGCTGAAGGACCCACAACTCAGGATAGGGATTAACCATGAGGCTCTAATTCCTGAAATCCAAAACTAGTCATTCACCAGTAGCAAATCATTTAGCACAGACAGTAATGGGAAGGAAAAAAAAAAGGGGGACTTAAAAGGGAAATAAAGTCAGTTTTATAGCCCTTGGCAGCCCACATCCCACTTCCTCACACTCAGGATCCCAGTCACCCGAGCAGCTCCACTGCACAGCTCCACAGCCAAATCCCCTCTCCTGAAACAAATCCCTTTAGTGCCGACGCTGGAGCACGGAAAGAGGCATTTGCAAGGCTCTGACTGCAGAAAAGCAGCCAAAATGATGCGCAAGGGGAATCAGACATCCTGCAGGAAAACCTGCTCCCACAACTGAGTCAGCATCTCCTCCTGACAACCAGGGGAGGACGAGCGGAACTGCAGACCTGGCGGGCACGCACAGACAGACATGGCAGGGGAGCCCAAAATGCCACCTCTTCTTCTGTTCAGCCCAAAGTGGCCCTGGCAAGGATGACAGAGTTGGGCATGCACCCAGCAGTGATACAATGTCATCAAATCCTTGTCCCCAAAACACAGACTGATGCAACTACAGAGCAGCGTAGGGATGCCCCAGCTCCAGCCCCAGTACTCGGAACAGCTTAATTCACATTTCCGGCAACACTTGAGCCACTCTATGAAGATGCCCCCCAGTCAGGTCCCAGACAGCAGAAGAGACAGACATTTAGGCTTCTCCAAGATAAGCTGGAAGAGAAAACCCTTCAACGAACCCTGTCTGCAGCGCAGTGACCCAGACCGCTGATTACTTTTAATTGTCGTGTAATTGGACTCGAGGAGCCATGCTTTCATTTTAAGCCTGTCTCTACATTTTACATCTGTCAAAGTGGGAAAGAAAACCCTTTAAAATAATATTCCAGGAACACCATAGCCCCATCCAGCAACTACAAAAACAGCTGTGGCAGCGGGGAGGCAAAGGTTGCACCCCCAGTCTGTCTGGGATAAACAGGGATGGTAGAGGGAGGCTGCTGGATCCCACACCTGGGCAGTGATGGCCACAGGCCAGCCCACAGCAGACAGCATGGCCACACTGCAGATCCACCCTCATGACCAGCACTAATTACTACCTTCACTTGCAGGGCCCTGTAAAGCCTTCAGAGATGCCCCTCCAGGTGAGGGTGGGGACGCTTGCTCGGCTCCACGGATGAAAAGCAGACCACATAATTTTTTTTTTTCAGTTGTTTTAAATAGCAACCACTTTCTGGCTTCTGGAAAACACCCTCCTTCTGTTCTTCAAGCCAACCCAAACAGATGGAGCCAATAATGCAGCCGGGTGATGGCGTAGGATGGTGAGGTCTCCACGGGGGGAGATCAGCCCCTGCTCACAGACCCCACAATGATGGCAGGGAGGCAGAGCCCATCAATCCAATGAAAGGAACTTCTGTTCATTCACCTCCAAAAAGCCCTGTTATAGAATCATAACGGTTGGAAAAGACCTCCAGCACCACAGAATTCAACCTTTGACTGAGCAGCACCTTGTCAACCACGGGATTGTCCTCCATTCCAGGCTCTCCATCCTCCAACTAGAAGTCACCATCATCTGAAGGAAGTACTACAATTTCCCAGACATCATGTAAGTCCACTGGAAAACTGGAGAGTCAGTGAAGCAACATCTTCTACTGTCACCACCCTGGTGTCTTCAGCCACTGCTGGGTGGATGTGCCCATGTGTGCCCCAAACCTCACAGCCTAGAAAGCACTGAGGACACTTGCTGACAGCAATATTGCATCCCAGGCGTGTCCCTTCTCCCATTTAAATTTGTCTCGAGGAGTTTCTGGGCTCTCCAACCTCCTGCCTAAGGAAAACTCCCACGCTATACAATGCAGCACAACCCTTTTAATAGCCTCCCACCTCCGCAAGCCACTCTGCAAGCCTGGGTTTGGTTTGACACGTCTCATCCCTCCCCGTCACCACCACAGGAGGTGTAGGTAGACCCAGGATCCCATCCAAAGGTGGTGCTCCTTGTTTAAGTTGTGGAAGAGGACCTGCAGAGGCATTTAAATGCTGTTGACAGTGGAGGGACCGTGGCAAGAAGGGGGTGATCAGGGGTCACTTCCACGCCAGTGGCAGCTCCCAGGGATGAGAGTCACAAAAGGGAAGACTCACAAGGCAACAGCAGGACCAAGTCTCGGTGTAAAAAACCTTGTTCTCATCTCAGATGTGTCCTCACCTCCTGTCACTTAATGACCACTCCATCCATCTCCACACAACTCCCACCAGGGAGACAGAGAGGGATGCCCAGCAGGGAGGAGTATCCTCATGCCTTACAGGAGCATTCCCCATGCCCCATCCTGCACTCAAACTCAGACACATTTTACCTTCACCTGGACAGCCATTTGGTCCAATATATCAAGGTGTGCTGAAAACTCATCCCTAGGACAAGCCAAAGCATCCAAAAAAATCCTGTGCCTGCAGCGACATCAATACCAAGAGCATTTCTCCATGGAACCTTTGTGGTGTTTTTCACTCCCCACACCTCTTTCCAGCATCCCACACTATCCCAGCTGGGGATGCTGCCCACAGCGTCGCTCCTGCAGAGCCCCAAAGCCCACCCATCTGCACTGGGATGTCCTCACCTCTCCTCCTGTGGTGACCCCCACTCCAGAGGAAGGCAGATGGATCTAATACGCATTAAACGTCTCAAAATGAGATTTTCCACGCCCTTTCAAAAGGAAACAATCCCTCGGCTTTCACACTCGGTGTAGGCTTGTGAAGGAGGGGCAGTAAAGGTTATTCATGGGGTCTTCCTGGAAACCACCCTGGTGGAACCCCCCAGAAGCATGACAGATCTGGGATTTGACGTTTGTGTCTGGCCCCACGAGGGAGTTGTACTGATTAGGGTGACAGCTCGTGCTCACAGCCCTGGGTGTTCCATCTGGGAAGGGATCACTTGTGGTGCAAACAGGACTTTTTCCTCCTCCTCCTCCTCCTTTATTCCCACAAGACACAGGAATAAACTGGGGAGAGAAGCAAGGGCAGCTGCACTCTATGTGGGTATATACAGGTATTATGGATTGCTGCTGACAGATTGTGGGGCGAAGGGAGACCCCCAACACCCCCCAAGGATGCTCCTCAAATCTACACAGGTCCTGTTCCTTACCTGAAAGGGCTTAGTCCCCCAAGGAAAGGGACAGTGTGGACTCCAAACTACCAGGAGAGAAAAGCTCTGCTCAGTTTTCTCCTTGTATAACCACGTATATTATTACTCTTAAGTAATAATATAATTGTCTCAACTCGTGTCCTTCATCTCCCAGGATATAAAAAAAAGACAACAAACAGCACAACACACCAGCAGTGCCTTTACCTGAAGAAATGAGCAAAGCCAAAGGGGAAAAGCAGCTCAAAACCATTTGATTTTTAAATACCAGGGGGCTGTGTCAGCCCCACCCATCTGGACCAAGCCCTGCATGACAGGCAATGGATGCAGCTCCTGATACTTAATTTCACCCCAGCTCCAGGAGGAAACTTTGTGTCACGGTCACAGTTCAATTTTGGGATTCCTGTGTCGCTGCCATCCCTATACTCACATCTCACGTGGTTCCACAGCCATCCCCAGGGCTTGGGACCTGGTAATTCCTTCCCTTCCCCCAGCAAGGAATTAGCTGGAAAAGGGAGTATTTCCCAGCACCTAAATGAGCAAGAGCTTGGCCATCAATCCCCAGTGGAGAGCAGCTGAAGCAGGAGAGGAGACACAGAGGCCTCCATGGTTTCTCCAGGTACTCAGGTAAGGAAGGGGCTTGGCAAAGCCCAGGGAAAAATGGGAAGGAGAGTTCCCACCAAAGACAAACACTTTTTTCCTCTCAAGCTGCAAGACACCCTGCCTGCTGCTGAGCATTGTGGTGACATGGGCCTTGCTTTGCCTCCCTGTTTTTTCCTCTTCCCCACCTGAATTTCTCCATGGTGGGCTCCACAGAGAAATCCTGGGCTACCTGCAGAAACACAGGGAGCCAAACTTGTCATCTAACAGACTTACCCCAAGATACATCTCCAGTCATCAAGAGTTTGGTTCAAGGCTTACAGCTGCAACACCTCCCCAGTCACACCAGGCAGCAGCACCTGGACCTCCAGTTTGAGGATGAGGACCAGCCCCACCACCCCAGGTGTTTCACTCCAAACCTAACCCAGCTATGACTCATCTCTGTGGGTCTGGGGGAGCCTCCTGAAACCAGGAACAGCCCCCCAAAAGTGGGAGAAGCCACCCAAGGCAGCAAGAAGCAGAGGAGACCCGAGCAGGGCCATGCTGGGCTGCAGCAGGGAGGGACTCGCAGGAGATTAAAGGCAGAGTGCAGGACACGCTGGAGCAAGCCCCATGCTAAATAATTCCTGCTTCCCTTCCCTTTCCTCGTTTTCCAGCGTGGCTTCACCCAGCTTTTCCCAGCCTAGGTGGGGTTTCATCTTAGGGCTCACTCTGCCTTTCCCTCACCTCCAACCAGCCGATGTGATCCAGAGGTGCTGAGTCGCCCCAGCAGAAATTCTAAAAAAAAAAATGGGTTTTTGAGCCTCTACATGGAGAAAAACAAAAACAAAACACCAAAAAAACCCACCAACAACAAACAAAAAGGCAAATAGCAGTGGGATAAAAAAAAAAATCCCTAAAAAATCCAAGCTCAGCAAACATGTGGCTGCTACCAGCCCAGCCCAGCGGTTTGGGACGGGAATGGGCTCCGGAGGAGGAGGAGACGGCAGCTCTTCCCCTCCAAGGAGCAGGTCTCGGGCTGCCAGCCCAGCGCATTCCTGCGCCGTGAGTCAGGCCTCCGAAAAACCAGGAGGCTTCAAAAATAATACTCCGTGCAGCCTTTGGGATGCTTTGCTCGCCTTCTGGCTCCTCTGCCTCCCCCGTTTTAGCGCTTTGCTCCCCAGTGGCACCAAAACTGATTTATCCCAAAACGCGGCTGGGACCCTCCAGAACAACATCACTCCCCGTGCAGGGAACCCAGCGTGAAGCTGAAAGGAAACCCACACTTCAGAACTGCCTCGACAGTAAAAATCCAAGCGTCAGCCAAGCCTGCAGGGCTGCAGGGACAGGGAGGATTTAGGGAGTGTTAGGGAGGGTGCTGCATCCAGCGAGGGGCCTCCAGGCTCCCACCAAGAGAGGTCCCTGGGAGGGTGGGTGTGAAACCAGACTTCAGAGCAGCTCTGTGGGGCTTTCTGCCTTCCCAAATCAAAGCTCTGCAATTCCCAGCCCGAGTGCAACCCCACTGCAGGTCATAGAGGATTTTTTTCCAGTGCTCCAGCCTAATGTGAGGAGACACATCACTCAAAAGCTACTGGTTCACTGCTCCTGGGACACCACGAAGGCTCTGGTTTATGGCAGGGGTGGTACAGGGGGCACACAACTCACACAACATTTCCTTAAGGTCCTGAGTTCTGGCAGCCCCACGGAGGGATTGCCTGAGCTCCCTTCAGCCAGGGATGAACAGCAGGAATCCCAGAATGGGTTGGATTAGAAGGGACCTTAAAGTTCATCCAGTTCCGACCCTCTTGCCACAGGCAGGGACACCTCTCACTAGACCTGGTTGCTCAGGACTCTATCCAACCTGATCCTGAACACTTCCAGGGACAGAAGCTCCAGGAGGAATAAGTCTCCATGTCACCAGACACAGATCCTCCTGCAGACCCCAGCAACCCATGGGCCAAGGCTGTGTCACCTCAGTGTCACCCTGCTCTGACTCACGGGCAGGGGTGTCTTGCACAATACAACTGATTACAGCAAATTACAGTTTTGCATATTGTAGAAAACCAAAATCGGAGCCAGTGGGCCTTAAAATGGCACGGAGGGGCCAATGGCAGCCAGTGAGCAGCTCAGGCATTCCCCCCAGCCCTGTTATTCCCCCCTTCCCACGGTGAGATGTACGGGTGGGATGGCAGGAGGGGGCAGAGGGAATGGGCTGATGATACATTCCCCCCCTTCTTTTGCTCCAGCAAATGTTTTCACTCGCATTAGCATCGCTAAAGCCGGGAGGATATAAGTGAATAGGAAACAGCAGGAACCTGTGGCTTTATGGCACCAACATCTGCTGTAATGAACTCCTCACAGACTCCATCCAGCCCTTTCCATCCTCACCTCCCAGCATTCCTGCCGCCTCTCTGGCACCGGCCTGCCAGCCTGGCTTTGCCCAGCAAAGCCCAGCTCAGGACTCTCCCAATAACCTACAGAGCTGGCAGGATGATCCACCAGCCCCAAACAAATAGGGAGGGAGAAAGCCATGGGGCTGAGGACTTAAAAGTGCTGTCACTGCTAGAAATGGAAGGAATGCCAAGCTTCTTGCAGCATCTTGGCTCGCTTAACTGACCCAAAATTCAGATCTGTTTTTTAGATATTTTTATAGATATTATTCCTGTAAAGGGATGGAAAGGGAGCCAGCATGCACAGCACCAAAGGGACCCACAGGATGTACAGAGGAGGGGAGATAAAGGACACAGCTGGACTCTCCAAGCTCCTTACAAGGGTCAATAGCCGTGCGCTTGTGGTTTCTAAACAGAAAATGCAAGCTGGATTTCTTCCATACCCCCTCCAACTACCACTTCCAACAGACTCTGCTCTCTTTAAAGTAGCATTTTCTCATTTCACTCCCTTTTTTTGGTTGTTGTTTCAGTATTTTACCCTGCTGCTATCATGCACAGAGAGCACCCTCTTCTAGGAGACAGCAGGCTCCATAACCAAGCAGCTAAAGGAGAAGGAGACAAAAAAAAAAACCCCAGGACAGATCCTTTCACACACTACTGTCTTTAAGCCCCCATTTTTAAAGGGCAGGATTTGATGAGCAACAGGTCTTGGAGCAGCTCTCCCCTAGCCATCTGCTCCCAAGGGCAGCAGCAGGCAGGCAGCCTCCTGCCACTGATGTCCTCGCAGCTCCCAGTGGTGGGGGACAGCAGTACTGATATCCCCCCCTCCATCCCTCTTTCCCCCGGTGTTTTCCCACTGGTGGTAGAGCAGAAGGGTGGAAGGACTGTCCTTCACCAGGGTGGCAGTGTCACACTGTCTGCAAACCCCTCTGTTAGCTGAGTTCCCCTCCCCAGTATCACCCCTGCATTTCAGCCACCCTTCTGCAGCCTCCATGCAGCCCCCTGGAGAAAGACCCTCACCCCAAGCAAGCTTCAAATCCTCACACTGAGTTATTTTCCTATGCACAGTTGCACACAAAGCAGCAAGAGGAAGCCTGGCAGGTAAAGCCCCAGGCTCAGGAGGGGTGGATGTGCTGGGAGATGGAGTTCCCCCAGCAGCAGTCCAGGGGATGGATGAGTGGACTGGCTGCTTCAGGGATTCAAAACCGCATTCAAAACAACACTTCTGCCCCTGCACTGCAAAACCCAACACAAACAATATGCACATTCTCTGTTATTACAAGAGAAAATTGTATTCTGGGTGATGCCCCTCCCTCCTTAAAACCAGGCAGGGATGGGGAAGGGAGCAGATGATCACCGGGGCTAAACACCCGTCTCGGCTCCCTCCTCTGCACCATCACATGCCACCTCTACACAACACTCCTGGAGAAACACTAATTATAGCTCCACAACTACAAACTTTATTATACACAGACATACATATGCCAGATTACCAACGTGCCTTGAGAGAGCTCCCCAGGCTCAAAGTGAGCCAGGTGGGTCAGGTTTAACTTGTTTTTTCTTTTTCACTCTCCCCACTCTCTCCTGACCAGTTTTATTTCACCCCCTGCATGAACTTGGTGCACACAAAAATAAAGAGAACAGAGCCAGGCATGGGGGTCCTGCACCATCAACCCAGTGGCATTCTCTCTACTCCCCTCAGCATCCCCACTGCTTAGGCACAGCTAAATCCAGCCTTCCCAAACCCTCACCAAGCCCAGCATCCCATGCCATGCCGAGCCTCCCAGCCCCTCACTGTCCATCCCTACACCACAGCACTGCACCCAGCCAAGCAGGACACCAGTTGCCAGCTCTCAAACATCTCCCTTCCCACCAAGGGAGAGTTTCTCCTGGCTGGAAGACACCTCTGCAGCAACATCCAGGCCACTGAATAAGTCAATAGTGCCATTCCTGTTTCCCATTTGCTGCAACACACTGGATCTTTGTGTAGTGGAGGCGGAAAAAATATTAATCTAATTAGACTCCCTCCCTAAAATTCCTCGTCACCTTAATTACGCTTCAGAAAAAAAGGCTTGGTTCATTTTCCTAGAAAATCAGCTTGTCAGGAGACGCTTTCAACTCCTGACAAGACCGATCTGTGCTTTGCGACGCGTCCTCAAACCCTTGCCAGAAGCTGCGGGGAGCGAGAGATCCCGAATTCCCACGGGTATGACGACCTTGCCCATCTCGGCTATGGTCTCTTCCAGCCTCTAAAAGCCATCAAACTTTATAGTGCTCCACTTTTGAGCTCTACACTCGAGCACATCTTTTTATACCTGCAGGATAAACACTGGCACCTTTGCTTTGCCACCGCCGGAGGATGACAAAGTCCCGAGAGGCTGAGCATGTTCAGGAGTTGCAAAGCGGGTGTGGGAGATAAAATACAACGGAGAGGCTGAATTTGATCACAGGAGTCCTAACGAGAGAGGGCAGCAGGAGAGATGTGCCTCTGTTTCTTGTCTGTGGCAGGGATTACCGACGGAAGGGCTGGATTTAAGTGCATCTCAATCACAAGATTGGGTTGCGCACAGGAAACTTTGAAGAGCCGTAGGAAAAGACCACTTGGCTGCCCTGCCATCAATCGCTCGGTTTATGAAAAAGCAGATTTAAAAAAAAATAAAAAAAAGATAAAAGAAATCCAGGCTGAATAATTACTTATTTGACCCGCCGGGGAATCGCAGCCGGCGATACTACAAACAGGGCTGGGTTTATTTTGCTTTTGCCAAGAAAAATAAATATATATATAGAGAGAGAGCTAGAGAAATATAAGGAAGCGGCACGGCGAGGCGGGCAGGGAGCGGCGCTGGCAGCTCGCATGCCCCGGAGCATCCCCCCCGGAGAGGAGAGCGCTGCCAGCCCGTATCCCCACGGAGCATCCCCCCCGGAGCGGAGAGCGCTGCCAGCCCGTATCCCCACGGAGCATCCCCCCTGGACCAAAGAGCGTTACCAGCCCACACCCACCCGGAGCATCATCCGCCTCGAACCAGAGCATCCCCCCGGCGCGGAGGGCGCTGCCAGCCCGTATCCCCCGCGAGCATCCCCCCAAACGGCGCGGAGGGCGATTCTTCCTCCCCGCCAACCCCTCAACCTTTATATTAAAGAAAAGAGCAAACAAACACGAACTCAGGGTCCCAACGTTGGACACCTCAACGGCAGTGAACTTTTTTCGGTGGGATGCCGCCCACCCCATAACCTCCCCCCGAGCCCCCCAAACTTGTGTCCCCCTTACCTGCGGCGGCCAGCGCCCGGCGGAGCAGCAGCGGGATGAGGAGGAGGAGGGTGAGGCGGAGGGCGGGCGGCGGCATGGCGGTGGGGCCGGGCTCGGGACCGGGCTCGGGATTGGGATCGGGATCGGAGCGCTGCCCGCCCGCCTCGCCACTGCCGGGCTGCCCGGGCGGGGGGCGGGGCCTCACCGGGGGCGGGACCTCATAGGGGTGGGGCCTAAGGAGGGGCGGGGCGTCGTGTCCCACTCCCCCGGTCCCCGTCCCCCCCATTCCTGCGATGAGCTGTGCCCGCTCTCAGCCATCCCCCCCGCCCCCGCTCTTATCCCCCGGCACCATCCCGGGATACGCCGATGGAGCAAAGCCGGGAGAGAGGCTGCGGGGCCCGGGTGGAGAACCCGCGCTCACCCTCCTCGCAGTGGGTCTCGCTGTGCAGTGGGAGCGAGCGGGCACAAGGGGGAGCCCCGCAACGCGATCGGAGCCGCGTTCCCCCTGCCCCCCCCTCCCCCCAAAGATACTTCACATGAGCGCAGCAACGCGTCCTGCTGCGATGTGAGTGCCGTGGGATCGCGGAGTGGGCGCTTATCATAACATCATGGAAGGTGTCCCTTTCCACGGCAGAGGGCAAGGAATGGGATGAACTTTCAGGTCCCTTCCAAACCAAGGGACCTGAAAGTTCATCTCATTCCCTCCCCTCTGCCATGGACAGGGACACCTTCCACTTGACCAGCTCACAGCCTGGCCTCAAACATTTCCAAGAATGCGGCACTCACAACTGTTCTGATTTAAAGAAAATCATAGAATCATAGAATGGATTGGGTTGGAAAAGACCTCCGAGATCATCAAGTTCAACCCTTGGTCCAACTCCAGTCCCTTTACCAGATCATGGC
>JAWWLZ010000174.1:2213233-2229196 GCA_035041345.1 Poliocrania exsul
TTTTCTGCTCTCCAACTTCAATTTCCCCTGGCAGAGCTTGAGCCCATTGTGCCCCCTTGTCCTATTGCTGAGTGCCTTTCCCACTAAAGGAAGGGGCTGCTGTGGCTGCCTATAAATGGTTAAAATAGCATGGGAACTGCTAACTACTTTTAATTGCTGGCAGCTGCTCAGTTCCTCGGGGTAGGGCAGTGGGGGCGAAGGAGCCCTGGCAGGCAGGCGGTAATTACAGCCTGTGCTGCTGCCAGCCCGGTGGAACCGGGGCGGTGGGTTTGGCGCCGGAGCTCTCCAGGCTCCACGAGCTGCTCCAGCCTTGGGGTTGCTCTTAGGGCTGAGCCTGGTTGTCACCTTCAGAGGGGTAGTGCAAACCTCGATGGGATGGAGAAGCTGTGGAATCTGGGGCTTGCAAGCAAACCATCACCCAAAAATGAAAATCCCATTTTGGGAACCTCTCAGAGCCCTCATCAACTCTTCCCACTGCCCAGGTGCCACCTTCTCCCTCAGCCAGTCCCGTGGATACCCCAGCCAGACCCCAAAAATCAGGAGGTACTCATGGCATGTTGCTTGGGCCACCTGCACGTTGCTGGCAATGCAGCTGCCTGGAGTGGCACCTCGAGCATCCCACACCCGGCTGCACTTGAGCCGGTATTTACAGAGCACTGGGACGTGCCGGAAAAGGCTGAAGAGCGGAAAAAAAAATCTCATTTCCAGTTACTGTCGAGGGAGTGAAGCTGTAAGGGAAGAGCTCGGCTGGGCAGAGAGGGGGAGGGATGCACCTGATGCTGGGGCTGACAGCTTCGGGAAAATAAACTGGAAAATAAAGGTGTTTTCCAGCTGGATCAGGCCAGAGGAGTGGGCATTCAGAGTGCCTACTTTGGGAAGTAGAGTGTGGCTTTTGTACCTTTTTTTGGTAGAAATGAGTGAGAGTGGGTGGGTTAGACCAGGTGGCATTTAAGTCATTGTCTGGTATTCAAAATATGAATTAAAGCAATGCAAATTAAGGGCTCACTTACCACTATTGCACAATTTGTGAAAAATATGACGTGACAAACTATCATTAAGGCAAAAGGTTGTTTTTCCTCCCAGGTGTTTACATAGTACCCCTGCTTTCCCTCTAATGGCCTGGTGTGAACGTGTCAATCAAATTCCCAGTGGCTGATCCGAGGTGTGAGGAATTACACCAGGCTCAGCTGCCCAGATGCAGCAGCACTGTCAAGGTCATCGGCCCCAGAGGGATGGGGCTGGATGAAGCCGAGGGGAATAGGATGGCACATGGGAAAGGGTTTGCAACACCCGGGTTGGTTGGCATTCTGCAGCTGTAGGGAGGGACTGTGCCCACTCAGGGGTGCAGCAGGACCAGCAGCCCAAATCCCACCAGTGACACACCTGAGCAGGGACCCTCTGACCTCTCTGTGTTCGACATTCAGGTCTCTGGCATAGCCAGGAGGAGGGGGTGGTTCATTAAAGCGTTAAAAACGATGGCAATCAGATGAATAATAAACAGAGGAAACTCCCAAAGCATAATCAGGAGGTGAGACAAAGACTCGCTTGTTCGGGATTCGAGGTCACTGCGCCCTTCAGCTCTGACCACACCATCACAGGAGGGGTAGGTTTCTTTTCCCACCCAAACTTGAGAAGCTGAGCAGGCTGAAACATCCTCTATTAGTTCCTTTTCCTTCCAGACCTTGCTCCTCACTAGATACCTCAGTGATCTGGCATAAGGCTGGGCTCCGTGGCATCGAGATATCAAGACATCTTTATGGTACAAAAGAATTTGTATTATGGGAAAAGAGATGATTGTATTTATTTTATTTAAAAAGCATTTTCTTTTAAGCCCCCAGATGTTAATTGCAGCTGTAGTTGGCTGGAAGGGCTGCAGGCAGCTAAACAGGGGAGCAGCCAGAGGTGCTTATCTGTTTGGCGGTTCAGAGGCCTTCAAGGCAATTTGCATAACATTATCCATAACTGTGCTATCAGGACAACCAGTCCCACCAACCTCATTAGGCATTAGGAAGAAGAGTGCCTGAAGACCTGCACACAGGGGAAGAAGAGGGGATACACAGCAAAGCTACAGGTAATGTGGGGTCAAGGCACTGGGAAGGGCTTCCCCAGCATGGAAAATCCTTAGAGTTTTGCTTTCCCTGGGGTGCTGCAGCAGGGATGCTCTGGCATTGCCTCCCCACCAGCTCACCCTGCCACATCTCTTCTCACTCCTCAAATAGCTGCTTCCCTCCTCTGGGAATCCAACCAGGCTGAAATGCACCTGCATTTTGTAAAGAGGGAATTTTTATAGGGAGCTTGTTTTCACCAAGAGAGCCCCAGCACAAAGTAAACACTGAGTTAGCAGTGATTTATTTTATCTTTTCCCCTACTGCATTTCCTTACCTGGGAGCTTTGGAGCACCAAAGGAAGTTGTGGAAATTCCTGCTGACAGAATTACTGCAAGGATGCTGTTACTGCCACAGAGAAGTCCTGGACACTGCCTGGAAAGGACAGGGAATTTGCTGCTTTCCATAATGCAGGAAGAGTTGAGTCAGAAGAAGAGCTGGAAGAGGAGGGGGCAGGTGTTCCTGCAAAACAGGTGGCCCAGCGTATTTTGCTGGGTAGGCTGTTGCTGGTGGCACCTGGATGGAGCCAGAGCATCCTCTCAGTTCATCTGGGCAGGGAGTGACAGGGCAAGGGGAAAATCTTTGAAACTAAAAGAGGAATGATTTAGATCAGATGTGAGAAAGAAATTCTTCCCTGTGAGTGTGGTGACAGCCTGGCACAGGCTGTCCAGAGGAACACTGGCTGCCCCATCCCTGGAAATGTCCAAGGTCAGGTTGGATAAGGCTTGGAATGATCTGGTCTAGTGGAAGGTGTCCCTGCCTATGGCAGGGGTTTGGAACGACATGATCTTCAAGGTCCAATGCAAATCATTCCATGATTCTCTGATTCCCTGTAATTTTCTCCCATGCTTTCTGGGGGTGAAACACCTGACACTCTCCTTTCCTCTCCCCACTCCATGGGCTCCCTCACCACACCCTGAGGTTCCCAGGTTACCCCTTTAATCTTGGAGCAGGGAGGTGGAGGCAAGGGACTGTCCTGACCCTCCCCTCCAAACAGGGATGGTGTGCACTGCACATTCCATGTTTGGGCTGGCAGGGGCTTCTGAGGGAGCCGAGGAAGGTGCAGGAGAAGATGCAATATCTTGATGGAAGCTGAGGATGGAGAAAGTCCCCTTGACCTGCATACCCAGGGAGCCATTCCTGTCAGGGACATAGAGAGGGCAGAACACCCCAGAACGAAGACCAAGATCATGAAATACCATTTACATATCCCCAAATCATCCAGCCCATGGGATACCTGGTGTGCAGGCCCTGCAACAGACATGGGAAACAAGGCAGGATCTCTGAGTCCTGGCTCCCTCCCAAGCCAAATTCATGGGTGAGATGGAGAAGAAGAGAGGCAGGATCTCCATGGAGTCAGTGGGGAGGGAGGAGGTGTTTGTGGTTCAGTGGCTCCCAAGTCCCTTCTGCTTTGCAGAGCTTTACGAGTGACACTGGCGTGTGATTCGATTAGGAAAAGGGCTTCACTTTCTACCAGCTCCAGAGTTTCCTTGGCTACAGCTTGAGATGTGATGGAAAACCCTCTGGGTGGAGGGAGAAACAGACACTAACACCCCCCTCTCCCTGATACCCCCTGAAACCCTCGTGCCACCTCTCTCCTCCACCTTGGATGGTGCTTTATGGCATCTCTTTGCCACAGGTGGACAGGGGTTGAAGCTGCTCCCCTGGGGCAAGGGGGATTAGTGATTCCAAGGTGACCATGACCCATGTTATAAACCCTTTCCCCTAGGAAGGCTGGGTTGGGTGGCTGGTAAAAGCTCCACGTGTGCACACATGGACACAAAGGGAAGGAGTGAGCGCCCCAAACCACCAGAAGATGCTTTGGGGCTTTTCATCGAGACCATGGTTTGCTCCAGAGGGAGCCGTTGGCATCTGGGCCAGAGTCAGCGGTGCCTCCCAAGCATCTCTTGTGCACATATAAAAGAAGAGAGTGGGAGAGAAGGGAGATAACACAGCCATGAAGCAAAGCAAAGACCTTTCCAGCTCCATCCTCTGCACGAAGCCAGGCTGGCTTGGCAGGAGAGTGGGAAATTGCCAGGAGATATGAATAAGGGAGAGGGAAAAAAGCCACAGTGGGCCAGTATAAAAGCCCCAGTGTGGTGGAGCAGGTGCAGATACAGTGATAATTCCCCATTTCTTCCAACAGAGGAACTAGGAATGTGCAAATCAAGTTATTGGGCAGCAGGTTTAAGGACAAACAAAAGACCACACTTTTTCCACGCCACCCCTGATTAAATTATGGACCTCATTGCCACAGGGTGCTATGGAGACCTACAGCCTAACTGGTCCCCTGAAAGCATTTAGGCAAACTCACAGGGCACACAGGTCTGTCAAGGTCTGTTAAACACGATGGAGCAGCCACCTCAGGGAGTCCCTAAAGCCCAAGGCTGCTGGGAGCATGTGTTGGACAAGGGGCTCAGCAGACCTGCCATCCCTTGCCAGTAATGCTGGAACAACACAACCTGGGAGATAAATAGTGTCTCATCACCTAAATAAACCATTCCCCAAATCCTCTTGAGGGCAAGGAGAGGTTATTTGGCTCAGAAGTGCCCACAGTGATGCTACAGCATAGGCAGAAAGGAGTTTATGTCTGTGTTCCAGTGCAGGGATCATCCAGGATCCCTTTGCCGGGGATTTTTCCTGCGGCTGCCCTCACAGCTGACTGGGTGAGACAGGGTGGGCAGAGCCCTGCAGTTTCCACAGCTTCAGGCTGAGATGCTGTTGCTCAGAAGGAAAGTGAGAAAAACACCCCCTGCTCCCTGCAAAGGCACCACAGGCCAGATCCGCCTGCCATAAACACGGCACCAGCTCCTCATTCTCCATCCAGCATGTCAGCTCAATAATTCATCATCCAGGAGGTGCAATAACTATCCATAATTCACGAGCAATAATGTTCTACAAGTCGGAACTGGCAATTTGGCTCCCTGGACCGTGTGCCATCTTCCTGGGGCTGCCTTGCACCATATCCAAGGTCTCACTTCTTCTTGCCAAAAGCCATGGAGGCAGCAGCCACCTCCAGGTTGATACAGCCATAAGGGGTGTCCTGAAAGCAGCAGGCTGTGGAGCTGTGTCCATCTGTCCCCGTTCTTCAGGCTTCCAAGGGCTTCCTCATGTGCTGCTCTGAGCATTCTGAAGAAGTCTTGGGTTTTGGTGTGAGAGACTGAAAAAAACCCAACAGGTTGTGGGGCTCTGTATTAGTGGGGCAATAGTGGAGGTACTTTGGAGGGGCAAGACAAGGTATATCAGCAATGCAGAGATGTGTTCTTTGCCAGTAGCTCACTGCAGCAGTGTTTGCTGTTCCTTGGTGGCCATTCCAGCAGTGAAAGCATTCCTGTTGGCACAGGAAACCTGTGACATGGGAGTGTGTAGGTCCCAGAGATGGTCCAGAGCAAGATGTACAGCAGTATCTTAACATCTGAGACTGATAAACAGCTCCAAAGCACAAGATCCGAGTGATAATTTGGGACTGGGGGTGGCAGATAGGGCTGGGGGAGGCTGCAGTGACAGGTTATCCTCTAGGAGATAGCACAGAAACATCCTGGTATCAGCAGGGAAGCACAGCAGTTCCAGAGAAAAGTGGGAAACGTGAGCCACTGAGTTCTCAGATTAGAAAAACACCTCTTGCTCAGCAAACTCTGTAAGTCAGACGTAAAACATGGTGAAGCAGAGCATGCTGGAGCTCCCTCGCTCCTGGGGGAGATGTTTATTAACTCGTCAAAACAGAATGTCTGGTGTTGCCAGCAAAGAGCTGGAACAGGGGGAAAAAAAGAGAGAAAGGAGAGAGAAAACAGGAAAAGGGAAGGAAAAACAAAATTCACATGTGAAAAAAGTCCTTTGCTTCCCTACACTTGGCTGGAGATGGTCTGTGGAGTGTGCCTGAGCCCAGACCATGCAGGGATCCTGGAGCATCCTCCTAGAGAGGCAGGAGGAGGTGCCAGTGAAGAGGCTATTGCAGCACCCGGCTCTGACTCCCACGCCCTTCACAGGAGCCGCTCCCGACCTCTGTGTAATTGGGCCAGTTGGCATACCTGGCTCAACATAAATTCAAGCTTCTAAAATAAATAAGGTGATAGCTGGCAACGAGACACCAAATTGATGTTGCAATAGCACAGGGCATGCTGGGCAGTCATTACATGCCGGTGACACTGGAACAGGGGACAGCAGAGCAGCCACCCAATTATTTTAATCATATTTGTTTAAGTGCTACAGATCAGGGAATAAGTTTCTTCACCAGTTATTTGCTGTTGCTTTGCTCACCTTGAAAGGAGAGACAGCGCCCAGGGGATTAACTGGGGCGCTGGTGTCATTATCCCAGGTTTTGGCCAAGAGCATCCATCTGAAATGAGGCCTCAATGCCCCACATAACCCCAATCCTCCATAAGTTACACATCACAGGCAGAATTATCAGTTTATTTTTATAAGCCTAAGAATCCTAGAAGATTTGGGGTAGAAGGAATCTTAAAGACAATGTCATTCCAACCCCCTGCCAGAGGCAGGGATAACTTCCACCAGCCCAGGTTGCTCCAAACCCTGTCCAGCCTGGCCTTGGACACTCCCAGGAATGGGGCAGCCACAGGTTCTCTGCCCAACCTGTGCCAGGGCCTCACTACCCTCATAGGGAAGAATATCCAATCTAGACCTAAAGTCCTCCTCCAATGAGGATGGCCACTACAGACCAGGATTGTGGTACTTTCTGTGCTCACTGTAGGATTTTCCCACCCTCTCCAGCCTCCAGTACTGTCAATATGTACTTTAAAGAACAATTTACACCTAAAAATGCTCCCCTCCTGTGAAAGCGCCGCCGTACAAAACAGCAGATGGTGTTTGAACACTGCAAAATGGAAAATATATCTTTAAAAGAGATATACAAGAGTTGTCTTGGCGCTACGCGGGTGCCTCAGGGTCTCGATTTGCAGCTTTCTGCATTGGGAGGAAAAAAAGGTGGCAAGTGCTGTGAGATAATGTTGGTGGCAGGAAAATGCTTTTCCAGGTGGGTCCTTGGAAACTGTGGTGTGGGACCAACCCCAAAGGACTGTGCAGGAGGGGCTCCCTGCCCAGCAACACCTGCAGCCCTCATGGGCCACCACATGTGCCCAGCTGAGGATGGGACAGGGAGCAGAACAGGCTTTTCCCTCCCTTGTCCCCCTCACTCATGCTCACAATGCTTTTTTGAATAAAATGCTGTTTATAGAGGCAGAAGGTGGGGTGGGAGAAGCATAAATCACCCTGCTGCCATTTGGGGCTGCTGGAAAAAGATGGTCCTGTTGGGATGCCAACCTTTCCCAGGTGCCAGTCCCAGACTGGAGTTCCAGGATTGATGCAGCAGGAGGTCCTGCTCCTGGAAAGACACACTCGAGTGTTACAATAACACTGTTTTTGTACATAAAACATCAAAACTGCTCCTTAAAAAAATCCCTCCTCTCTCTCCCCTCCTGGAAGCAAAGCCCTGCTGAACATCCATCCTCCAGGCAATCCTCCCTCCATGTGAAAAAACCCTTTTTCTTAGAGGTTTTCTCAACAAAAAAACCCTGAATCCTGCTAATTTCCAAAATAAACAAGCAAATCTTTGAAGCAGCAAATGCAAAAGGCTCCCAAGGCATCTTCTAAATGTCACGGAAAAGCATTAGCCCCAACTCATGCCCGGCTGTCACTGCCTGCCCAGTGACTGCTCCAGGCACAGGGGACATCTTTGGGAAGTTTGGGTTTGGTGGGAGCAAAGAAAACCCCAAACTCAGGCCCCTTCACAGTTGCTTTGAAGCTGCCAGGCTCTGCAACAGGAAAAAATAATATAAATTGGGTTGGGTTTCACTCCTAGCAACGACATTTTGACAGTTTCTATTTCAGGGATGGTTTTATTGTTTTCCCACTGGTCCTCAATTAATGCCTTACCTCAAAATAGCTGCGAGCCAGCAGGACTTTTCCACTCACCAGGCTGCAAGCTGCTCCAAGCTTCCCCCATGGATTGGGCTGGCTGTTCCCAGCCTGACCCCACATCTCTGGTTCTGATCTCTCCAACAAGGACAACCTCCCTGCTGATGCTTAAAAGTCAACCTGGAGGAGAAAGCAAACTTGATTCCCAATGTTCTGAGGGTGCTGTGTCCAAGCACATGAGGCCAGGAGCAGGGCAAGCTGCTGGGAAGTGGATATAGCCAGTGCACAGGAGAAACACAGGCTGGGAATGCTCACAGAGATTTAGGGAGGCAGATGGAGATGGGGTTCACTTTGATATCCTGTACTTGCTTTTGGAGCTGGGAAAGTTTTGTCATGTGTTAACATTGAGGATATTTGAGGTTGGAACTAGATGGTCTGTAAGGTCCCTTCCAACCCAAATCGTTCTGTGACATTCCCTGTGGTGCCAGCTGAGCTTGGACAACCCCATCCAACGGGGTCTCCCAAAAGGATATCATACCCCAAACCCCCTCGGGCTCCCTGCTCCCATTGCCACAAAATAAACTCATAAATACCCCTGTCAAGGTTATCCAACAGTGGTGAAAGATTTAAGAAAAGCCCTGTACAATGTATACAGCTCCTCCTGAAATATTCATCCCCTGACATCAATGTTTCATCAATTTTCTATCATATATCACCCCTGACACCAGCCTCAATCATGGTGGTGTACATGGGCAAAAATAGATATGTTTACAGAACCAGCCACCTCCACTTTCCTCTTTTCCCACTTAATTTAGTATCTGTCAATTAGCCCCTGCAGACACCACCTTTCCCTCTGCTCTGGGGAGGCCAGGCATGCCCCAGCTTCCCTTTGGGAGTGGGTGGGATGGGGGGCTGCAGAGCTGAAGGGTGGATAATCCAGATGGGGCACAGGAAGCCTCTTTGCAGTGACATACTGGGCACTCAGCCAGAGCCACACCAAAGGCTCCAGCCTAGAATTTACCTGTAGGAGCACCTGTGCTCCCATTCCAGGGAGCCAGCTGCCCTTTCCCCTGCTCCAGATCTCCCAGGAGCCCCATTCTTCACTCAGTAGCCACATTCCAGGGCACGTGCCAAACACCATCTCCCATAGCAGAAAGGCCCCAGGTGCCTTTTTTTTCATTCTTTTCCTTTTTAATTCTTGTAAAGTGTTTAACCTGTGTTATGACTGTGCTTCTCCTGGCCCCACTAAATGACCAACAGGTTGCTTCAATCTGCCCATCAGTCCCTGCCTGGCTGCTGCGGGAAATGATGGAGGAAAAGCACTCTTGCCACAGTCATCTTTTGATTTCAGCATCACTAATGAAGTTCAAGGAGACCTTTCCTCTCCCCCAGCCTGAGCCAGAGAAGCCAGAACATTTTAGCTCTTATCTGATTTGATGTGCAAAAAAACAGAGGGAAAGGGGAGCAAAAAAAAAACCCCACAGCCCACTGCTGGCTCCTTCTTGCCTTTAATTGCAGCGTACAAATGCCAGGCTTGTTTTTGCTCTCTCTGAAATTCCCTCTGTCAGTGCAGGGCTCCCTCCGGTTCAGGACAAAAATTGACTTCGTGTCATGAATGAAGTAATTATTTCCCTCCACAAATGAATATGGCAATTATTTCCCTCTTTGGGAGGGGAGGGATGTGTGTGAGGTTTAAGCTGCTGAGCAGAGCCACGGTCCCCACCCAGAGCAGGGATGTGCTCAGGCTTTGCACCCCCCTGTGCAAAGCCCTGTCCTGCCCCCTCCTTGCCCACCACCTCTTCTCTTTCCTGATGCCGTGATCCAGACTTGCTGGATCACCACTGGACACAGGCACTTTGCTGGATCAAGGGCTGTGCTGAGGGGGTAATTTCTCTCCCCCACAGCTCAGCCCTTAGCCTAAGGTGATCTGCTGGAGCTGAAATCCACTTTCCCCCTCTGTGCTGTTTCCCCCCTGGCTCAGGAATAAAGGATGCTTCCTAATGTGCCCATCCTGTGTCCCGTCACTGAGGAAGAGCAGGGAGAAAATATTTCCTCGGG
The DNA here is from genome assembly GCA_035041345.1 of Poliocrania exsul. NCBI lineage: Eukaryota > Metazoa > Chordata > Aves > Passeriformes > Thamnophilidae > Poliocrania > Poliocrania exsul. Next base: position 2,223,268 of record JAWWLZ010000174.1, read on the forward strand.
TGTGTATTACAGACTTGTACAAAATCACAGACTGGTTTAGGTTGGAAAGGACCTTAAAGATCTATTCCAACCTTCTGCCATGGGCAGGACTGCCACCCACTAGGTATATCCCAGTTACAGAGATGACCATGGAAAACCTACCTTCCTGCTACTCCTTTCATCAGTACCCTATTCCTTGCCTGGACCCTTCACCAAAGAAACGCCTGGGATGGTGGTCAGGAGACTGGGATTAGCCCACTACCTGTCATCACCATCACAGTGAGGCACCATCCACGCATAAACCCTCTAAGACGTCAACACTGATCTGGACCAGGGTCCCACCTCAGCACCCAGAATGTCCTTCTCCAGCAGCTGGGCTGTGTTTGGAGACAGAGGTCTGTCACACATCCACCATGCAACACACCCTGCCTGCTTTTTCCTCAGGGCCATTGGCTCGTGCACACCCATTTCCCAACTCCAGCAACGAAGGGTTTATCAACTCGTGAAGTGTTTCTACGCCAGCTCTTGAGCACGTTGCAGCTTCTGCAGGTGTTAAAAGCTGCTGTGGAGAGCAGCACAAAGAAAGCTATTTGTGGCACACGCCGAGATCTCTGAACCCCACAAAGACACCGAAGCACTGCGGCAGAGTGTGCTGGAGAGCGAGGAACCAGTGCCCGAACTATTAACTATTTCCAGGAACACAAACCCCAGGCAATCCTGCAAGGACAAACATTTCTTTGCCAGAGCAGATGGGGCACTTCTACTGGCATTCAGAAATCTTGTCTTTGCCTCAAAGGATAGAGGTTGGAAAGAGGGAGTTCAAGCATCTTCTGCAGAAAATCATGTCCCTTCCACCACGGCCAGACCAATTCCAGCAACATGAGAACCAGAAGGATTGTAAGAGGGAGAAAAGCAGTAACAAATACATTATTTAAATGGGTAAAACCATGGGACACAAGCACCCCGAGCAAGCTGGAAAGTCACTTGAAGGTTGTGAGTGACCTTGAAGGGAGCCGGACCTTGGGTTGGTGGCTGCGGCGGCAGAAGCGTGAAAATGTATTGCAGCCCTTGGGCAGCCTTCAGTTCTCATTTAAGCTGTTAATCAGAGGGGGAGAGGGAGGAGAGCAGCAGCAGCAGCAGCAGCTTTTCCCCGCGAGCCTGACTGTAAAAGTGTGAGTGGCACTGGAAGGGCCTTCAGGACGTGGGCAGAGGGTGGGGGGAAGCAGCTCTGCCTTGCTGCAAGGAGGAACAGCTCTAGGAGCTGAAAACACACATTCCTTTATTCTTCTTAGTCCTTTGATGGATGGAGTTACTCCAGTGATTAGTTTTCCTGTGGTTTGTTTGGTTGCTCAGGTGTGCAGAGCAGCTCTGTGGGTCTCTCTGCCAAGGGTGGCATCACCCCATTGCTCCGCCCTGCAGTTTGGGGCAGCCTCATGACCAGGGGGATTTTTTGACCCAGTGGACCAATTCTGAGGCACAGCTGCCCCAGAGCATCCTGCAATTCCTGTGTCACAGCACTAGGACCTTTTTGCTTTCAGTCCACAGGTCACCATGTCAGGGACCACATCCACTGTCCCCAGAGCCCCTGAGGAACAGAGCAGCTCCTGTGGGGAGCTGGCACAGCTTGCCCAGAGAAACCGTGGCTGCCCCATTCCTGGAAGTGTTCAAGACCAGGCTGGATGGGGCTCTGAGCAACCTGGAGGGTGTTACTGCCCATGACAGGAGGTTGGAAGATGATCTTTAAGGTCCCTTTGAACTCAAACCATTCTAGGATTCTGTGACCTCGGGCCATGAAGCTGTTGTAAAAGGATAGAAAGGGACACAGGCACAGACTCCTCCTTGGAAGAATGAGGCTGGTGACCTGCCCTACCAAGGGGACTCATTCAAATCCAGGTGGGATTCTCTAAGAAAGAGCAGACAGAATTTGAGCAGAGAACCAGAGAAGTCACCTCCCCGCTCACCTGTGCCACTCACCCTTCTCCAGCATCACAAGGGTTAAGATGAGTCTATTACTGTTTGCTTGTCACTTTGTCGCTGATCTAATGACCATCGATAATAGCTGAATAAGAATTGATGGAGAGATGGATTTAATTAACCCCGGTGTCAGCAGCTCGCATTGCTGTCTGTTTGTGTTAATGGAGCAGCTCAGGAAAAAACTCTCCTGAGCTTTGCGGGGCTCAGCCTGCGGCAAGTAAAACACTCCTATTCATCAGCTGCACCCTCCAGGTATACCCAGGCAGTGCCACATGGCAATTGCTTCCTCCTGCCCCCGAAAGAATACAATAATCACCTGCTCTGTCGCACTCTGAGTCGCCAGCTTTGCCCGCCACCCCATCCTGCCTGCTGCCGCCTTTGACAGCACAGCCAAGGTCTCAGCAGGGTGGGTGGGAGTCTGGGAGTGCCTGGGAAAACAGCATGTTGATATTGGAAGGCTGGAGATCTTTAGCAGGAAGACTGTTCTAGGGGGTTGATAGAAGACCAGCACAAAGGCAGCAACTGCTTGGTGTTACCTGACAGTGCAGGTGCCTGGTCAGGGATGCAAGCTGAGAGGTGTCCCCTGCTCTGCATCCCCTGGGCCCTCTTACAGCCTCTTCATCCCAAAATCCAGGTGTTGCACACCCCCCATTGGGGTTTATCCTCTCTTCAAACCAGTTTGGGAGCCAGCTCTGGGGCAACAGGCAAAGAAGCACAGCCCATACAAGGGCTGGGTGCTCAGACAAGACCATCTTAGTCCTAGTCCCAGTCCCACTAATGAGGCTGGTCCTGCCCATTCCTTTATTGCAGCTGCTAATTAGTGTCTGCCAGCTCCTTCCCTCTCTTCAGCCAGTCTTCAGGTACAGCAGGTGATAGCTGGTATTGCTCCTCATCCTCCTGCCCCTGGCTCATCAGGAGGATCACAGGGGTAATGCCAGCCTGGAGGCAGTGTTGGTGCACGGCCTTTCTTGCCTGTGGATTCCCAAACCCACTGATGAATTTCCTGGTAGCTCAGGGACCATGCCATGCACCACAGCATCATCCAGCACCCCCAGGCCACCCAGCTTCAGCACCCATTCCCAGGGCAGAGCAGTAATCCACGGGTACACACTGGAGCATCCCCTCCCTGGGCATTATCCATGTGGGAGACCTCTCAGGGCAGGCTTGGGGGGGCTTGTCTGACACCCACCAGGTTTTCTTTACACTTCCCCTTCCTCTCATTTTCAGCTGTGATTGATTTTCATGTTCTAACACGTGTCCAGCCTTGACCTGTGCTGGCAGGTGGGGGGGTCTGGATCCAGCCCTGGGGCTGGGGATCCCCTGGGATGGTGCTGGTACCACCCCTGCCTGGCTGGGCTGCTCCTCTGGGTGCTGAGATTCCCTGTGCTGGCTCTGACAGACCAAGGTTTTGCTGTCTGGAGGAATAAGCTTCCCAGGGCAATGCCTTGCCAGGCTAAAAATATTCCTTCCAGTAAAAGCACCAGCTCCCACTGCCAGCTCTGTCTCGTGGTATTTCCAGGTAGGATGGGATGCAGATCCTTCATGATATGAGGTCACTGAAAATACCAGTTGTTGGCAAACTTATTTGCTGCTGAGAAGCAATGAGGTCACCTTTTGGCTTTGGCGCCTTGGTTGGCATTTGTAGGCAACTCTGAGGGAGGAAACGTCTCAGCTGGGATTCCCATGGAAAAGACAGGCGCGGAAAACAGGTGCATGGACAAGTGAGGCAGAGAATATTGCTGGAGAGGTGAAAGCGGGTGTCAACAGAGATTAGGATTCTGTTCCTAGCCTAAGGCCTCGCTCCTCTGGCTGCAGGATGTAGATAACATCACCTCATCGCAGAAAGGTGAGGAGTTTAATTCAGCAGTGGCTAATCTGGAGTTTCCAAGTCCTTAAAGCAGCTCTTCAAGCAGCCCTTGGAGCATTTGGGGTCTGGATTGGGAGAGCCAGTCTTAGCAATGCAACAGGACATATGGATCCCTCCCTCCCTCCCTGTCCCAAGATCTTTCTTCTCCCAGCAAAGAGGAGCAGTAGCTAAAATAAGTAAAGCTGGCAGTGGAAGGCAGAACTGATCCTGGCCTCCTCAGTGCAGTCCTTGAAGCAGCAAAAATTATCCTGCAGTGACAGGAATTAGGGAGCCCAGGAAGGATCTCAAGATCAAGCATCATCCCAAGTCCATGCTAGCCTGGCAGGGCTTCCAGCTGCTGAGCTGGGGTTGAGCTAGAGCCTTCCTACCCTCAAAAAACCCCCCAGAGTATTCCACATTTTACTCTTGTAGCTTAATTTTCCCAACTGAACATCCAGTGACTGCCCACAGCTCCACTTCACCCCCAGGAAAAGATGGGCAAGGCACAAGCAAGGTCTGTCCTGCTCTGGAACAGCCCGAGCCTTTGGAAAGATGCTGATTTAGAGAGAAGCAGGTTTCCTGTTTCGCTCATCCCTGTCCCAGACAGAAAGTGCCTTTGCCAAGTACATCTTCAAATCCCTGCCAGTAACCTGCAGTCATGGAATACGTGAGGCTGGGAAAAAAAAAATCCAGCAGAATTTAATTTTGAAGACCCAGCTAGTCTTATAGCTTTTCAACTGCTGGAGCAGGTGAGCCAATAATAAAATCAACTGCCCAGAGAGGAAATGAATATTGGGTTTTGTTCCAAACGGATGAGTTCAGCCAGCATCAAAAAAAAAGGGGAAAATAATAATATAAAATAAAAGAAGAGTAGGAATTGTTCTGTGACAAACGTATTTTGACAATCCAGCTGAAAGGGCTGACAGAGTTATGAGTGAGGGGGAGGAATTACTGATCTCTGAGTGTCATCTCACTTGTTTTTCTTGATTCAGCCTGGCCCTGCTAACAATGTGTGTCACTGCCCAGTGCTGGGAACATCCTTTGATGAAAGACACGTGGTGCTCCCCAAGGCAAAGCCTGGTTTCCTCCTGCAATATACCTGCCAACAGCACCAGGGGGGCACACGGGGTACCTGCCAGACACGCTGGATTTGGGAAGGTCAGAGGTGGAGGGGTTGGGGTCTCCAGCCACACATCCTGGAGCATTTCTGTTTGTGATGCACCTTGAGTCACATTTCCTGGTCTTCTGCCTGACTGAAGCCACAGAATCCTAGAATGGTTGGAAGGGACCATCCAGTTCCAACCCCTTGCAGGGACACCTCCCACCAGCCCAGGTTGCTCCAAACCCTGTCCAACCTGGCCTTGGACACTTCCAGGGATGGGGCAGCCACAGCTTCTTTGCCCAACCCATGCCAGGGCCTGCCCACCCTCACAGGGAAGGATTTCTTCCCAATATCCCATCTAAACCTGCCCTCTGGCAGTGGGAAGCCATTCCCCTGCCTCCTGTCACCCCATGCCCTTGACCAAAGTCCCTCTCCAGCTCTCTTTAATGCTGTTCTCATTGTTTCCATCCTCACATGCTGAAATGGGGCTCAAGGTCTCGATTTGCATCCACAAGCCCATGCTGGGTAAGGTGGAGGAGGGTGGAAGCTGCTTGACTTTGGGGTCTTCAGATGAAAACAAGAGCCAGTCAGGAGGAGGGGTGGGTGGCACAGAGCCTTCTGCTGCCTCTGCCAATAGGGCAGGGGAAAATGTACCGGACAGCAAAGGAGACCATCACAATATTTGGGAAAACATCCCAGCAGACGACCAAATCTGTGGGGTCTCAGTGCCCAGTGTGGGTACTAAATGAACTTGCACTGGACTAAAGCCTTGAAGTTCATGGCCCTGGAAGTTGCCAGATCCTGACATCTCTTTCTGGGAGTAACAGAGCTGGGGGTGCCTGGTTTTGGAGCCTGAGATCAGCTCAGTTGGTTAAAACTTGGTTGTAATAAGGCCAAGGTCATGGGTTCAATCCCCTGTGTGGGTCGTTGACTTAAGAGTTGGACTCGATGATCCTTGTGGGTCCCTTCCAACTCAGAACAGTCTGTGAGTCTGTGAATGGCATTTATGTTTGTGGAGAAGATGGGTG
>JAWWLZ010000174.1:2250660-2261199 GCA_035041345.1 Poliocrania exsul
AGAAGCTGTGGCTGCCCCATCCCTGGGAGTGTCCAAGGCCAGGCTGGATGGGGCTGGGAGCAACCTGGGATAGCGGAAGGTGTACCTGCCATGGCAGAGGGTGAAATGAGATGATCTCCAAGCTCTCCTCCAACTCAGGTCGTTTTATGATTCTATGACATCAGGCCTGGTCATATCAGCTTTCTTAATTTTCTTCTTCCCTGAAAATATGCCTATATATCAAGGGTGGGGAAAAAAATACTGGATGGATGGACCCTGATTTCACTGTTACAGCTTTTAGAGGTGAAGTTGCTGTAAGAAGCTCCCAGAACTGTCATTTACCTCCTGCATCTTCCCACTCTCCTTTAAGTTGCATGAGTTTCCTCTAAATGTGGGGTTGTGCTAGGGAAAAATTCAGGTGTGAAGGGTAAAACACACCCTTTACAGAGAGGCTACACAAAAAATTCCCCATTTCTCTTGCTGGGCTCTCAGTATATCCCTGGCAAGCAGGTGACTGACCCCTGGGCAGAGGCTTTGGGAAGGGGCTGAACAACAACTGCCCCAGGTTGCCTAAAAGGAGGAATGCACTGCTGCAGGTGTGAGAAAGAAACAGGAGGGGCAGCAGCCAACATTGTAATTTTTGGCAGTGGTAGATGCTTGGGTTTGTGCTCTCTCTCTCTTTTTTTTTTTTTAAACAAAAAATCCATATTTAATTCAGCTCTAGGGGTAACATACCATGGAAATGAGAACACAATTGGTGAACTATTAAATATTGCCTTTCCATAATTCCGAGTGTGTTTATCTCCAATGCCTGCAGTTTTTCTCCTCCCTGTTCTCTTCCTGAAAGCACAATAGTGGCTTTCGTGGTTTTATTACCCATTGCATCTGTTGCCACTTCTGTTCAAAGCTCCCAAACAAATTCACTTCCCCCAGATCACCAGTGCTACAAAAAACAAGGAGGCTTCACCTGTGTAGCTGTTTCCTACCTGTGCCCTTTCCTTGATGTGGGGCTGGCACCTCTCATGCTTTCCTTGGCATCCCCAAGGCTGATGTTCAAACACCCTCCAGGCAGGGAAAGGGATATCTGATGTCTGGCTGCTGAGAGTCCAAGAGGTGGAGGTGAATGCCATGGCTGGGGCAAGCAAGATCAAACCAGGGGATTTATTTTTCCCTTTCATGCCTCTGACAGCAGTAATTTCTGTGATTAGTAAAGGCAATGCCATGGGTTGGTGTTTTCTGTGCAAGCAGAAGTGGGTGGCCAACACAGGTGGAAAACCATCTTCATGGGTTGCTGCAATGCTGGTGAATGGGCAAGAGGAGCTGCTCCCTCTTGCTGTTGCTCCACTGGCTCTATTACAACAATAATAATAAAAAAAACAATAATTGCATTTAGGCTTTACATGCCACTTCCAATTTTCAATGCAAAATCTTAAGGAAAAAGCAGTGCCATTTGTTGTTCACCCATTGAGGTTGCAGCGAGCAGGTCAACGTCTGCATGGCCAGCTGTCTGGGGTTTAATTAAAGAAAGAAAAATAAAAGAAAGAGGAAAGTTTCCCCACTGTGCTTCCCATTTCTGAAGACCAAACCTCTGTGAGGTGCCAGCAGTGGACTCAAATGCCATGCAATGGGTGCAGTCCAGTAGAGAATTTGACCCACCCTTCACATGGGGAATTCCACAGTTGTCTACACCAACCTTTAAAATCTCACATTTCCTCAGCTCCAACAGCAGCAGGATCAGCACTTCATTAGATAGAAATTGGGGTGGTGCTGACCATGGGCTCAGGTCCTCCTCCTTCTTCAGCTGCCCTTGATTCCACAGCAAATCCTCACTGCTTTCTCCTCATGGTGCTTTCCTACAAGAAAGAGCAGCCTGGAGCTCTTCTCTGTCTTGACTGGAGTTTGAAGATCTTCTTACTTGGAGTTTGAAAATCATTTTCATCAGCTGACTATGCAAATTCGGGTGAGCCCCAGAACTGGGGGTGCTTTTCTTCTGTACTGTAGTAATTGATCCACAGCATCGTCCTCTGCATAATCCAGAGCTACCTTATGGAAACAGGACTTCTACAGCCTGCACTCTTTGTTTTGTAATATCTCAAGGCAAGTTCAGTCAGCTTTTCAGGTGGCAGAAATGTCAGCCCTCTAGCCTGAGATCCTCTGTGGGGACTGGAGTCACATCACTCACAGCACAAACAAAAGGATGTGTGCAGGCAGTTATCAGATCTGGGCTCCTCACTCCCATTTCTCGCAGCAGGAAGTGCTATTTATTATATCTTTTTGCTGCTTCTAAACACAATCAACCATTTCTTGGCATTTCATCAAAGATAAATAGCCTGATCCTGCATCCATCAATGTGGAAGGAAAAATTCCCCTTGGCTTCTTCCACTGCAGCATGAAAGCTCCCAGAGTATGAGCTGATGGTTTTAAAGTTCTTCCAACTTTTTTCCCTCCTATTCTTTCCTCCTAAGCTTCAAGTATAGGCTCCCTTCTAGGGGTTAACCCTCCCTCCCATCCTCTGAAGGATCATCTCTCCTGAACTGTTGTGCTCCTCCACCTTGGTTGCAAAGGAGGAAGGAGCTGCTGTGTCTACCAGCACAGCCCTGAAACATTTAGAGGTGTGTGTGCTAAATCCAGAGCTGTGGAGTGACAGGAGAGACCCCAATGGCATGGATGATGCCCTCCAAGCAGCAGCATCACCACAGCCCAGGCAGAAAGTCATGGCATGAAGGTGCCAGGATGGCAGTGCCATCAGGGTGAGTGGCATCGTGCATGTTGTTCCATCACCCCTCTTGCTAATCAGCTAAAGAGGAGGTTTCAGTTTCAAGATCTGTTAACCCAGAAATTTTTTATGAATCAAAACAAAAAAAAGCCCAAAATAAAACCAGGAGAGAGTGTTGATGGTGGGGTTTCATTCTCCCTTTTGGAATTTGTAAGCATGTGTGTTTAGTGCTTGTGAAAATGTCAAATGCAGAGCGGAGGGAACTGGCACATCATCTGCCAGAGCTGCAGCTGGTTTAGCAGCTCAGTGTGACATTATAGCATGGCAAGGGGAAAAACAAACCAAGGAGTGAAGAGCCCAGCATGGAAAGGAGGAGATGGAGGCCCACCTGCCGTGTCAGAGGTCATTAGGAACAAAACTGACACATCAAATGGAGAGTTAAACACGCTCCAAGTTTGCAGCAAGGGCCATATTGTCTTAAAGGTTATTTCTGTCCGTGCCTTACGCTACAAATAACCATCTGATGCAGGACAGGGAGCAGTGCACTCCCTTCCTTTAGGCTTCCTCTGAATAACCAAAATTAACACCACCATCACCCACTGATCTCAAGGAGCCCCCTGAGCCTTGTTTTTCCCATCCTCAGGGAAAGAGGAGAGGAGAAAAGCAATATAAGCCAAGGTCATGTGGTGGATCCCAAAATCACGATGCATCATTGGCCAATCAGTGCAGACAGGGAGCTTCCAGTAGACCCACATTCTCTCCCTTTTCTCCTCTGTGTCCCCCAGGGAGCTTCCAATAGACCCACATTCTCTCCCTTTTCTCCTCTGTGTCCCCCAGAAGCCTTGCTTGGTCCAGTCCCCTGCTGTGCCCCTGGGAACTCCCCATCTCTCCACGACCTTACCACTTCTCCAAATTTGCTTTCCCTCCGTGTTTCCAAGCACTCCGGGGAGCAGGACCTTGTATTTTTAGTGCTTGTGCCGTCAAGTGCCAAACAAATTCCCAGTGACACATTATCAATAGTCAGTGCTATTAAAAACTTCCCCAAACTCCAGGGAAAGCCAACCAAGTACAGAGCAAAAAGGAGTCAATTTTGAGTCACTCCAGTCCCTGTTCCTCTAGTATTGGAATAGATGCTTCCATGGAGGCACACAGGGCCCAGTGATGGATGTCTGGATGTCCTGCTGGGTTTCATGGAAGACTTTTCCCTGGCACTGAGCAAAGATTTGGGCTGGTGTGGTTGGAAGAGCAGCAAGGCTTGTGGTCAACAGCAGGTTGGGCAGACTTGCTTTAGGTAGAGATAAAGCAAATATCCCTTTGCTCTGCAGGGATGGAGGAACTATTTGCTATAAATCTACTCTAATTACAGGAAGGTGCCCTCAGGGACTGCAGCAGGGAAGGGGAAGGCTGGGTGTCCCATTCCACTGCCACCCTCAGAGCAGCATCCAGGGGTCTGGCTTGGCCAAGGAAGGGTGAATGTGTCTCTGCTGCTGGCTCAGTCCTGTCATTTGGACAGATTTAAGTAGTGTAATTGTATCTTCTGAAGCAGGTAATGCCACCTGATTATGAGTAGGGGAGGGGGGAATTAGAAGCCAAGGCAAAGGCAGAGCTGCTGAACAGACCCATTAGAGGGCATGAGCCCATAACACAGGACAGCACTGGCATTTTAAAGAGAGACAGCACAGACTGGCCTGAGCTGTAGATGTGGGGTGTGCTGTGCCTCTCTATTTGCTGTGCTGTTTCTTCCATCTCCCAGGGAATGACTTGTACATGGACTGTCCAGCTTTGCTGGGTGCTGGAGGAGGCTGGAGTGGGTGGGAAGCCAGAGGATGGCAAGGTGACTGTCCCCAGGGTGCATTTCTGGCTCATGGAGACGTGCAGGAGTGGCTGCATTGCATCTATCTTTTGCAGCCCCAAAACTTCCCTGCTTTCTGATCCCTTGTGTGACCTGTGCCACCACTCCCCCAGGATCCTGTTGCAGTGCCAAGAAGTGTCAGTGACTCTGGGGATGCCATCTAAGCTGCCTCAGTTTCCCTGACTAATTTACCACCTCTGACACCCAGGATTCGTCATCACTCCCCAGGGCTGGAGCAGCAGGAAGGGACAGAGCTGGCAGCACCCCCAGGAGCACTGACATTGTGCTTCCCTTCTCTTCAGGGTGGCCAAGGATCATTGGCTTCTCCAACCAGTGAGGCAGACACACTTAAAAACAAAGAAATAAATACAAGCCAAACCACAGCTCTAGAAATAGGACCCAGTTGGTGGGGAGGATGATCTTCAGAGACAGCAGAGAAACAGAGTCATGAGTGAATGGGACACATGGGATGGGGAGGGTGGCGAAAGAAGCCCAAACAAAATTTCTTATGGTTGTGTATTTCAGTCCTAGTTTCCCTGGAAATCTCCTGCTTTGCATGCTTTGCTTTGCTCTGCTTAAAGACCATCCAAGTCCACCACAGAGCTCGATGCTGCCTGAAAAAGAGCCTGGTTTGGCCCTGGAACCAGCCTTGCTTACTGGGGAATGCAGGAACGGAGTGGACAAATACTTTGGAGCAGATGGATAATTCAGGGCAGAAACCCTCCCTCTGCACCCCAAGAAGTCACAGGTCCAGCTAATTAGATGATGCCTCCCTGTGGGATGCAGTTATCCCTCCCAGGGGACCCTGCACAGGCAGCAACCTGGATGATTGATACACCCTGTTCCAGGATGTGCTTCTCACTTTCTTCTTTTCCTTCTCTGTCCTCCCTTCCACATCCTCCACTCCTCCTTTTCCCCACTAGGCATTTTCAGTTGGTAATTACAGCTGAAGTGGACAATCTATCTTCTTATCCTTAGGCTGGATGCACTGCCAGGCAGGGTGGAAGGAGGCAGGAGGGGTGGAGCAGGGATGGCTGTGTGGGGAGGGGGCACACCGTGGGGTACCTGTCTCTCTCTGCACCCCTCTGGCACAGAAAGGAGAGTAGATTCAGGGGAGGACACCCAGCACATGCTTTTTGAGCATCCCTTCACCCACAGCCTGCATGTTTTGGAGCACTGGCTGTGCTGGGGCAACACCTACACCCAGGTTTGGGAGGACAGGCAGCATTTTGGAAAACTTAATTGTAAAACCACCAGAGGGACAATCCTGACATGGCTGGTAGCTGACTATGGAGCAGGACCTACCTTTTTTCAGGTGTGCTGTCCTTCAGCATCCCACCTTGGGATGCTGTGGAGACAGGGCAGCATTACAACCCCCCAGCACAGTTCTTCCCCTGGGGATCCTGAAGCCTTTTCTCCTTCCCTTCACGTGAGTCTCCTCCTGCCTCCCAGTCCCTTCAGCACATTTTTCTCCCCCTTGCTCCATCCTTTCAGCTCATCTGAGCAGCTTTGCTAATAAACCCCTGAGTACCAGTTGATGGGAGGAGGTGGGAGATGCTGCTGTGCACAGGGAGTGAGTGGGAAAGGGGGTCCTGGAGGTGTGGGGAGCAGCTCAGCACCTGCTCACTCTGCAGGTGCTTTGTTAGACAACCCTGGCTGTGATAGCCCTGCATACATGTGCCAGTGAAGATAAATCCTCCCCTCAAAGGGAGGCAGAGAGGAAAAAGCAGAAAAGGGAAGAAGAAAACAATTAAAGTGACTTATGATTTAAGGGAAGAAATTCAAAGTGTCTTTCTCTTTCCCTCCTGGCCAGCTGGAGAGTTTTATCCTCTTCCAGCACTGTAAGGGACACAAACCCCAAAGTTTCTGTTGTTTGAAGGGGGCAGAGAGAGGAACAGCTCATTCCTCCAGCTCTCCCCTCTGCTGTTCCCTCAGAGATGCAAGGTGGACATTTCACTTAATCCACACTCAGCTGACCAAACTGATTAGTCAGGTTTTCAGTCTCATTTCAGCAAAGCTGTCCCAGGGCTAAAGTTAATCCAGTGTGGCTGGGACATGGTGCAGTCCCTGGGGTGCCACACCACAGAGTGCAGCCACAGCTGGAGAGGGGAGGAAGGGGGCAGGAGAGAAGAGGAGAGCAAACTTTTCCCTCAAGGAATATCTCAGTTACTTAAAAAAAATCAAAATATAAAAAATAAAGTCTAAAACCAAGGAGGCAGCCAGTGGAAGAGGGCTGAGGGCAGCCATGTGTGCTGCAACACCATGGGGCAGAATCATGGAATGGTTTAGGTTGGAAGGAACCCATGGGCAGGGACACGTTCCACTATCCCAGGTTGCTCCAAGCCCTGTCCAACCTGGCCTTGGACACTTTCAGGGATGGGGCAGCCACAATTTCTCTGGGCAACCTGTGCCAGAGCCTCAGCAGTCAGAGCAGCCTCTGTTATGCCCCTGCTGCTCTGCAGACACACAGAATAAAGTTGGTGAGAGCAGAGCATCAGGTCTGAGCAAGCCAAAACCCCACGTGTATCATTTAGGTGTGGCTGATACACACCCAGGCTCAGCAGAAACACAAAGAGTCCTTGCAGCACAGCCCAGGAGGTTGGACCACTCTGTAACTCCACAGAAACGCTGTACCATCCCCTGCTCCACTTGGAGACCAAGAGAAAAGCCCAAAATCCCTTTCCCCAGCTCAGAAGGCCTGAATTTGAGATGAACACACCACCTTCCTCACCACACCTCAAACCTGATGTGACCTCATGTCTTGTTTTATCCCTCCTTCTCCCTTTGCAGATGGTTTCACTGACATGAAGCAGCCCCCAAAGCCCCCCAAAAGCCAGGAAGAAGCCTCAAGACAGGGCTGGTGCAGAGTCACAGCAAAGAACTGGTGAAGTACAAGCCGAGCTATTTCATACAGTGAACACTCGTTAGTAAAAGATACTGTTGCCTGCAGGGAGACAGTTTCTGGGTGATTGAATGTAGAACTGTTTGGAACAAATTCAATAAACCCCAGCGTGCCTTTTGCTTTTAAATATGCTGTTTTCTCTAAGCTGGCGTTTTTCGTGGAAGAGCATTGATTGAGGCTGGGAGTTCACCAGGGAGGTTTCCAAGGTGAGCCACTGGGCACTATGGGGAGCCAGGGGGAGGTGGTGACCCCCAGCCTGACCTGTCCCACCTGGACACAGACATTTCAACGCAGCCTTCTTCAAAAAAACACCTGAAGGGCTTTTGTTGTGCTCCAACATGAAATTCAGCCTTGAAACCTGAGGTCAGAACCTCCAAAAAATGCTGCAAAGCCTCCTTGTTTTTTTGTGGGGGGAGAGCTTGGTGGTCCAAAGCTCAGAGAAGCCTGGTTTTAACTGCCTTGATTTTCAATGCCTTGCACTGTGTTGTCACAGATGCCACAGCACCAAGGCTGTCAGGCAGAGGATTCTCAATGGATTCTCTCTTTATTTTTATTTATAAGAGCCTCCAGGACAGGTTTAATTGCTGGGGTATGGACTAGCCACTTCCAGTTATGACTACGAGTGAATCAAAGTGCTGAAGCCTCTGTTTTAATTAAAAGACATGATACCTATTCCTACCTAGTGAGCAATGGCAACAATAGCAGGTTATTAGGAGAAGTAATACCCATCTAATCCAATCTGATCTGTGTAGTTATTAGGCCTAGATAACTATTGGTATTGATTTTATTACTAATATCCCTGCTGCAATAGGAAATCAACCACAGCGCAGAGTTTTGCATCATTCATCATTTTGTTCATTTGTTTGGCTTCGGATCAGCTGAATGTTTGGTTTTGTTTTTTATTCCCCTGTTGCTCAGAATCCATGTCCAGGTTTCCTTTTGGGGGTTTTACCTCTTTTTCCTTCATCTTCACCTCTTCCTCACCACATCTTTTGCTCCTCCCCTCTCTCGAGTTGCCCCTTGCCCTCTACAAAACAACTTCATGCAAGATCAAAGCCAATGCAGAAATTTTCCTTACTCTTAATTCATCCAAAGAAACCTCCAGCAGTTTATGAGTCAGAAGCACAAGACAGAGCTGCTGGTCACGGAGAGAAATTGCCAGGAATTTGGGGAGGATGAATCACCTTCAAAGATGGCTGAGAAAGAGAGAGAACCTCTTGTCCTTTCTCTTCATCACTCAGTTCATTCTTGACTCAGGTTTGAGTAAGGAGCACAACATGGGAATTTTCTTGAATCTCCCCATGGGAAGGACCTGGGATCTGAACAAACTTGGTTCTGGACAAACTCCCAGAGGCCACACATGGTGAGCTGGGAAGGTGCTTGCACTCATGTGCTGTGATGCACAAAGCTTGTCTTTGACTCCCCATGTTCCCAGGCAGTTCAGTTTAACTCTGGGTTAACTGCAGTTTCCTGGCAAAGCTGTCCATCACCTCTCATTCCCCTCAGCCTCTTCCTTGCTCACTCAAGAAAATAACAGCTCACACCACTCTCAGGCTCTGAAAAAGCCACATAATTGGTACACTCTCCACAAAGTACATCCCAACCAGCAGCGTGGCTATTTGGAGCCCAAGGGGTGGCCCCATCTCTTCAGAAGGGTCATGGGTTGACAACCTTGTTTATTTTCCTCAGTGTCTGCCCAAGAAAATAAAAAACACCACTCCAGCTCCTCAAAGTCAAGCCTGGCAGCACCAATTTGGGGCACATCTGAAGGAAGAGGAAAGGTTTCAACTCCACAGCTGTGCAAAAGCATCAGCACCAGCCTTAACTTCCCAGTGATCAACCAGTTCCCAGCTTTCCTTTTTTTTTTTTTTTTTTTTCCCCCACATCTGAGTAGGATGAAGGACTCTGACACTGAACTGCAGAGATCTGGGAAACATGGAGTCTGTTCCAGTCATCCTGCACATCCTTAGCTATCTCTCCATTCACATTTAAGAACAAACTTGGCACATCATCAGTTTAGTGTAGACAGCATCTTGAGGACCCAAACCAGTTTATTTGCTGTTCTGCTCCCTGAGTTGGCAGCCCTGGCTGGGTCCTGCCACTGGCTCTCATTAGCATCTCTCCCTCACACAACAAATAAATAGCAATACACAGAGTCCTACACACTTATAAATAAATATAAAAGGAGCATCAATTCAGGCATGAATACAAAGCTTAAGGATGCTGCATCTCATTCCTGTTTGCTGCCTCGGGCACCACGAACTGACAATCAAAATTCACCGAGCGCCAAAAATATTAGTTTAATATTTGTGTTTGCTCAGCTCCTTCTTGTGCCGGGATGACAAACAGCCTTGTGAAGGCATTGCCAGAGGCACTAACACTTCCATCCTCTCTCTCACTGATTCTGGCACACAGAGGGATCTTTTCAAACCAATAAACACTTTCATTTTTGTCTTTGCTGAAAGGACTTCCTCTATGGGGTGATGTTTTGCTAGAGGAAATGATTTAAGAGCAGAGATACGGTTGTGATTCAATATGGGTGTGATTCAATATCGTGCTCAGGAATTCCTTGTACAGCCAAGGCAGAGACAAATTCTGACATTACCTGAGCCTTGTTGAGCTTATCAGAGTCTTTCTGGAGTGAGGATCAGGCAACAAACCTACAAAGAGTGTGACACCTTTTCATGTTGTTGCTGGTAGGTTCTGTTCCCAGGTGGAACAGCAGCAACACGGACTTTCTCTCCTGTGAGTTACATCTTGACATGTGTGAGAACATGCAGAAGTAGGGGGAGAAAAGGAAAAAAGGAGAGAAAGCTTTTCTAAGCCCTCTTTTGGGGTCGGCTCAAAGTAGAGGGAGTTCAGAGCAGTAGGAATGTCAGAGCTTGTTCCTGACACCCTTCCCTACTTGGGATGCATCACTGATTTGGAGCTGGCAAGATAATCCAGCAGGAAAAACAAAGACCAACTGCAAGGAACAGATTTACAGATTTTTCTCTTTGCTTTCCCACCTCATAGAATCATAGAATGGATTGGGTTGGAAAAGACTTCCGAGATCATCAAGTCCAACCCTTGGGCCAACTCCAGTCCCTT
>JAWWLZ010000174.1:2303313-2322474 GCA_035041345.1 Poliocrania exsul
CCAGGGATGGGGCAGCCACAGCTTCTACAACTTCAGGTGAGGAGAGGAAGGGAGTTGTAGGAGTACTGGTTGTTTCTCTTACCTAGAACAGAGGCTCTAATAGCAAGAATCATGGCAGCAGCTGGATGCTCTTAGTCCAGAAAAAAGATAAGTCAAAACTTTCTTAATTTCATCCTGTGGGGGGAAAATAATGTTGTCCAAGTTTTCCCTTCTCCACCCCACTTCATGAGGCTTAGGGTGTCCTTTATGAAGACACTGAGGAGTGTGAGGGTAATTGTGTACCTAAGAAAAACTCATGGTGACTCTTGCACACCTGATTGTTCCCTATGCCAATAATATTTTACTTCTTTCTAAGGAGTATTTGCAAATTCCGTGGTCCAAGTCCATTTAAACATAGGGAGAAAGGAGACAATAAATGAGCTTCATCCACAGAGCCACAAGGCAAATACCTGTCTGTTCTCAGTGGAGAGGGTGATATTGGACACCACCAGTGCTGTGAAGCTGTCACAGAAATACAGCACCAGGACAGTGGTATGAGCATGTCTGATCCCTCTTTGGAGATATCCTGTGCAGTGGGGCACATCTGCAACTCATCTGCTCGTGTTCGCCTCACAAGCTGCTCCAAAGCGAGCACAGCAGGGTAAGTTCAGGATCACGAGTTGGTTTAAAGCATTTTTCAGCCCCAGCCCTGGCAGGGAACAGCTCTTCAATCTCTGGTGATTTGCCAAAAGGCTTATTTCTTACTGCTAATTAGGTGAGTACGTAAGAAAGCAGCACAAGCACTTGGTGGTGCAGGGACACCTCTTACAGTGGAAGGATTTCTTCTTCTGGACAGCATGGACAGCCAAGGAGACAGGATATGTCTTGTCCTGCTGCTCCTTGGCTACTACATGAGACATCACCACACTGGCAAAAGTAGCATTCCTTACAGACCTCATCAAAAGCCGAGTATGTTCAAAGGTGAAAACATTCTGGTAATAAACAGGCAGAACTTGCAGCCCTGAGCAGCCCATCTGAATAAATGGGTGTTATTTGGGAGCTTCCTAAGAACAGACTTCAGGGAAGTAAGAAAACAGCACTGTTTGTCGAAACAGGGCTCTATTCATAATGTAGCCTAAAGGATCCCCAGGTCTTTCAACCAGCCCCAAACTAAACATGGCATTAGAGGCTTGTTCCCACTCCCATTAAAGGCATTTTTTTCCACTGACACTTGCAGAGGTTGGATCAGACACAAAAAGGGAGTGAGGTATCAATAAGTACTTTCCAGACCCCAGGACTTCATTACCAGAGCACGATGAGTAACAGGTCTCCTGGTCCACTGGGCCAACTGAAAAATCACACCCCAAACCCAACACTTTGGAGGTCAACAAGTTCATTTCAAGATGAACAGAAATGCTTCATTTTACCCAGCAAACAGAGTTCTGCTCCTGCATTCAGTTGATTTATGTGTCTGGTTGGGGTTTTTTTACAATACTTTCCTAACTGAAGAAATGAAAACACAAGTTACTTTTTTCACTGGTGCCCAAACGCAGATCCAGAAACTGGGGGGAAAACCCCGCTCAACCTGATCTTTTGCCCATGCTCTGTGTTAAAGCTCCAAGGTTCCATGGTCATGGAGCCCAAACTGACCTCAGGAGCCTGAAGGAGGAATGAAAGAGGAAGCAGGGTTTGAGTGCCAGGATGTGGCATCCACAATCCCTGGTCTGCAGACAGTGGAGCTGATGGTGAGTCAGCACTGAGATATTGCTGCTTTCCAGCAAAGCATCTGAAGGCAACTTGGGAAGTGTCCAAGAGCTGGTTATAGGTGGGGCTCAGGTATTTACATGGGAAGGCACCAAGTGATTCCCATTTTAGCTGTGCCAATCTCCTCCATTCCCTGTCAGCAGCAACAGTCACCTGCATTGCTGTTTTTGGCAGACAGGAATAATTTCCCCCCCAAACACACTGATTTTATGAACTGCAACAGATGTTTCAGACCACACATTACCCTGCTCTGACACTGCCAGAATGAAGTGAGGAATATAGACTGGGAAAGACCTGTAAGATCATTGATTCCAGCCACACCCCCAGCACTGCCAAGGCCACCACTAACCCATGTCCCCAAGTGCCACAACTACAGGGCTTTTAAATCCCTCCAGGGATGGTGCGTCCACCACTGCCATGAACAGCCTGTGCCAGGACAGGACAGCCCCTTCCATGGAGAAACTGTTCCCAATATGCAATCTAAACCTCCCCTAGCACAACTTGTGGCTGGTTTCTCTCACTGTAGCCCTTCATGGTGGCACAGAATGAATTTTGTCTGGCCAATCAGCGCAGCCAAAGCTGGAGCCCAGCCAGGACAAGGGTCTAATACCTTCTCCTCCCGCTCCAGCCAGACATCCCAGGAGATCATTAGAGACTGCACATGACCAGCAGCAATAATTAATGACAAAAAATTGTCATTTCTCAAAACCAATTCATGTTATGCCTCCATCATGGATTTGACAGCAGTCAGTAACAGCACTGGCAATTAAAGTTAGGCAAGATCTGATTAACAAGATAATGTTCACTGATCATCATCTGTCTGTGTTGAGTCCTACCAGAGGGCATTTTTTCTCAGCTGGTATTTTTCAAGTACCAGGAAGAACAGTCAGATCATCAGCTCAAGACTACTTTAAGTATCTGAACTGGGCTCCAGTTACTCAGCTCCTTGGAGCCCTTTGGAGGGGACAGGGATTTGTGGAATGCAGGAGTCACCAAAGCCTTGTACCCTCTCCAGCCAGCAGCGCCAGGGACTTCAGGAGCCATCCCCACAAGTCTCACCATGGCCCAATTCAGTAACCATCCATGGATTTCAGTATGTAAACATAATAAGAGGATTGCAGAGAGGAGATTTGTCTTGACTAGAAGATTAGTTTTAGATCAAACTTGGCTAATGTGGGAAGTGCTGCTGGCTAGGATGTGACCACTTCAATTAGCTCATGAGTGCTTTTCTGCATCTCTGCTCCCATGCCAGGCATAGCTGGCAAAGAGGAGCTGGAGAGATGCTGAAACAACGAAGGGAACAGCAGCACAAGCAGCCCTTGCTCACTGAGAGGTGTTTTAGCACTGAGCCAGCTGCCCTCAATTGAGCATTTCTGTCCAGTGCCTGTGCATTTCCCAGACATGGTGTTCCCACACCTCCTTCCTGACCTCCAGTGCCCTGCTCCTCCTTGCTCCCTGAGCTGTGAGCAGCTCCAGGGAGCTGCTGCACGTGGTGGTGCCAGCTGTGCCACAAGGGCACTGGGACAGGAGAGAAGGGATTGCACAGGTCTGAGCAGAAAATCACTGCCAGCACTCTCTGCAGTCTTTCCCACCTCCTCCATCAGCTTGGGCCAGGCTGTTCAGCGAGCAACATGTGCCTCACCATCACAAATACCATAGTTTTCTCCAGAAATTAAAAATAAATACATGTCAATAGGACAGTGGGGAAGCAGAAAGACACAGGAATAAGCCATCAGCATCAGAATGCTCTTGGACAGAAGAAACCAGAGTCAGAAATACTCCATGCATTAACTGTTAGCTCAATGTTGCTTTGAAGCCTGGAGTGCTGAGAGATGCAGGACTCTCATCCAGGTAGCTCTGATAGTCCATCAAGCCTTTAATCACCTGCCTGTCTCTCCTTGCAGGGAAACAGGTAGCAGCTGAATGTTGAGGATGAAATGCAAGGGGCACCCACAAGCCCAGCTTCCAGCCAGGAATTGCGTCCTAGTTTACACAGCCCTCTCCCTTCAACACCTTGTCATGAGATGCAAGCCAAAGCCGTTTCTTTGCCACTTCATAGCCCAGCTCCTGCTCATCCCAGGTTTAATCCCAATCACCTGCCTCCTGTAGATGCCCAGCACCTCAGCATCAAACACATCTTTCGCCTTGGAGGGCTTCCCTACTGCAGGCTCCCTAGTTCAGGCAAATCCAAAGACTTTCCATGGAATGATGGAAGTGTTTCCAAGCTGAGATGATGGGCTCACTTTGTGCTGGGACATTAAAGCCTTTTTAGCCAGGACAACCCTCAGGATCCTCATCCTCAGCATGTATCCAACCTGCTCCTCCATTCAGCCAGGAAAAGGGTCCCACAGTAAAGTGGGAGGCTCTTGGTTTACCAGTGAAAGCCCAAAACCTTCATTTCCAATCCTGAGGGACTTAAGAGGGATGAAGTTAGGGCAGGGCCCAGCTTTTTGTTTAACATGTGCTGACTATGCCCTGAAGTATGGGACTTTTAGGCTGGTTTGGAATATTATAATACTGCCTTTGTGCCATTTGAAACCAAATCAAAGAAAATGTTCATAAATAGCCCATGTTAAAGATGGATCCATTTATTTTTTCCCATCCAATTTCCATTCCTTCCCCTTGCCGCATTTGCTAATTATCCAGTATGCATTTGCTTAAAGAAAGCATTTTTCTGGCCTTCACAATCCATCTCCCCATCCTAATGGATCTTGTGGTAAAGTCATTACGGAGACTTTATGAAATCACAGTTATTTCCATGACAACAGTGATGTAATAAAGGTGGGATTATGACATTACTGCAAGATTGAGCTGAGGGATGGGATGGATTTGTTTACCCCAGATAGGGCAAAGAAGAGACTTCATTCATCCAGTGTTTCTAAAAGTGCCTTAAGGTCTGCTAATGGAAGGGATATTTTAGATCTGATTTTTCTTTTTTTACAATTCTGTATTAGGGCTCTTTTCCAAGAGCACACAGTTTAATAAGTTTCTGAGGAGGATCCATGCCAAGGATACATTTGCCCATGTCTGTGAAGGGAAAGATCATCCCTGAAAGTTTCATGGCTCTTGCCTTTCCTGAAAGACATCAATGCCTGCTGGGGAAGGGTTTTCCACCAGTTTAAAGGACCAGCAGGACAGACTTTCCCCTTTCAAGGATGGCTAATCTAATCTGCTTTCCCTTCAAACATTTTAATCAAGAAATCACTTGCCAATGGATCACAGCATGAATTGGCTCCCCATGAATTTAGGTTTGAAACTGGCATTAAACCCCTTTTCTCTCCTGAATGGAAACATAACCCCATTGGTTTCTCAAACCCAAACACACAAGTAAAGTCATTCTAGAAGTGATTTTAGCTTGCTCGCTCTCGAGCAATCACAGAATAAACTTAGGTGAAAATGACACAGCAATTCCTAAAGGATCAGAGCATGGAACGCCACAAGACAGCTTTGAAGATAGCTGGGGTTTCTGGTTTGTTTTTCACAAGAAGGAAAGATGAATATTTCATATGGTACATGGTTCAAAAGTTGATTAATGTTTCAGTGTGTGGAAAACCAAGCTCAGGAGACAAGTTTCCTCATGTAAAATTCTTTAAGCTGGCAGTAGGACTTGTATGGCCAACTTCTCCGAGGGTGGATCTCATTTAACCCCCTTTAGAACTGCTCCTGCCAGGGGCTTGTTGCTTTGGGAGTGGAACTACCTCAATGCTTGGCTTACAAGTGTGGGGCAGGGCTGTACAATGAGGGAGAACCTGCTTGTGGTGGCTGCTCTGATGGGCTTTGGTGTCCTCATCTCCCCATCTCCCTCCCCTCTGCAGCACGTTGCTGCAGCCAGAGAATTGCCCATGGCCTGATGGTCCCCAACAGTTCTCCTGCCCTCATCCAGCTGCTTGGCCAATGGGATGATATTACCAGGCTTTCTCCTGCTGGTGGTCAGTCCAGGGGACCTTCTCTGCTCCCTTACAAGCTGTTGAGGAGCTGTGACCCCAGCACCTTTGCTCTGTGATAATTATGCAGAGGAATTCCCCAAAGTCTCCTGCTCTGAAAGCTCGTTTGCTTCAAGTCCAGCCTGACTGATCTCAGCAGCTGCTTCAGCTTGTCCTGCCCCAATTCCCACTCCTCTAAGCCTTCCCAATATCTCTTCATTGACAGAAGGGAAACACCGTAAGGCCACACAGACGTGTTAATGAAATGTGAATTATTAACTGCAGCGTGCTAAGGGAGATATAAGGGGGGGGAGAATGTCATTTTGCCATTAATATGTAAAATGGGCAACGCTCCCTCCTTTGGCTGGAGGGGAAGAGCAGACTCAAGCCTGCATCCCATTCCGGGGCAGGGATGGGTAATGAGATAACACGATTGTCTCTCGCCCTTTTTCTTTCTTTCTTCCGTGATAAAAGGACAGAGGGAAATGCAGACAATTAAAAGGAGGATTCCAATCTACCCCAGAGAGATTCAATGAATAATAATGGACCTCCAGCTGCTAATGTGCTTAAGGACTTCCAAGTCTCAAGTGTCTAACCAGCTTAAGGGTCCGTACCACAGACTTCATTTCTATCTGTAAATGGGAATGGCAGGAGGAGGTGAGGGGGGAAATCCTGCCCCTGATTACAGATGGAATCGTCATTCATTCGCTTGCTGAGCCCTCCAAGAAGATGTGACAGCAGCAAAAGAGTAAAGTCAACTCAACAGTGCTCTCAAAGCCAACACCAGGTATGAGGTGAGGAAGTTCCCTACTTAACAACCTCTGTAGGTCACCTACAGCTGCTAACAGTGGTACTCACCCCAAAATACCTCAGAATAGGGTCCAATATGCTATTAGAATAAAAACAGTACTTGGTTTTTGAAGTTTTGCTTTCCTACATTAAAAACCTCTGTGTAGCAAGGCAGTAATCACATGATTTGCTCTTCCTCTGTGCAGCTCTTGGTAAGGGGAAGGTCTCTACCATGGTGTGACCATCCCTGCCTGCCCATCTCCCATTCCTTCCCCACAGAAGGGGCAGATGATGTACAACAGCCAAAGCCACAAAAATGTTCACCTGAAAATTATCAGGGTTCCATTTTTGTCTCTCTTCCACTGATGCTTCTCCCTCTCTTTCACCATCCATTAACTTTCCCTCTGCAGTCTCCCTGCTTGGGCCCCCCGACCAAGACAGCCTCCTCTCCTTGACCCTCTCAGGTTTCTACCATGCTCATAAATTTCTATGGAAGATCAAGGAAAAGATTTGCAGAAAAAAGTGAAGGGCAGCGCAGAAAGCACTGGCCCAGCCTTGAGTTCTCCACAGAGCTGTGTTCCTCCCCTCCCCATCTGAAGGTTACAGGGATCATGGATTCAGGGAATGACAACTTCAGAGGCTGGCAACTAGATGATCAAAGGAATGAGGAACATTACCTGGGTAAGGGCTCCTCAGCCATGGAAACGGATACAAGAGAACCAAGAATCACAAGAAAAGCTGCTTCCACTTCTCCTGGAGCCAGGACTAGGGGCATCAGAGAAAACTCACTGCCTCAGAACAAAAGAAATGAGCTATTTTTATACCCAGCATGTGTCTATGCCATGGGACTCTTCAGCAGAGGATCTGTGCCTTCCCAAAGCTTGTAGGAGTTCATAAAAAAATCTGGATTTTTCTTGCTGAGAGCGTGTGTGCGGAGGCTGTTCTGTACAAACACATCACTTCTGGGTGAGGAGGTCCCCGATCCACAATCCACAGGAGGCTGGGAAAGTATTCCAGAGCAACACCACTACTGTTCACCCTGTACTTACACAGGTTTCCAGGGACACACCATTGCCTGAATCAGAGACAGGATCTTGTTTGGGGGACACCTGCTGTGACCCTGTGTGACTGTCACTGCATCCTGCTGCCTTCACACCTCGCTGGTTCCAGGGCACACAGCTCGAGAGACAACACCCCCCCTCCTCTCCTCCAGCTTTGGGGGAAACCTGCAGGATCTGCAGGCAGTGAGATGCCACACGAAGCAGGAGGAAGGACTGGAGTTTAACGGTATAGCTGCCAGCAGTGGGGACGGAGGAGGAAGGGAACAGTTGCATAACAGGCACTGGAGACTCGCCGGTCCCTGGCACAGGAGGCAGGTACAGCACTCGACACAAAGAAGTTGAAAGGGAGAAGTTGTGTAAGGTTGGCCACGTGTCAGCCCTACATGGCTGAATCATGCAAGTTTAAAGCCTTCAAAGCAGGATAAGATCTCGACACAGCCACGTGTGCGCTCATTCCTTCAACCTGAGGTTGGGAAAACGACGGGAAAGCACAAGTGAAAGCAGAGCAGAGTAATTAGCTAATTAGGGGAGCTGACTAATCAGCTAATTTACAAAGGTTTTTCATTATTATTCACGGAGAAGGAATTCTGGAGAACTTTGGCGTGGAGCGAGGTGTAGCCCACCGGGCAGTGGGAATGGGAGCTTTGCCTAAAGCAGAGTGTGTTCAAAGCCCACTGGAGCGGGTTAAAACCTCCACATCTCCTCACCTTGGCTGGTTTTGTGCTGCTGAAGGACAGAACCTGCCTTGCTCATGCTCCTTCAGCGAAGGAGCTGATCTGACTGTTCTTCTTCCGGCGAAGAGGCAGGAGAGTGGAAGGTCTCCTCTGTTTTGAGCTGGCAAAGGGAGATTTATTTGCCTAGGACTCAACAGCTCTATTTAACCTCCTCCTAAACACTACCCAGGCAGCTCAGACATCTCAAGTGGTGAAACGATACTGTCTAATGAATGCCCAGGGTGGAACAACACCGCTGCTTCCCTCTTCTTTCAGAGATCGCTCAGCCCAGTGAGAGAAATGTCAATAAAAAGATATTTAAGTTGAGAAGGGAGGGCAGAAGGCGAAAACACAGATGCCCAACCCGCAGCTCCGACCCATCTCTCCTTCCTTTCTCCCTTCCCTTCCCCTCTGATGTCCTTGTGCATCTCCAGCAGCAATATCACACTGCTGCTATTACGGCCAGGATGGATATTTGAACAGCCTTAGATCAATATTTGTGCAAAGGGAAAGCTCGTGCATCACAAGGCTACAAATTAACCTCTTGTCCCATATTCACACTGGCACACAGGGCCTGCAGGAGTAGAGTATTCCCCTGGGGAAAAGTGGGACATACATTTCATAACACAGGAGAAGAAGAAAGAGTAATAATAGTTCCAGCCCCAGCTCGTGCACTTTTTTACATTTCTCCCTCAGGTTTCGGGTTGGGGGGAATAGCTTTTCTTAATTAGCATCCTAACCTTTTCTAAACAGGTTCAAGGGTGTCTTGGCAGGCTTGGGAAGTGGTGTGAAAGCAGCACTGAATAACAGCAGCAGAATTAGTCAGGTGCAAAAGGATTTTGTTTTTTTTTTTTCATGGGGACATGATTAAGGTACCAGTAATGAGAAATAGGAAGAACATCCAAGGTTGCAGATTTTTTTTTCCCTTATTAAAGGGAAGCATTACCTCAGAGTTGCATGCTTGGGGTTGGAAAATATTTCCTACAGCAGAAAATCATTGATCCATAAATTCTGCCCAAGCTGCTGTGGTTGTCACCAGTTGAACTTGAGTTTGGCCCATGGCAGATGTCAGCCATGTCCATATTGGCTATGGCAATGAGATCCATAACCAAGCAGGCCCTTGCTCCTCAGGGTTGGTCTTCCTTGCCTGGCCAATCCCCTGGGTCACTCTGGCCAGACAAGGAGGGAGCACACGGGCAGTGTGGACACTTGGGGAGCTCAAGGACATCTCACTGCAGCTTGTGGAGACGGATCTTCTGAGAGAGTACCAGGCTGGAGGCAGAAACCTCTTCCCACCCACAGCAACATGTGCTCCCAGGGAGAGAAATACAAAGATGGACAGATATTGAGGGGCTGGAGTGGGTCCAGAGAAGAGCAGCGAGGCTGGAGAAGGGACTGGAGCACAAGTGCTGTGGGGAGAGGCTGAGGGAGCTGGGGGTGTTTAGCCTGGAGAAGAGGAGGCTCAGAGGTGACCCCAGCACTGTCTAGAACTCCCTGAAGGGAAGTTCTGGCCAGGTGGGGGTTGGTCTCGTCTCTCAGGAACTCAGCAATAGGACAAGGGGGCACGGGCTCAAGCTCTGCCAGGGGAGGTTTAGGTTGGATATAAGGAAGAAGTTCTTTGCAGAGAGAGTGCTCAGGCATTGGAATGGGCTGCCCAGAGAGGGGGTGGACTCTGCGACCCTGGAGGTTTTTAAGGTGAGACTGGACATGGCACTGAGTGCCATGATCTGGTAATCAAAGTGGGTTTGGATTAAGTGTTGGACTTGATGATCTTGTAGGCCTCTTCCAACCCAACTGACTCTATGATCCTATGATTCTAAGAATTAACACAGCAGTTTGGGGAAACAATCAATTCTACCTCCTGTGTCCCTTACTGCTCCACATTTTTCTCCCTTAATTCACCCCACGCCAAACTCAGAGCCAGCTCACTACCTTTTCCTTCCCCACCTGCATGTCTACCAAAACTCAGATGCACCAACAAAACAGCTTTGTCTTGGACTATTTAGCCCACGGTCCATGTGATCCCAACTGGGTCCACCAGTAGCACAGCCCACAGAGCCTGAAGGATGTTTGCAAACCTAACCTAATCTTTTCTCCCTTTCTGAGTCACCCTTCCTGTCTCACAGCAGTGACAGATCAGCCACTGTCCCACTGCTGCACAGCTTTCAGAAGACTGTGTTGGGTTCCCATGTGGATTTACCACCTAGCCTTGCTCTGACAACCTTCTAAAAAGATCTGGAAGCTGGGACAGCATGGGCAGGCCTGTATTGTGGCTGCTCACCACATGGAAATGAAGGAATAGCCAAATTCACCCCAGGAGGAAAATGAGCAAAGACATTTATACAAATAGTAGGGCTTTTGGCTCCTTTAGTCTGCAAGGCCAGACACTCAATGACACTTGCTCCTGCTTTTCCCTCCCATTATTTGCCATATTTAGCCTCCTTTCATTCTGCTTTGCCATCACACTGAGCAAAGAGGGAATGGCACTTGCCCAGCGAGGGAAGGGATGAGACGAATTTGCTCACTGAATAATGAAACGTGTTTTTATCTCCTGCTCAGCCTCTGTCTGGGTCTTGCTTCTGGTTTGCAGCAGAGATACTCTCCTTTTCTCCACCTCTTCTCCAAATCCAAGGAAACTCTTTTGTTTGGGTGGGAAATACAATTTAAGAAAAAACAATAGGCTTTTTGACTGTAAACAATAAGGTTTTTACTGTCCAAGGAATTTGTATGCAGAAAGGTGCCAATTAATCTACATTAAAGTGAAATTAGCCTAATATTAAAACAATAGGAGGATGACAAGGAAGAGATCAGCCTCTAATGTCCTCATTAGCTAGTGGTGCTCCTGGTGAGCTTTCCATCACAGGAAGGAGCTGTCTGGTTGCACTTCATTAGCACTGG
Organism: Poliocrania exsul; assembly: GCA_035041345.1. Lineage (NCBI taxonomy): Eukaryota > Metazoa > Chordata > Aves > Passeriformes > Thamnophilidae > Poliocrania > Poliocrania exsul. Next base: position 2,314,441 of record JAWWLZ010000174.1, read on the forward strand.
GGTTAATTACAGATAAGGAGACAGGGAAATGGGCCGTCCCCCCACCCTTGCTGCCCTGCTCCTCCCAGCTTAGCCCAGAGCTCCTGGATGGAAGTTGACGTTCCCCTTGACTCCTGTCGCTCCTCTATTTGTAATGGCAAGACAGGCAGAACAGGACCCATTTTTCAAAACAATAGGTGTGAGGTGTCTTCCCCAGAGCCCCGAGTAATTTGGGTACAACGGGACCACTGCACTGCTGGCACATGTAAATGGAGCTACACTGATGAAACCTTCTCCTAGTCCCTCCCAAACTCTTCCTACTCCCCTACAACTCTGTGTCCTCCTTTTCTCCTTGGCTTTCACAAGATTTTTGCCCTCTCTCCATCCTGTGTTGTTTTTTCTCCCCTCTGCTTGCTGGCAGCTGCTCAGCTCCCTGAGCCACCCCTCTGACTTTCCCCTCTCCTTCTGTCAGCCCTGGCTGCTCGTTTTATTGTTAAGCTTTGGGGTTTTTTAAAATTTTTTTCGACCCCACTGGTGTCGGGTCAGATTGTCTGTCAGCACAACATCAGGTTGCCAGCAGATGAAGGATGACTCACAGAGAAGAAAAGAAGGAGAAAATCACCATCATCATAATAAAAACCTAAAAATCCCACAAAAGAGTTAAGACTGTTTCCTGAAGAGGATGCAGAATTGCTCAAGGGTCTTCCTCCAAAAATGCTGTTGGCCTGGAAGGCAGGAGGATTCAGACACATGGAAACAGAGATAGGAGCAACTTCAGTGGGAGCAGGGCATTATCTACAGAGGGGCAGGGTACGTCTGCCTGAAGACATGAATTATGCACAAAACCAGGCACAGGGACAGCTCTGAGGTTAAGATGGAAAAAGCTTTGATTTGTGTTTTTGAAAGGGCCCTCCAGCATCAGCTGGAAGGGCAACACAGTCACAGAATATCCTGAGTTGGAAGGGACCCACAAGGATCAATGAGTTCAACTCCTGGCTCTACACAGGACATGCTCTTCATGGGGACCACACAGAGCAGGGATAGGATGGGAGGACGCACATGGACCTCTCTGCTGGGGACAGCAAGTTGCTGGCAGGTTATGTACGAGCAGATCTAACCCCACCTTTTTCCTACTTTTCTTCCTCAACATCCTCACTTGTCCTTGGCTGGAAACACATTCCCAGGTGAGGTGTTTCTTTGTCCTGCCTGATTCCCAAATCAGTACTCATCTCATAAGAGAGATGCAGTGCAGCCAATCTCCCTCAGCACCACAGAGAGATGGGGGGTCTCAAACTGTGTTGTCTTCTCCAGGGAAAGCACATCCCACCTGCAAACCCAAAGTTAGGGGAGACAGACCCCCAGGTAGTGCTGAGGAAGGAGATCTGCTCAGTGGGGACCTGCTGAAGAGGGACAGCACGTGAAACATGGGGTCTCTTCCCACCAGGACATGGTTAGAGGATGGAAGGCACTGCACTGTGAAGCTGCAGGAAAGCTATTAAGTGAAAGCTGTGACTAAAATCTATTTCTACTGAACCATTCAAAGTCCTCATGGATCATTAAGGGGTGAGGGTGAGCTCCAGTGTGAACCATCATCAGAGACAGGGGTTGTGCCACACAGGGAGCAGCCAGGCAGGGCTGTGCCACATCCCCTCTGAAGACCACCCCTCCTTTCCATGCATGGTGCCTGTAAGCTGAAGTTTTGAAGGAATGGCTGTCCTGCATGTGAACATGCCTGGAATCACTGCTGGTGCCTGTGATTCTTCCTGGAGGTGGGAGACACTCCACAAAGTCACCAGGAACAAGCAGACACATAAAGCCAGGAGAGGTTACTACAGCTAGAAGGGATCTTTGGTCCTACAGGCCACATTTTTTTCTCTTTCTGGAACTCACCAGAAGATCTTTCCAAATGCAAATGTTTCACACATCAGCACCACCAATCATTTGCCTACAAATGTACTCCACAATTGCACTTCACAATCCCTCTTTCACCACCACCTCCACTTTATGGGGCACTGGGACTGCCATAAGTCAAAGAGGGGAGACAGGGACCTGGCCAAAATGATGGGCCACCTTTCCCTGTACACAAGAAAGAGCAGCTGGAGGGTGGGGAGAAGGCAGCTTTGTGACACAGCAGGCAATGCAATGCAAGCCCTGAGAAGGGCTGCACACAGCTGGTTTTGCTGCCTCTTGCCCCTGGGTTTGGCTTGCTGGAGGGTTTTTTCCCCAAATCCACCAGCACAGGTCAGCCTGAACGCAGGACACAGGCAAGAAAGCTTTGCTTTTGGCTCCTTCCCAACCCTGCACACACATCCCAGTGTCCCGGGTACCGCCCACCCTATCCCCATCCCTCCCTCCCACGTGCTCTCCCCCTCCTTCCCTTGTTCCTTTTAATTAGCAACTTTTTCTTTGTTCCCTTTAATTAAGCGGGGCGGGGGCAGGAGAGGGGAGGGGGAAGCCGCTGTCAGCCAGATGAGTTATTATCGCCACACGAGATCAAAGGCCGGGAGCTCTCGGCTCGTCCTTAATTTGGGCAGCGTCTTTGGGCACCGGAGTCTCTCTGTGGTTTCTCCGTGGATGGTGGTTGGGATGCCAAGGCTGGAAGGGGAGGGCTGAAACCCAGCAGGGTGAGTTGGGAGAAGGACTTTGGCTCGGCTCCTTTAAAGATACAACTCGGAGAGGAGTTTGGGTGGCACCAGGACTCTGCACGTGGGCATCTCGGGCAGGTTTGCTGATGATGCCAGTGTGTGAAACCTGACGGTCCAGATACTCGCCTCGGGCAGGGGGAGATGACCAGTTTTGATGTGGGTGGGGAGAGCAGCTCTGCCAGGGCTTTAATGTAGCGAGTGCACTAATTATGGGAAAATAAAGGCAAATGTGGGAAAACAAACCACTCAGGGATCTGAGAAAGAGCAGCGGTAGCTGAAGGTATGAGCAAAGGACCATGTCATAATGTCATGTTTTTCAAGCACTCATGGGATCTTCTATCAATGTGTCTATTTTGGGGGGGAGAACATATTCTGGGGTGCCAAAACTTTCCAGACATTTAGCCTTCATTTAATTTTAATGTGGATCCAGCACAACAACACTACAGGACTGAATGTTTCCTCGTCCTGAGCTCAGCCAGCCTCACACCAGGGATTTGCACCTTAGGACTGAAGTGTCTGCAATCAGGATTTGTTTGGGTCCATGGGGCTGTAACAGGGTGATCCTCTTATTTTACAGAGCTTTACCCTATTATTGAAAATACTTTAGAGTGTCTCTGTCTCAAATGCCACACTGAATTTTCTCTCCTTATCACTCCTGCTCATCTGTAACATGTCCCAGATTTTCCACATATTATTTCTGATGCTTTTTTGGGGTAAACTAGGTCATAATTTCATGGTGAAAGAGAGAGTCCCAGTGCTCTACCCCCTCCTGTATCACCCCGAAATACAGAAAATTTGAGTCAATCCAAGCTGGTCCTGTCTGCTGTGAAAACACCCCTCCCAGCCAGCTCAGATCTAAAATTAAAGAAAACGAACAAACTCATAATCTAAGATTAAGGTCCGAAGTGCTGCCTTATAACTGGGTATGAGAAGGCAGAGGGCTGTTAATTAACTTTCTATTGATGAAACAAAGCACATGGAGAGGAACCTTGCTAATCTGTTTTGTGCTAATCAGCACACATTATTAATTTGCTGGAGAGAAAAAAAAATTCATCCTCTTCCCACTTAAACGCAGGTTTAATAGGGCTGGAGAGTGGTTTCACATTACCCAAGCTTCACTCTTTGGATGACATATGTTGCAGTGCATTTCCTAGTGCATTATGAAGCTTCAGCATAAATAATTCAAGCTAAACTCCAGTTGTTAAAATAAACGAGCAAAGTATCTTTGGTGATTAATTACTCTTCCTTCCTCCTCCTTCCCCTCCCTTTTAAAAGTACAAGCACATGTGTCATAACCCAGTGAAATGTTCCAGTTTCCTCCTGCCACCCAGGACATCCCGGGGTGTTTCAGCTGGCACAGGGGGGATCGGGATGTTTGGGATTACTGGAAACGCCTGCTCAGCCCCAGGGAAGCTGGGAGGTGTTAGGATCCAAATGAAAAAAAAAAAAAAAAAAAAAAAAATCTTCAGGGATTCAGTGCCTGAGGAATTCCCAGTTAACCAGAGGATTTACAGGACTCAAGTTTTCAGTGGGATGAGGTTCAAGTTCTGACTTGCCAGTTTAAAAAGCTTAAACAAATGGTAATAATTGCACTCCTTGGGTCCCTCTGGGTGGATGGCACTCACACAGGGACACTTGCTCACCCTGTCCAGGGTGCACCCAGCACCCACAGCTGGGGCCTGCCTGGCCCCTTTTGGGGTTTTCCTCCTGCCACCTTGCAGTGATTTGGGAAATTCCTTATTTCCTTTAACGAAAGGAAATTTCCTTGAAGATTTCCTGTCTTGCTCCTGCTTGCTCACACCCCCCAAGTACCAGCCTGGGGGTGGCACTGACCCCAGCTGCCCCTTTGCAAGGCTCAAGCAAGGTGAGGGGCTGCCACCCCACTGTGCCCATCCAAGGATGTTTGTGGTACCCAAGGACTCAAGGAGGAAGAACCATCACTTTGCTTTCCCCATGCTCTTCTAAACAAACTCAATAACCCCTGCAGATGTTTCACAACCAGCCATGAAAAGTATTTCATTTAACTGCTCAGAGCTATTTATTTATAGAACCAGTTAATTCATTCTAGTTTTTCCCTGTAGCTCTTTTTCCCCCTCCCTGGTCACTGGAGCTGCTCACACACCAGATCGTTCTGCCTGAGGAGCACATTGGCTCCTGTTGCCTGGTGCCCACCTGAAGTCAGAGCTCCCTGTAGCAACACCATATCCCATCGCTGCAGGAGGGCAGGATGCTGTGAGAGCACAAGCTGACTGGGGATGGAAAGATGGACGCCCAGGTGAGAGGAAAACAAACTTCCTCAATTAAACAGAAAATGGAAATTCAATAAAGGAGAGGGGAGCAAAAGTAGGGAAGCCTCTGAGCAATACTGGGGAGTGATTTCCATGCATGACTACACCCATCTCTCTCTTCCAGCATCAGAAATTCTTTAGGAGAAACACTGAGCTGCCCCAAACACTGGTTTTTACTCCCACAAATGCTCTTCACCTTCCCAATGACAGGCCTATGGAGCAGTGAGGGGTTCTCAGTGGAGCAAGAGAAGATGGAGCATTGACCCAGGACGAAGGGATGGGGCCCTGGGGAAATGCACACTGAGGCAGCCACAGAGCCAGAACACAGGCTGGGGAGGGAGAGTGGCAATTCCCAGTGGGCCAAAGCAAACATGATGGATGGCACTCCCATCACCCATCCTCACAGCTCACCTCCTACCGTTTCTCTTCACTTATTTCTCTCTCCTCTTTGTGTTTTTTAAAGGGAGGGCATTTTTTAACTATTCTTTTGGTGGCTAAAACTATTCTTCCCCTTTTTGGGTACAGAAAGCTGCTCCAGAAGAGTCCAGAGGGACCCAGTCTAAACAAAGGCAAAGTGAAACACTGCCCATCACTACCTTTCAGCTCCATACAGGTGCACATCCCAAAATCCAGCCGGAAGGTGCCCCTAAATCCAGCCTGCTCAGAGAGTGAGGGGCTGGAGGGGGGGTGGTCCTGCCACATCTCCCAGCTCCCACAAGGTGGCAGGTCTCCATAATTGTTTTATACTCTGCGATCCTGATCACAGAAGCCCACCGGCAGCCGCCGTGGCTTGTCTGCTCTGCCAAGAGGGGAGCTGAGCCCCAGCGAGGTTTTTCCATTAATAACATTGGTCTTTTGAATATAAAAACTCTGAAATTTTACAAAAATAAACATGTCCAGACAAAGCAAAACAAGCAGCACAAAAAAAGCTAGGACAAGGCAGGGTCAAATCCTGGCTCCTTGTGCGTCCTGAGTGATTGAGGAGTTCAGAGCAGACACGTGGCAAAGCAGGATGCTGGTGAGGCAGAAACCCAGGAGGGAGCAGAGATGTAGTTCAACAAGGTTCAGAAGGTGGGGAGGAGATTTAGAGATTACACCAGATCAAAAGGATAATTATTTTTGTTACATTTCCCTATCTGCATCACTGTACCGGTTGTGCAAGCAGCCGAGCGCCCAGGCTGGTTTTCAAGTTTTCAAGCATGCCCGGTATAAGGAACATGTTCCTAAAACCTTTCACCAGGCATGCCTGCTGTGTGTTCAGGAGCAGGAGAGGCAAACCCCACGAGACCTAGAGATTTAGTTTCCAAAGTCTGGAGATTTAGGCTGCGAATGTTTCCCTCAACACCTTCGAGTTGTAAAGGAGCTTTGGTACAGGATGAAATCCTCCCAAAAATGAAGCAGCTGTCTGGTCAGAGAACATGCTGTCTGGCATCTCGTTTTGGCTACCAATCTAACAAGGATTTTACTTGTTGGCTTCCTGCTTGAACTCAAGAAAAGCCACTCATTCCATAAAAAGCAAAGAAATGAGGCCCAGCATGTCCTAACGCACTTACTCACATGTGGTCACCAAACTCCCAGCCATAAACAGGGCACGATTTGCCTCCCCACTCCAACTGAAAGCCTGTGGTTGATGGCCCAGATAGGATTCTGGTTGCCCTTCCCTCTCGGGAAGCTGCTCCCAAATCCTGCCCCTCGCAGCCCTTCGTGCCAGGCAGGCAGCAGCTCGCCTGGGATTCGCAGGCTCTGTCTCCAGCCGAGCTAAAGCAGGGCTGTAAGGATTGGGGTGGGTAGGATGAGAGGCAGCGGGGCACCCCTGCTCTTGCCAGTCCCAATTCCTTGACCCACAGCATTCACGTTGAGCCCAGGGGAGCACAAAGTGGCTGGAAACGTTTAGGCACAAGCACATCCCTCCTGAAAGAGGGAAGGGGGAACCTTGATGAATAGCAGCCTCCTGAGCCTTGAGCAGAACATATCCCTACTTTCCTTACCCTCAGAATACTTTCCCTGCCCAGAAAGCAGCAGGGAGAAGATCTTGCTGAAGCAACCCTTCACTTGCTCCAATGGCAACCACTAAAAAGGGGATGAAGGCACTGCTATTCCAGCCTTGCCAACAGGAGAGCTTTGCAAGCACAGCAGCTGCAGCTCCAGCCACTCCCAGGGCTCCTCTCTCCCTGCTAACTGGGCAGCATCCCTTACTGGTGGCAATCCCAACATCCCTTACTGGTGGCAATCGAGCTGGCAGGAGCACATTGCCTTACCATCCACACTAGGCACTTTGAAATGCCACGGTCAGCCAAGAAACCCTGCCAGGAGGGTGATTTCCCAACAGCAACCACAGATCCTCCCACCAGAAGTGAGGATAGGTATCTGAGTACCTTGGAGGACCTTGGCCACAGCTCCCACCTTGGGAGAACCTGCAGGCTGTGGGTGAATCTGGTGCTTGGTAGGGATGAGCAACAATGTGTGGGTGTGCAGAAGCTCTCCTGACATGGAACCAGCTTCCTGCTCCTCTACCAGCTACCAATGCTGCCACTGGCTCCATGTCAATGCCACAAAGCCAGTCCCAAAGGACCTTTGGCCACTTGGCCCCTTCCTTTCCCCAGAAAAAGAGGCCCCCCAGGAGGATGCACATGGACCTGCTCACAGCATGGGCAAAGCTCCCTCCTGTGAAGGCCAACTATGTGACCTCAGACCCTGACAATCCCCCCAAGACCTTTTGGGGCTCCCAATCCCTCTCCTGCCACCACCAGAGCCAGCTGTCTGCTCCCAGCTCCGTATCAATACCATCCTTAATTTACAGGGCAATAAAAGTTAATTAATGCCATAGTTACAAACCCATTACAATGTAATTATTGTTTAATTGGATTATAAGTTATGCAATTTCTGACAAAGCGCTTATTGCTTATGTAATAAAACAGAAGATATTTACAAAGTGATTAACTGCTGTGGTGCTGAGCACCCTGCACAGGGATGGGAATGGGGGCTGCATTTCCTTGGCTTGGCTTGGGACCCCTCCATGAGATCAGTTCAGTCGGTTAAAACTCAGTTGCAATAATGCCAAGGTCATGGGTTCAATCCCCTGTGTGGGCCATTGACTGAAGAGTTGGACTCTATGATCCTTG
>JAWWLZ010000174.1:2327629-2338756 GCA_035041345.1 Poliocrania exsul
TGTGAATTCCTGCGTCCTCTGGTAGGTCCCAGTGTGAATTCCTGCGTCCTCTGGTAGGTCCCAGTGTGAATTCCTGCATCCTCTGGTAGGTCCCAGTGTGAATTCCTGCGTCCTCTGGTAGGTGCCAGCAGCATCTGTGACTTCAGCAAAGCTCTGGGGACAGCCTGGGGGCAAATGGGCTCTGCTCTGCCCTCACTTACTCCTCAGAGTCCAACAACCAAAGGATGAAATAGGTGGAGTGAGAGGTAAGCCCTGGGCAGCAGAGCCTTGCTTCGCTAGGAGTGATGCCAGCAGCAAGAAAAAAGGGATGAAGCTGCTCATCCACAGCCCAAATGGCACATCTGATGTCAGGCTTGGCTATCAGAGCTCAGAAACAACTGGAATCTCAGTCTCCCAGTCTCCCAACATCACCACCTGTTTCTATGTGCTGAGAAAAGAGGGCCCAGCCTCTCTATTCATGCCCTTGACCCAGTGAAATAAAAACTCCTCCACCTAATCCAGCTCTATCCAGACCCCGGAGTGACCTGAGAATGCCTTCTGCCGAGTTCAAGGGTCTCCTCATCAAGGACTGCAGCAGCAGCTAATTTTTTCCTCTGTCTTTTTTTCTCCATGCAATTAAGTGCAGCTTCCTAATTGGAGTGCTGTGAACTATTTATAGCTTTATAATGACCGTTTACTATGGCAGCACTTAGATATTAGATAGGGAAAAGGAACGTCAGTAGCCTGGATGGTGAACAAACCACGTGCAGCACAGAAGGACTTCTCCAAGGAAAGGTCAGCAGCTTGGGAAGGCAAAGCAGGCAGAGGCAGCAATGCGAAAGAAATGCTGTTACTGCCTTTCCCACTGCTGAGGAGCAGAGGGATGAATATCCATGCTCCAAGTTCATGAAGGACCGAGATCAGAGCATTTCTCTATCCAGCCCTAAACCTGTGGTTTATGGGCAAAGACAAGTTTTGGGGCTAAGAATGCAAGGGCACACTGCAGTCCTGGCTTCTGGGGAGCATGCAGGAGCCAACAGATGTTTTCCCACATTCTCCCAGTTCATTTGCCAGTTGAACTCTTTGATACAAACTCCACGTTTTTGAGGAACTATCCCTTTTCTCCGTGCTCATATGCTGTTTGTAGGATGATTAATCACAGTCTAAGGTGTTAGATCTAATTGCTCTTCTGTGTTTTAATAAGTGAAAGAAGGGTCCCAGGGCAGAGGGTTGGAACAAATGATCTTTAAGGTCCCTTGCAACCCAAATCATTCCAGGATTCTGTGAAAGACAATTTCTATGTATATAAGCAATCAGGAGTGCAGACCACAGAGCTCTTCAGGAACAACATTTTTTCAACACTGTGACATGAGCTTTTCAAAAAAGATGTTTCCAGTCGTACCATCATGAACAAAAACCTCTTGCAAAAAGTGAGGATGTGACAGCATTAGGGGAATCTTATTTATTGTAGGTTTTTTCCTCCTTCTCCTTCTGACAAGTACTCTCAGAGGGAGCCAAACAATCAATCTTCATCTCTGTGACCCTGATTTCCTAATTCTAAACTACATGGGAATAACCTTGCATGAGCAGCAACTTTGGTAAAATTATAACAGCTACCAAAATCTGTGTTTTCCCAGCAGATGCTGTGAATTTGAGGTGGTGTTTGTCTTTCTTTTTTTTTTTTTCTTTTTTCTTTTTTGGACTCGTTTTTAAAGCAGTTGGAATCAAGAGGAGACTTCTTGACAGATGAAGAGAGGCTGGTCCTACCCAACCTGACAGCACCATTTTAATAGGATCTCACTTGGAATCGTTAATAAGACGTCTGGAGCTCACTTGAGCGATTGGTATGCCAGGACTGGAAACACTCATGGAGAAAGAAGACTCTTGTATGCATCAAGAGCCCTTTGCAAACTAACTTTTTGATGGAAAATTGGAGAAAAGGATGGATACAGAGTGCTGTCTGATACTTGCTACCTCGAGAGCAGCAATGTCTCAGTGTCTGCAGAGCCCACAGTCCCTTCGTCTCTCTCCAGCATCACAGTCTGCCATATCAGCTGCTTCACATGGACAGTTTAGAGGGAAAGAGATTGAGACTGACCTCCTCCCATGCTTCAAGCAGAATAATATATATCCCTTTTCCAGCAGCACACAGACCTTTCCTCTTCCCACTCCAGTTTTTCAGCAGAGGAAGCCCAGCCACGCTGCTGGAGACTGTACATGAGGTGATACCCAGGTGGTAGGAGGGGTCTCGCCTGCCTCCCTTACTGCTCCTCCTCCAGCAAAGGGTCTGTGCCTCCAGCTTCAAAGGCATGTCTTGAAACTCCCTCTAACAGGAGACTCATTTTTCATGCTGAATGAGATGAAATCCCCACTGTTACCTCATTTACATCTCAATACTGGTAAGTTATAGATGGCTATTATTTATATACATGTAAGACATCTATTTCTTATTCTGTGGGATACAGTAAGAAGAAAAATACCCATCTTTCTGTTCACCTTTTCTGGATTTTTTTTTTGTTTCTTTCTTTCTTTTTCTTTATCATTTGCTCAAGTTTGACTGTTGCTGGGAATTTGCAAATAAATAAAGGAGTGAACAGCCCCATAAAAGCTGATTGTTTCCCCCTCCTGCAAAGATTGTCTTTGTGCAGAAGATTAAAAATCCTTCCGTGCTGCAGAAGATAAAGGTATCCCTGGGCGAGAATAAGACATAAAAGAGGTTACTACATCCATCTCTTGGCTGTGTGGACTGCAAATTCACACTGTTGTCATCCCTTCTCGGCCATCTTGACTCCTTCTTAGCATTAAAGGAAAAGTTGCCTTTGCTGAAAGCAGCACTGGCAGCAACAGTTGGGACATGAAGGAGAATATTTGCTTTCCCAGCCAGCTGCAGCGAGATGGGATCTGTGGGACCATCCATAAAGAGAACATCTGCTCACAGCTGGATGTGAGGATTCATGCTCTTGCCTCACTCTCTGGCATGATTGGGTGTTAAAAGAGCTCACACCTGAGTTGGAAATTCTTTGTCATGATGAAGCAGTAACTCCCCACTCAGACTCCACGAGGAGGTGCAATTACAGATCCAGATCATGTGCCTAAAGCTGCAGGTGCAATGCCATGACAGCACCTTCAGCTGGCACTGACTGTCAAACCAGCAACCCACAGCCCTGCCAAGGCTGAGCTCAGCAAGGCTCTACAGAAAGCCCCAGGGAACACTGAAGCCTCAAAAGTCCTGCTCTGGAAGTTCAGGAGGTTCCTCCTAAACCCATATGTGTGAACAGGGCCGCCTCTTCCCAACCCCCTTGGCTGGAATCAAAGCAGATGCAAGAGGAAGGGAGCAGTCTCCTGTAGTCATTCCCTGCCAAAGTCCTACAAGAGCCCCTCAGCACTTTTCCCTCCACACAGCCCAGGGACTGTCCTGCAAGCCTGGGAGAAACCATCAGGTCCCTCCTTAGGGAGCACCGTGGTTCAGATGGAGGCCACACTGCAGGGCAAACTCTGACAGCCAGTGGGTTTTCCTTTCCCTGCCCTCCCAAAGTGCTTTGTCAGTGTTCATTAGAGGCACAGCAGGTTTTACTGGTACCTGCACTATCAGCAAAGCATCTGCTTTTCTTCTTTGCTGACAACCTACATTCAGTGTAAGGGATTGAAAAGGCCTCCAGACTCAAAGCCTTGTAATGACTCCCTTCCTTTCTTTCCTCCTTACCTCTTTCTCTTTAATGGCTTTCACTAACTTGCTTTTTTTTCCTCATGTTGAACAGAGCATGGAAGAAATTCTGTGTTCTCATTTTCTCTCTTCTTCAACCTCCCTGCACCACCTCCCTGTTGCAGGGGGACTTCAGCATCTTATTTCCCCTTCCTCCAATAGCTGGGGGTACCCCCACAAACTGTCCACCAGAGCTGAGAATCAGCTGCTTAAATAGACCACAAAACACGGGAGCTTGATGGACTTTGTAGGGGAGGAAAAAATTGCTCCATTCAGGTACAATCAGACCCTCAGCTCTTCCCTTTCAGAGCTGAGATGAAGAGCTTTTTTAGCCTGGCCTCAGGAAAACATTTATTTCTCTCTTGCCAGCCAGGAGGAGTTGAAAGAGATGGACAATGTTTTGTTTAAAAAATGCCAAGCAGGTTAAAATCCAGCCTCAGACACTTTTCTTCACTGCTAAGCAGATGAGCCCATAGTCTGACTCTTAACACAATTTCCCTCTTTTTCTGAATGATGGGATTTCTTTATTAATTGCCAACCTACAAATAGGATCTTCTTGAGCAGCCTTTGAGCACAACAAGAAAGGGGAGGAGAGCTGGAGCTGTGGTCCTCCAGAGACCCTGAGTAAGGCTGATTGATCAAAAGCACTTGAACTTCCCCTATTATTAAATAGAAGAGTGCTCCTGGTTTGTCTCAGAGATGGAGGGAAACAGCTGGAAAGGAATCAGCAGCCCAGAGCAGCAGTGGCCAAGGAGCTACTCATACTGATAATTTTTCTCCTTCCCCCCCACCCCCTCTCACTTGCAACAATTTGTGATGGCTTTTGCATTAAAATCCTTTTTGGCAAGCACCAAACCAGTTTTTGATCCTTGCCTAACATTTGTACAATATGCTACACACTCCTTCAAATCGAGGGCACCCCAGTGACTGATGGAAGGGTCTCCTCCTTGAGCTGATTGCACTCTGAAGATGCTTCCCATGGGAATTGTGGAGGAGATGAGATATGCTGGCTCCTTATCCCTGCAGGGGTGGCGGGGGCACACAGACCAGCCAAGGCTGGGGGTAGTAGAGAGGAGGCACATTCAGATTCTCTGTATTTGAGGCAGTGGCTGACAGGGAGAATGCACATGAAGGAACATGGAAATGATGGAAAAAATAAAAGCACAAAGAAATGCATCACTTCACATTCCCAGTCAATTCTGAAATGGGGGTGAACTCTGAGCCGTATCTAAACACGGTTTTCAAGTCCAGAGTCTAAGAAAGACCTAAAGATCCCCAGAATTTCCCTTATCAGAGTATGTCAACATCCTGGGCTAGGACTAAGAACTAACCAGAAAACAAGAAATGTGTGGGTTGCGAGAGCAGGGGATTTCTCTTCCAGGAACTTTTAATTTAATGTTTGATTCTTTTGACAGGGAGAGAGAATGCACACCAGGCTAAGAAACACACCATGCAGGTTGTGAGCACTCCCCTAGAAGATGAAGGATTTTCATGTTTGCTCTGCTGATTCCCTCTCTGGCCCTGTGCATATTTAATTAATGCCAGCTCTCTATCAGGCAGAGGTTTCGAACATGATCTCCCATATCCCGGATGGATGCCCTATGAGTAAGCATTTGCTACCTGAAAAAGCTCTGGAAAAGGTATCCAGCCAGGTTCCTTCCTTCACTAGAGGTCATCTTTTAACCCCAGAGATGGACTGAAGCCTCAGCACAGATGAAAGACCTATTGAAATCCTCTTGCTGGAGCCCTCTAGGCATTTAAAGACTTTCCCAAGCCATTTCTTGGCTAACTTTGGTGAACACAGAACCTGAAGGCGTCAATACTGCTGCTGACCTCTTGCTGCCTCCCTTCTCCAGCACCCAAAAAAACTGCCATGCCTCTGCCTGAATTCTCCCCATTTCATTTCTTCTCTGTCACAAAGATAAACCCATTCTCTCAATTCCCATTATCCTGGAGATGTGCCCTCTCCTCCTACAGCCCAAATCAAACACTGAAACCCTTCCAGAGGATTTATCCAAAACTTGACTCACACTAAAATAACAACCTGTAGAGACCATGCAAAACCTCACACAGGGCAGCCATGGTCGTTAAGGCATCTAATTATGTACTTTCCCATTACTAAGCCTGATTTGATTTAAGCAGCTCCCTGGCTGGAGCTCTGGGATATAACACCATGCTCTGAATCATCCCTGTCCCATCTGCTCCTGTCTTTGCCCTTCCCCGCTCACAGGTAGGATAACACCATGATGAGCCAAGCTAAATATTTAATAGGCTTGCTAATGGCTTTGTTAAGTGTAGCTGGGGTGGGGAGGAAGCATTGCCTTGGTTTAGGATGACTGAACTGGGTTTGTGCTAATGGACAACCTGCACAACCCAGTCCTGTGCTGGTTTTGTCCCCAGGATGTGAATGGCAGGGCTGTGGGCAGATGGTGCCATGCTCACACCCAGCACTGAGTCACCACTGTGCAACAGCTTGGACCAGAACAGCTTTGAGGGAAGAGTTTTTTCGTGTGGTTCTTTCCAGGTGAAGGGATCAGGCAGCCCTACCAAGCCTTCCTGTGGAAAGCCTTCTTGGGAGGATGCTGAGGAGCACTCTCAACCAAGTCAAGGCAACTGAACCTGCAACAGCAAACCTGGTCTTGGAACCAGCACATGGTTGGGGCTGGAGCAGCAGATTTGGTGGAGTTGTGCCAAAACCAGCCCTTTTCACCTTGCTGGGATTTTCCCCACAGTTTGCAAATCCCGTCGATGGGAGATAAAAACACCCACCAACGTTCCAGGGCCAGATGGTAGTTTATGTTTATGAAAACTGCGATTTGTTTTCATGGAAACTAGTAAAAGGATAGCGAGCAAACCTGGAAAAACATGGCTCACCCTCTGGGGAAGAGTATATTTTATGGACAGCTTTCATTGCCACCTCCCTTCTACAGCTGATGGAGCGTGACTGGGACAGGGTACATGAGATCACCCTAAAGGTCTGCCCAGGTCAAGAGAGGACCTGTGGGATCCAGAGGCCACTGGCTGAAATTCAGCCCAAAATAGGGAGAAGTGGAAGAGAGGTACCTCACATGATGTGCTAGCTTGCCAGCTCACCAGCAGAGACAGTTCATTACTGAACCTTCATTATACAGAGAATGAAAGCATTGGCCACCTCCTCATGCCTGGTGGATGAGCCCCAAGAACCACTGAGGAGCACTGAGTGAATGAGACAACAAAGAAAAAAATAGAATATCAGCTTTGTGTCTCAGAGCTATGTGACTGCCTCAATTCTTTGCATTTTTCATCAAGTAACAGGTAAAAATGGACCAGCAAGTAGAGGTTCTCATGCGCTGCACTACCCCTGGGGCACTTCCACCTCTGGCTGATCTTTCTCACCAGGCCTCCCCAACATCTGTCCTTGTGGTGCAGTGTTGGTTTTGGCTGGATTAATCTCAGCCTAATCCCCCAGGGGCAAGGCCCAGGGCACAGGCAGCATAAATCCTGCTGGCCATGGTGGCCCCAGGCCAGGAGTGATATCAGTTCCTGGAGAAGACTCATAAATTTCAGCTGAGTTTCCTTCTGCTGAGTTTTGAGTTTGCTTCCAGGGGATCTGCAATACTTCATCTGTCACGACGAGTCCTGAAGACGCAGTTCTGATGTCATAAATTTGTCATCATCATGACATCACTGACAGACCAAGCAGGAGGAGAAAGGGCTCCAGGATTAAGCCAAGGACCTTCTCTCTATCGAGTGGCAGTGATTCACACCAAAATGCCCTCAGGAAGCACTCAGGGAAAAGGAAGAATTCTCACTTTTCAGCCCAGATTGATCTTTTCTATTTTTTTAAAGAGAGACCTGGGCAGTGGGTTGGGTTCGGACATGTTGCTTCCAAGAGCAAGTATTTGTCCCCTAACTCTGGAGATCCACTCTGCTTCTGGGTTTATTTTACTCTGTTTCCAAGAACTTCCATTCCTCCACATGACATCTTAACAGTTTTATGAGCAAAGAGATTTTAGAGGAAAATAGAGTCGTGACTAGGAGAGACCTTGCTGGAGGTTGTTGTGATATTGCACCTTAGCCTGGTGATAACCCCATGGCTTCTTTTCTTTAATATATCTGCAAAGAATAAAAAGGAAATGCTCAAAAACCTAAATTCCAGCTTTGCTGGGGGGAGCAGAAGGGAATGACCCTGTTGTTTCAAGAGGTTTGTGTCAGCCTCATTGAATTCATGCAGACTTTCCTCCTTAAAGGTATTTGCAAATGCTGATTTTTTTTTTCCATCCTTCAACCACTGCTCTCCCAGCATGAGGAGCAGCTTTGGGGCCAGGTAAATATTTGCTGGCACCATTGAGTGCCATCATCTGGAAGGACAGTGGGGTGGACTCAGGACTAGTTTAGGATCTGTCTAAGAATAGCCCTCCTTGTCGTGCATCCCCTGTCCTTGAACATGTTCCTCCCATGGATCCTCCACACCTGGACAGCCCAGCCTCCCATCACACATCCTGCAGGCTGATCCTGCTGCCTGCCTTATTTCAAGGCTGGTACTCAAGGGCCTGATTTCTTGGCAGGTCATCTAGAAATCAGAAAACAACTCCACAAGAGAGCAGATCTCAGGGAAGAAAAACTAAAAAGACTTCTATGCCACAGCCTGTGATTTTCTGAGAGGTGTTCAGCTGCTCTCTTGTGCTGTTGGGTGGTAGGAAAGGGCAGGGAGAGGACATAATTCTGCTCTAACTTGCTACATCATCGGTTTTCATTAAAATATTCTTCTGCCACATTTTTGTAATTTTTCATTTTGGAGGCAAATTTATTAAACATGTACTTCAGCCTGATTAAATTAAATAATGTGGCATTAGCAAATAAAGGGTTTTTATATCTCAGCACAACACCAAAAAAAAAAATGGGGAGGGGATTGCTGTAATATAAATAGCTATTTAATACTGTAACAGAAGGGGGGGAAATTCCATTCTTCATAAGCTCCTGACACCCATTTTTTATCTTCCCTTGGCCCCACCACCACAAATCACAGTGGAGCCTTGCAGCAAAAATAGCCCAATGTAAAGCAATATAATATCATGTGTTTTTCAAGATAGGTAATAATACTTTTTGCACACAAACAAACCTTCCCAGTACACCAGCAGGTCCCTCCCTAAGCCTCCCTGTGCGGCTCTTAACTTCTCAGACTCATTTCAGGGCTATTTCCTGGTCAGAGATGGCTTTGAAAATGAGACTGAAAAAGGTGTTCCAGCTTATTTTTGTTTTCATTTCTGCAAGGCAGCAAGAAAGCAAGAAAGGGCAGGCACTGTGCTCAGAAATTCAGGACTTGCCTTTGCTGCCTTGGTCTTAATAGGGCTACTTCGACCATGTTTTTTCCTCTCAGTCTCTCCTAAATCCATCTTAGATAGTTCTAGGTGGAAAAATAGAGTGTTTGGCTGATTCTCTCCCCTTAGCCCTGATACAGCATTTGGGTAATTCCAGGGCTATGAACACACGAGCATTTTTTAAGCCATTTGTCAAACATGACCCTTCCCTTCCACAAGCTTTAAATCCAACTGTCCTAGCAGGATGCTCTGATGCAGCCAGGGAAGGAGGGTTTCAGTGGCAGCCAGGTTTTCACCTCTCCTCCTGGGCACAGAGGGGCAGCAAATGCTCCCCCAGCTCTCTGAGGACCAGGGGAGCTCCTTTTCACCAAAGCCACCCCACTCCTACCAACCAACCACCCAGGAAGGACACCAGGGCCCTCTGGTCCAGAGCAGGAATTGGTGCCTGGCCCTGGGGCTGAGAGGTCTTCAAACCTTTGCTGCCAAGAATAGGCACCACATCAATAACAAACAGAGGAAAACGTTGGCAGGTTGTTTCAGTTTTTTTGTTTTGGTTTTTTTTTTGACTGAGAGCTTCCCATCAGTTTCTGCCACAGCCAGCCCATGGCTTTCCAATGCCAGTAGCTAGAGGGGATCAGGAAGGAAGCAGACAGACATCTCCAGCAGTCCTCACCCACCCAGGAAACCTCAGTGAGTTTCTCCTGATGGGAAACAGAATCAAAAAAAGTGTTGCACTCTCCCTTCTCCATTCAGCAATCACTATGTGAAAAGCTACTGAGTAGAAGGCATCCATTCTTTGCAGAGATACCTGTCACCCCATCCCCATTCTCTCTCTTGGGCCACTTATTTCCCCACAAGAAGCAAAACCAAATTGCTGCAGCATTGCAGGTGGAGGAACAAAAGCACCAGGGATTGCATCCCTGGAGATGACAGGCAGGGACACAGAATGAGTCACTTCTCAGCAACCAAAGGGACTTGGTCCCAAGCCAAAAATCAACCTCACCAGCTTTGTTAGCACAGCCCAAATCTCACCTTCCCTGTTTATAAACAGAAGCAGATGCAGGGGTGAGGGAGTTTGGATGCCTTGGGAAGGCATTAAACTCAGCTTTGAGAGGTAAGGCACCTCCACGTTCCTTACGTGTTTTTACCCAGCCCTAAGAGCTGAACATGCTTTAAAACAACACTAATGATCAGTCATCAGTTCTTTGGAAGATTTCCACAGCAGCATTTGACTACTGGATAGCGATCAAGTCAATGAAGGCTTGCCAAATTCTGGGCACTTGGCTGGCAGGAGGAATGTTTAGAGCTTCAAGGAAGACTCGGCGCAGCTTTTGAACCTCTCTAGTCCCAATGCAGTTAAACAAAAATAAGCCTTTTCTCCCCTCTCCCTCCAAACCCTACATTTAATAGTAGAGAAGGAGGCCATACATGTGGTTTTGACACATTTCAGCAATGGAGTTAGCTCCTAAATGTTGTTATTGTCTCCCTATTGGTCACACATTTTCCCAAAGTTTGGGCTCTTCCCTAAATCTCACAAGTTCTCCACTTCCTGCATCTCTCTGTTATTTGCTCTTGGCTTCCTCTGAGATGTTTCTCTATCCCACTTCTCCCTGAGATGTCCAGTTTGCTCCCACTTTGGTGCCCCACCAAAGGAGTGTTCCCTGTGCCTTTGGTCTCACTTTGTGTGTTTTTTCATCTGTGTGTGCTCATCCTGAGCATCCTTTGCTGGCTCCCTCCCTCTCCTATCTTACCAGCCTGTGCGTGCACAGAGGAAGAAAAACCTGGACTAATGCTGACACTCTCCATCTGGAGGACACCAGAGGGGCCAGCAGCAGCTGAAGCATAAACACCCCTACCATTTTTCTGGAAAGAGCTCAGGGTCCAAGGCAAGCAAAAACACACAGGAGGGAAAAAAAACAACCACCTGGCAACAACAACGAAATATAAGAACAAGAACTTCTGAAGTGGTGAAAAACCCTGTTGGAATCAGTTTCAGAGAGATTGAAGGAACATGTGGAGATCCTTGAGTATTGTGTTCAGTTCTGGACCCCTCAGTTCAGGAAAGATCTTGAGGGGCTGGAGCAGGTCCAGAGAAGAGCAACGAGGCTGGAGAAGGGAGTGGAGCACAAGTGCTGTGGGGAGAGG
>JAWWLZ010000174.1:2351641-2369213 GCA_035041345.1 Poliocrania exsul
TTGGAATGGACTGCCCAGAGAGGGGGTGGATTCCCCATCCCTGGAGGTTTTTCAAGTGAGCTTGGCCGTGGCACTGAGTGCCAAGATCTGGTAAAGGGACTGGAGTTGGCCCAAGGGTTGGACTTGATGATCTCAGAGGTCTTTTTTGACTTAATCCATTCTATGATGAGTACGTGTCCAAGAGGCAACACAACAAATGTCAGAGGGTGCCACAGACTGGTTTAGCACAGGAGCACAGACACAGGCTCAGTATCTTCAAGATCTCCACTCCCTTGTCAAGTCAGATTGAAACCAGACAACAAAACTATTGACTGCTCAACCACGGGTCTGTAAAATCGTTTGGGAGGGTGGGGACAGAGCACAGTGTGATGCACAGCCCATCTCCCCTGACAATGGAAGCATCCCAGAGCCTCGGCACTGCAAACCTGCTGGATCTCACCTCCAAACCCACCCAGCTGTGTTTAATGGCAAGTGCATCAATGCACTTCATCTTCTCACAAATACTGACACCACTCATAACTCAGACTCTATTGTGGAAAGCACTTGCTGGCCAGAGCAATCAAGAAATTTTCCAAGAAGTGCAAGAGCTCAGAATGTGACTCTACTTTGTGGAGAGAGCTCGAGTTATAATCCAGTTCCCTGCTAAGTCAGCATGAAGGGTTCAGGTAGAGGCAACTCAAAGCAGCTGGACCAAAATGGCAGAAGGTGTTAGACCTGACCCAGCCTGAACAACCAGCACACACCTACACATGTCAGACAACTAAAAACTTTATACAGGGTAAGCATGATGCAGATCCCAGCAAAATGTGCCTTCCCCCCAACTCTGAAAACCTGGCAAAACAGTGCAGGTAACTCCTTATCAGAGTTGAGAAGAGAAGATAATGCAGGTCTGTAGATTAATCTGCTGGCAGAACCTCAGCTTTGCACTTGGGCAAGATGTACAGTTGAGAGCTTGTCCTTCTAAGAGCAGAAGTCCTGACTACCTTCCAACATCCATCACCTGCAACTTCCTAACCCAGCTGGGATGTTGGGCTTCACAGAGGACATAAGCAAAAACTCCAGCACCTGAGTTTCACCAAACAGAGAGAAGTGGGGCAGAAACCACCCAGAAACCAAGGCAGAGACATGTTTGTCCCACTGTAGATGCTCAGGATGCCACCAAAGCTATCATATATTTCCTCCTTAAATAGTGGAGAGTAAAACACACACTTCTGGGCATTAATTGACTTTCCTTTAAGGTCAAAAAATCTCACTCCAGATGCCACCATTTCTGATCTCTGTCCATAAAGGAATCTCAGACAACCAGCTCAGATCAGTCACAAGGACCTCTTGAAGGTACACAAGAGGAGAGCCCTCTCCAGCCTGGGCAAGGTTGAAGCTCAAACGTGGGTTAAGCAACCTTCAGCTGTCTAATTTCTGTCTACATCACTCAGAGACCTCAGCACAGCAACTCTGAGGTGACACACACATCTCCCACTTCCCAAATCAAGAGGTAACTTTCAACATGTCACTTCCAAAGATCACCTGGTAAACTAAGGAGGGAGATCTTGTTCCACCAGCCACCCAGAAACCCCAAATTACATTCCCTTAGCACACAGCGTGATAAAAATTCAGAACCAATTTCAGCAAAGTGCTTTTTAACTAAACTATATGGTTTTATTTGCTCTTCCCCCCGCCTCGCTGCAAATCATACTGGAAATGCTCCAAGCGGGAACCTTCTTTGTGTCTGTGCATGTAAAACTTCCAAGTACATGCTAATTCAGTTTAATTATGGATTTACTTCACTGGTTGCATTGCTAATGCCAGCAACAGCCAATATTTGCAGCCAAGGGAATGAGGGAAAAGCAAATCAAGGTTTTCCATGCTGATGTCCCTTGCAAACCCTGTCCCTGTGTCCCCATCCATTCAGAACTTGGTGTGCAGGAACACCACAAAGATAACCCGCTCTTTATTTGTACAATTTATTAGATAATCTCCTTCTAATCGAGAACTAATTAAAGGAAGAGAATGCTTGGTTGGAAACGGGGATTAAAATGTGGATAATTATCATAAACGCTACATTTGTTGTTGCAGCCTGCTCTGCTCTCCTCCTCCCCTCTGCCTTTCCCCCCAGTCCCTCTCCCAGGCTGCTCCTGATAATGCTCACACTGTCTCAGAGGGGGGTTGCTTTCACAATCAATTATTTGCTTTTTTGTCTCCCTCGCTAATGTTTCGTTTGTGTGAGAACATTAGCGAGAACTATTTTCTTTGCCTTGTAAATTCATTTAGACGACAGTGACAGAAGGTGGGGAGGTGGCAGCTGTAGGAGAAAAAAAAAAGGAAACAGGAACATTAAACCGGAGCTTATAAATTATTTCATCTTCTCCAGACAATCCAGATCTGTCACTGCTCTGTGTGTGAGGGAAATTTTTTTTTTTTACTTTTTTTTTTTGTCCAAGAGTTCCTCACAGGCAGGAGACACTGATGTATGTGGGTGGCTGACAGGAGAGTCTCTGCACAGCTCTTTGCCTGCTCACCTGCCAGAGCTGCTACCAAGGACCACGGTAGTCACTGTGGTCTCATCACACACAGCCATTTAGGTCACAGCCAGCAAGAAAAACTTCAGTTTAACTAGTCCTGCTTGGCTAAAGCACATTTTTAAGCCTGTATCCACTCATGCAGAGCCTATGGCTTCGTTGTAGTGTCCACTCAGGACCACTTCTTGCTCAGGTAAATATTTTGAGAAGCAAGAGGTGGCTCATGTCAAGCCATACCACCTTCAAATGGGGTTATTTAACCTTAGAAGCTCTTACACTTGGCTTATGGGAGGCTCCATTCCCACAGTGACATCCTGAAAGCCCAGGGTTGATGACCCAGTGGATGGGAAGGACATGCCACAGAACACACAGGACTCCTCTCTTCCTGGATTGGATGTTAACCATGAGAACACACAAATAATTACTTCTTTAAAAAAGCCCCAGCAGAAGGAAAGGTGAAAATAGGGGAAAATAAGCATGTAGAGAGCAGGTGCCCTGCCAAACAGGGATATTGGAGCCATGGCCAAGATGCAGCAAAACAGTGGTGGGTTTTCACAAAACGCATTGGATGGATTTTGTGTCCGAATTTTTTGAGGATTAGGCAATCAACAAAGTGCTAAAAGCACAAAAGTGACTGGAAGATTTTTTTTTTCTTCTAAGGAGGAGAAAGTCCCTTCCTGCCTAACCTGCAGTCATAGTCCAACCTGATGGCTTAAGTCAGTCCCCTAGATTTTAATGGAAGGGATGAGACAACCTCAGACCGAGAAAACACATTTAGTTTGTTCAAGTGATTTTGCTTTTGGTAGTCTTTCCGCCAGTCCTGGGAAGAAGTGATGCTTAGAGGGTCTGAGAAAGCGTTTCCTGTTCAAGGTCAGCATATCCCACACCATCACTGCCACCAGAGATTGTCCCCATTCAATGCAGACAGAAAACAGCCCCTTAACAAAGAGCACAGACTTTGATGCCAATCCACTCCATGGCTTTGGGAAAGTGTCTCTGACTTAAAGCCACACTCAACTTTGGCACAATTCAAAGCAGACCAAGCACAGATTTTCCCCCAGGGATCAGGGAACTCCCATTTACATCCATCCAGGAGAGAAACCCTGTGTAAAAACACACAAAGCCTTAGCATATTGTTAGTTCTGAAAAATATGAAGTATTACATTTCAAAGAGATAAGTAATGCATAAGAATCTGCCCTCACATATCTTTCTCCCAATCCCTCCTGCCTTGAAGTAAGGTCTTGCTCTCTAAGAACCTAGACAAGAAAAACACTCCAACAAAATGAAAAGCAACCTGGCTGGTGATATATATAAAAGATGACATCTCCAGAAATCCCAAACTTCAAAGGGGCAGCTTTCAGCTCGTGACTATCCACTTCCTCTAGCCCTCAAGGCTAGTGTCAGGATTTTACAGCCACGGGAATCATTTGATCTCTCCAAATGGCAGCTCAGTGGTCTAGCACACTTCTGGATGTCAAAAAAGCACGCACTGCCACCAGCAATATTCTGCAGGGGTTAGGCTTTGAAAGGACAGATTGAGGTGAAACAATCAAAAGATTCAGTGGCAGGAGGAAGAGGGGGAGAGAAGGATATTTTAAAGGACAGTCGTGTGCTGAGGGACTTCGTGGTCTGTTTTACACGATGCTGGAGCACAGGGGTTGGTGGCACAGGGGAGTGGCAGAGGTTCCCAGCTGTGATGGCCATGCACCTGCAAGGACTCCTCCCCACCTCTCACAGCAGCCTGTGGCTCATGCAGGAGGTGCATGGAGTCTGTTTGCAGCAGTGGGGAAGGGACCTGGAATAGGAGCATGGATCTCCTCCATGGCATTGTAGCAGCCAAGGGAAGCCTCCAGCCTCCTGCTCACCCCCCAGAACAGCCTGCAGGTCCCAACCCTTCCCCAGGACACTTGGGGAGGGGACAGAAGAAGCTGCCAGGATAAGTAATTGGCTGCCTGCTGGTGAGAACTCTTAATTAGAGGCTTTTCAGCAACTAAATGTTTATATGGAGTTAATGTATTTACTTTGGTGCATGAACACTGTAATAATAGAGCACCCTTGCTATGCCTCCGTAATTAGAGAAGTGTATTACAAACAAACAGACCCACCACCTCCCACAGACAGGCTCACACAGTCCCTTTCCCCAAAACTCAGAGCATCCCTGAGGGATGGGGATGGCCGCAGCTTTCCGTCCTGCCTTAGCCCATGTGGGCAAGAATCTTTCCTCCATCCAGCCTGGAAATCAGTAAATTGAGCCCAGTTTTCCTATTGCAGACTGGGAAAAAGGGCACTGAGTTGTGCACTGGCTGCAGTTTCTGAACAGATTGGAGATGCTGCACTGCCGCGGCTTAATAGAGTCAGTATTTATTCCTGTGTGGGAGAAACACTCCATTATCTGGCTTATTAATTGTTAGTTAAGTAATGGGAAGGTGCCCAGAGCAGGAGATGAGCCCTCATCACTTGTTATTAGCTTAGAAACCGTCAGAAATAAAATAACTGAAGATAAATTATCACAAGTGCTGCCCCAAGTACCACAAACTGACAGATCTGCTCAGAGGGGAATTCGCCGAGCGCTCTCGGGGGGAGCAGGGAAGAGATAGCAACAGTCAGTCCAACTGGATACTTCTGTTCTTAATGAAAAGATTTCATCATCTTTGATTCTGAACATCACTTTTCATGGCTGGGATCATATGGATATTTATGGCTGAGAGGGTATATCCCTGCTCCTGTAGGAAAACTCAGTTTAATAGTCTACCACTGACAGGTTTTACATTAGTTGCTTAATGCTGCACAAGAAAAAGAGAGGATTTTTAATTAAAAAACAACATGCAGCTGCAAACAGTCTGGGCTGGTCACTGCAGGGCTGCAATGGCATCAAAAAATACAGGCAATCCCATTAGGGATGGGAGTCTCTACAAAATTAGTTCAACAAGGACCTCAAGCAGCAGCCAAAAAAACTAGCAATGAAAAGATGAAAGACTCTGCCTTGAACTCCAGAGAGGTAAAAACATCCAAGTTTCTCCACCTTCATAACTACCACCAGATCCCAACAAGTGAAACCCAACCAGGTGTTCAGCACCCACATCCATATTCCCCAAATCCACTTTCCAGTGGTGGCCACAGAGTCTCAGTTTGTTGGTCCCCACACAGGATTTGGAGCTGATTGTCCATCCAGACAGAACATTCCAGTCTATGCACACCAACAGAGAGGAACAGGAGGTCCCACTGATGCAGAGAGGAAGTTTTTAAATCCAGAAGCAAGTCTAGGGTGGTCATGGGGAACTGGATCAGCAGAATTCACCATGCATTTATCAGACTCCCAATTCCAGAGGAAAGGAAAATACCACCATTCACACCATGGAGAAATTTAGCCAAACTAATGCATTTGGTGACATAATTCAGAACAGGCAGAGTTAAAATAAAAAAGGAGACTGTTGTTCCAGTCCTTGCAGCCATTTACCCACAAAGCTCATCTCAGCAGCCTTTTTACAGCACAATGTAGTATTTTTTACCTGCAGTTCTATAGGTAGATAAAAGGGGAGAGGATAGACCAGGAGACTGAGCCAACATGAGCAGCTCACAGACATAACCCAGAAACCAGGTTCAGCCAAAGCTTTGGAGCTGAGATTGAGCCACCACCTGATCTAGGAGAGCACAGAAACACCTGAGGCAGCTCTAACACTGCTCCCCCAGGAGGCAGCTCCAAGCAGCAAAACAGACATTTATGGATACTCCAGACTGAGGGTCCAGCCCCAGATTACGCCTTCCATGGTACTTTACAGCAGTTAAAAATTAATCATAGATCACAGAATGGTTTAGGCTCTCAGGAACCTTAAAGATCATCATATTCCACCCCCAGACAGGGACACTTTCCACTAGGCCAGATTGCTCCAATCCCTGTCCAACTTGCCCTTGCAGGTTTTATTCTTCTGCTTCACTTGGTCACCAAACACCAGTGTTCCTAAGACAGTGAACAATCTCTGAAGAATTGTTCTTATTTCAATCTCTACCTGCAGAGTTTTCCCCACTGCAGACATGCAAAACCCTGAAATCACCCCCAGAGCCCAGAACAAATCCTGCTCCTGCCACAAAGTCCTTTTTTAAGGAAGTTTCATGAGAGTTGTGCCACTTTCCGAGCCTTAGCTCTTTGGGTAAGCATTTCACACTCCATGTTTCATTTAATCCCTTCTAGAGACACAACAATAAACAGTTTCACCTGCATGCTGCAACAGAGCACCCTAGAGCCAAGCTCATTCCCAAAAGTATTTGTTTGCAAGAGAAAAGCCAGCCCTGGAGAACTCCAAATATGTTGCATCCAGCCCAGCCTTTTCACTTCCATGGGTATCCCAAATCAAAACAGCAGAATTCCTTGAAAGTAACAGTCCTATGAGAAACAAATTAACTCAAATCTGCTCTCACATCCACAGCATCCAAATATTTCCTACCTGATATCTCAAGACTTCAAATTTCCTCCAGCTCCAACTTCCAGAACAAAGCAGAAAACTCCAGGAGTGCCTCACTCCTGCTTTTATAAGCTGTTGCAGCCACAAAACTGCTCACAGGTGGGCTAAGCAAGGCAGCCCAATTAGGCCTCCCTAACGAGATCCTTTCATTTAAGTGGATCCAGGTGTACCTTTCATTTTCTGAAGGTGCTTCCTTTGCTGCACCCTCCCGGAGAGGG
Organism: Poliocrania exsul; assembly: GCA_035041345.1. Taxonomy (NCBI): domain Eukaryota; kingdom Metazoa; phylum Chordata; class Aves; order Passeriformes; family Thamnophilidae; genus Poliocrania; species Poliocrania exsul. Next base: position 2,358,837 of record JAWWLZ010000174.1, read on the forward strand.
TACTCTACCTCCAAATTGCTTATCAAATGAAGAATGCTTTGCACATGCTTTATTTCCCTATTTTGTAACTTTGAGGGTCTATAACTCATTTGAAAGTGGTGTTTGAAAAGGAGCTCTCTGTTCATTGGAACTATCTAATGCAACAGAGGTAGATGAGCTTCAGGTGAGATGAAAGGAGACAGACAAGGCAGAGAGAAGCTTTCCTCATATTATCTCTGCATATTGATAATCTGAGCTATCACTGCATCACAGGACTCTTCTCATGGAGAAGTTGTAAAGTTTATACATGAAAATACAGCACCTGCTATCAATATAAGCAGGACTTTTCACAAGGGCATGGAGTGATAGGACAAGGGAGAATGGCCTTAAACTGAAGGAGGGAAGGTTTAGATTAAATATTTGTAAGGAATCCTTACTTGTGAGGGTGGGCAGGCCCTGGCACAGGTTGGGCAGAGAGGCAGTGGCTGCCCCATCCCTGGGAGTGTCCAAGGTTGGACAGGGCTTGGAGCAACCTGGGATAGTGGGAGGTGTCCCTGCCCATGGCAGAGGGTGGTATGAGATGACTTTTTAAGGTCCCTTCTAACCCAATTTGTTCTGGGACTTTATGATTTATTTTTCCTGGTTATGAGCTGCTTAGTGCCCTAATCCCAGATGGGAGCAGGCTCCCTGGGTGTCATTCACACCTCACCTGAGGAAGGTGATCTTATTCTCTGACTTCTCTCTTCCAAGCCTAGCTTGCTCAGCTTCTCAATTTAAGACCATTTGTGCTTAATAAAAAGGTTTTTTTCATAGTTCGTGGGCATTCAGTGCTGTTTCTGCAGGTGCTGTTGTGTCCCTCTGTAACTCCATCCCTTTGCAAGTCTCTGGGAGCGCTGGGGGTGGGAAGAGCTGCACTGCAGTGAGTTTATGCTAAAACTTTTGCAAGGATGTAGCTTAATTGGCTGACAGGTAGAGCTAGAGAGCAGTGAAGACATGGGGAGGACTTTAGCATTGGAGGCAGAGTGGGATGTGTGCCAGAAAAAAAAGATCCACGTCAAAAGGAGCTGCCCCAGCTCTTCCTCTCACCGCTCCAGAGTCGGTTTTGTCTTGGAGGAAACTCTCAGGTACACTGTGATTTCTGTGAGAGGCAGGGACCAGAAAGGTAGGCAGGATGAAAATCAATCAGGATTTGTCAAATACACCAGAGAACTCATTTTTATGAGATAAGTGCCTTCAGAGGAAGCATTGGTAGACACCTACCACATGTTCAGCCTGCTTAGTGGCAAAGTATGCAACATTAATCACTGTCACTTCGAGGGGCCACGTTCCAGCTGAACCATCTTCAAGTTCCTCCTTCCTCCAGCCATCCTCTTCCTCCCCAGCAAGATGAGCTGCATCCACAGACCTGTGAACCTGCAAATCAGGTTGATGCTCTTGGCAGCTGCTGTAGCAACCCATCACTTATTGGGTGCTGAGCCGCCCGCTGAGCTTCAGCCAGTTATGCTGAATGGATGCTCATTTTATTCAAGATAATGAGCAGTGTGGGCCAACACGGTGTTGGAGCTGCCTCTTAGCAGATGAAGTTCAAGTGCTGCTGTCCTGCTGCAGTGGGATCTTGCCCTTGGAAGCAGCCAGGAAGTGATAAAGTGACTGGCTTGGCAAACACCATTTTCTCAGAAAATTTATCAGCAGCCAGTGGAGATGGTTTGACTGACTGTGCTGACAGCTGAGCATTCAGGAGCTCTGATGAAAGAGTGGCTAAAGAGCAAGAGCAGACCATGGGAAACCCACAGCAGCACTGGAGCAGAAGAGCTTGCCAGGACCCAAGTTGTCTAAATAAGTTATAGAAAAGGAAAAAGTGATGTGCTTCCAGCATGTTATCTCCAGCCCCCTCCACTTGCCTCCTGCTTCTGTGGAGCATCATATGCTGCTGTGAGGCTTTGTGGTGTCTTACACACACCCATCCTGAAGATGAGAGGGGAGATTTCATCACAGCAGGGTGAGGGGACAGCCCTGTCCTAAGGGGGATTCACAACGGACTCCTCTTTTTCCACGTGTCAACCCATTTGCAGGCTGAGAATTTTTTTTATTGTCATACTGCAGATCTTGTTCCCCCATTTTCATAGCCTGATTTAAGGGTCTCAGTTCTTATTTTCAAGGCATGGCCCCAGGCAGTGACACAGGATAACACCTGCTAGGTGAAATTTTGCACCTGGGGACTGGAGGAAACTGGTTTGTGGCAATAGGTATGAAGAGCCTGTGCATTACACTGTTAAGAGTAGAAGGAGAGAAAGAAATGCCTAGAAAGGCATAAAAAGACCCCTATTTTCAGATCCTAAGCCAGTTACCATCTTTAGGGATTAGCTTCAGCTTGGGAGAAAATTGCCCTAAGTCTTCTTGAAACAGGGCTCTGCTCTGCCCCACTGCAGCTGTCCTGGGGCCACAGGATTGGGGACAGGAGGATCCTTGGAGAGCTGTTCCTTAGGGCAGTGGTGACACTCCTTGCACGAGGAGATGAGCAGCATTTCCAGAGCCTTCCAGGCAGGCAGGATTACCTCCCTTGAACAGCAAAGAGAGACCACAACAAGGACCACAGACCTAATTCCACTCCTGCCATTGCCAGAAAAGTTGTTGAGTCAAGTGGTGCAGTCTCCTCCTCTTGCTGGTCCAGGCTCCATTTGCCAGGCAGGGCTTGCTGGCATTTATTTTCTGCTTCCCTTCTCACCCTTCCACGTACTTTCCCTGCCTCTCAAAAGCTTTCTGCTAGAAGGCTGGAATAGCAGGAGCCTCATGCTCGTAGCCCTTCCCCACATCCCCTTCTTCCCAGGATGCTGCCACAATTTTGGGAATACCAATTTTCCCCCCATGTAACACCATAATGGACTTCCCTCTGTGTGTGACCCCAACCATGAGTCCTGTACCCAATGCCAGGGGCAGCTGCCAAGGCTGGGGAGACAGGAGGGCCTTGAGACTCTATTTCAGGTGGTTGTATTTTGGAAAAGGGGATCCCAGCTGGACACAGAAGGTCCAGGGGGTCTCTGGATCTTTTCTAAAGGAGGGATTCAACTTTCAAGCCACCCTGCTCCCTTCCCTGTGGCAGGGACTGCTGGTGGCACACACCACAAAGGTGAGAAAAGTGGGGTGAGAACCTTCTAGACCAGGCAAAGGAAAATAACAGAGCCAAAGAGAAGTAAGGCCAAACAAACACCATCCCCACTTCCCCTTTTCAGGGCTGCTTTATAAGAGAACCTGCAGGATCACAATAATGTGAGTTTTTTGGGATATAAGGGGCCCGTGGTCCCATGCCAGGGATGGCATCAAATACAGCTCTCCAGAAACTGCCCAGCAGGAAGGTAACTCCTGTGGGCTGCCTGTTTTGGAGCTGGTTACCATTTGATGTGGCATTTTGGGGACAGGACAGACTTGGAGCAGCACACATCATCCCACAGCGGCTGTTATGAGCCATCCACTCATAGCTCAGGAGTGAGGGAGGTCCAGAATTGATTCAACAGGTTGGAGCAGTGAGAGTAGTCAAGGACCTAGAGCTTAATTGTATGGAGCTTCTGTGAGCAGAATAAAAGATCGTGGCATGACTCGATGCGTGTCTGGGGCACCAGAAAATAACATACTCAGGATGTTCTCTTGGACAAGAAGGAAAGAGGATGGAAATGAATAAAACCCAAGCTGCCAATGGCCCGGACTGCTCTTCTCTCATCCTAAAAAGGAGCAAGAATTCTGAAAATTAGGTGGAGATAATCAGCACTGAACATTTGAAAGTCAAGGTTTTTAACTTGGGTTTATCTTTCCTGCTCAGTTCCTACATCAGAGAAAGCAAAGAGCTTTTGAATGCCGTAGATACAAACATTTTTATACCTTTTTGTTTTTGCTTTTGCTTAGCAGTGAATAAAGGCTTGATTCCTGCATCAAATCCTCCAGAGCCCAGCCAGCCAACGCCCTGCCAAGTTTGTCTCATGGCTTATGGACTATGGGAGAAATGGATTGTTGCAAGGGAGGAATCACAAAAAAACACTTATTTATGGATGCAGGAGTTTCAAGGGATGACCTGAAGGCTGTGGTATCTTCTGGCTACAAGGAGGCACAAGCCAGGATGAGCTGAAGTCTTGTTCTCATCCATAGGCACAGGAGCACTTTGGAAAGGGAAGTCAGATGGATGTTGTTTCTGTCTCCCAGCCTGGGTTACCTCCTGCTGTCAGAATTTGGTGACCCCCAAGCAGAGCTGCCAAAAGGGAGGGTGAGGACCCTCTCTAATCTTCTCCAGCACAATGTCCAACCAAATAGTTAAATCTCAGTTTCTTCTCCCCAGTCCTTCTGCTCAGAAACCAGGGATTTATCCAGCACAAAGGGGAAAGAGAAAAAAAAAAGGCTTTGGATACAAGTATTTATTTGCAGGTGCTAAATGATTTCTTGATTAATTCTGCAACCTGCTACTCACTCCTCTCTATTCCTCCTCACTTGGCGTTTCACAGAGAAAGTGTTTTAGTTCAACAAAGAGAACTTTCAGGCTGAAATGTGCCTGGTGTGGGCAGCAGGGCAGTAATTGGCTCGAAAAATAAAACAGTGAGGAAGAACATGAAACTAATCTGAAACCCTTTCAGCCAGATAAAGGCTTTGTTTTACCACTAGCACACATCTAAACTTTTGCAGACCTAACACATTATCACTGCAGCAGATGTTAAATGTGAGTGTTACTTCAAGGGGAGGGGGGAAGAGGAAAGAAATAACCTGTATATAAATATAAATACCACAGTAGGCTCTCAAATGGCAGACTTTGACATCCCTGTGTTTTACAGTGGGGTATGTCAAAGTTAACATGACAGTATGGAGGGAGCCTACAGGAAACATGGAGAGAGACTATTTACAAGGGCCTGGAGTGCCAGGACAAGAGGAAATGGCTTCAAACTGACAGGGCAGGGTTAGATGGGATATTGGGAAGGAAGTCCTCCCCATGAGGGTGGGCAGGGCCTGGCACAGGGTGCCCAGAGAAGCTGTGGCTGCCCCATCCGTGGGAGTGTCCAAGGCCAGGTTGGACAGGGCTTGGAGCAACCTGGGCTGGTGGGAGGTGTCCCTGCCCATGGCAGGGGGTGGAACGAGGTGATCTTTAAGGTTTCTTCCTACCCAGTCATTGTGTGACTCTATGAATATGTCATTGCAGGAAAGGAATGGCTCTCCCAGCCTTTCACCAGCAGCCCAAACAGGATCTGAACACAGAGACTCTTCCCAAATCCTCAGCGTTGCCATCTGCCCCAAGTAGCATACAAAGAAACATGTGGCAGATCCAGCATTTTTTGAGATATTAACAACACAGACAGTGCAAACCATTAGATCAGGCTCCTGCCTGCCAGGGAAAAGCCTGGCTATGGAAAGCCACTGACATTCTGAAATCCTGGGAGTTTCAAGGAGTGCTTTTTAGTTTATTCATTATTTACTGTGTGGTATAGGATTCCCCTTTCCATTCTGGGACCAGCCTTACTTGGCAAAAGAAGAGTCCTGTGCAATTTATTACCTCTTCCCCTGTCAATACAGCAGTACAAAGAAGATAATCAGATCTGTGACAATTTAATTATCACCCTGCTAAGGCGGCTGCCCCATCCTGACCCTGCTGAGGGGCCCATGGTGTGCTAAACCCCAGGACCTGGCCAAGATGTGCTGGGAAGACAGCAACAAAACATCTCTACAAGGCCTCCAGGGACAGCATCCTCTGTCTGTCCATTGCCTTTTTAATGGGACAACAAGGACTGAACCTCAGACCAGGAATTCAAATAAATGCAAGAAGAGACTTAAAATTTTTGCAGCACTCCGACACTGGTTCCTACCCAGGGAAACACATGAAGGGTGGGCCCCTCTATCAGGACTGAGGAATTCCCTTTTTTATTGTGTTAGGAATGCCAGAGCAGTTTAAGGTGCGACAACTCACAGGTAGCAGGAATGATGAGTTTTCTAGAAAGGAGGGGGCAGGAAGACTCCTCTAAAGACATAAGTCACTTCAGATGGTGCTGGCTTACAGGCCTCTTCCTTTAAATTGATTAATAATGACACATTTAAATGGACAACATAAATTAATTTCTGAATTGCACCATTAGTAAGTAATTAATTTCTTTGCTCTGTGAAACCAAGATATCACTGTTATCTAAATCTATAAAGAGAAGAAATGCTGAACGAGGACTCCATTAATGTAAAAATTGATTTTTCCATTTACCCTCTTCTGAGGGTGTTTTTTTTTAATCTCCCCCTCCCTCCAATGCATTTATTTTTCAAGTGGCTGGGGGTGGAGAGAATAACCTAATTTATACTTCCAGTGGTAATCAAAACATCATGCATGCTCGTTTCAACCAAATGATGTCATTATGAAGGCTGTTAAAGCTGGGGTTGCCTTGGAAACACAAAATACTGATAGTTGAGGCTGGACATCTGAGTTCTGAGTAGGCACAGTAATGAGGGAATGGTGTGGCCCTGCCAGCCCTGGCCTGACTGGTCATGCTGGGAGGATCACCCCAAGTTACTCAGATGGTCTCCTCAGACCTTACCAGGCTGCCATTTTCCCTATTCCTCCCACCACCTGCCATGATCCATTAGTTTTATGGAGCCAGGAGCAGAGAATTTGCTTGGTCTGATGATGAGCAGCCAGCTAAGGATTGTATGGTGCTTCATTTCTATTTTTGCACCCCAAATAACACACCTGGGTGCCTCTGCCACCCTCTTGGTGCAGCCCAGGATGGAGATCTCTGATTGTCTCTCATGATCCAGCTGAAGCCAAGGTGTTAAATCCTCCTTTCCATACCAAGGCACTCAGTAAATGGTGAATGGAACGTGGTCTAGGACACATCCAGCCTTGGTGTAACAGATCATGTGTCCAGCACCTGGATCATGAGAGACAACCAGAGACCTCCATCCTGGGCTGCACCAAGAGGGTGGCAGAGGCAGCAGGTATGTCGTTCGGGGTGGGAAAATAGAAATGAGGCAGCTGGTGGCCAGCAGCACACAGTCCTTAGCTGTCTGCTCATCATCACACCGAGCAAATTCTCTGCTCCTGGCTCCATAAAACTAATGGATCATGACATGGAGGTGCAGTAGGAGAGGGCAGAGTTATTTTGGGTGCCCCACATTTTGTTGCAAAGACCTCACAGACCAAGACAAAACAACATATGTCTGTCCCCTCTTGTGGTCCTGGATCCTTCAAGAGGGGATACTTTGAGTAAAAGTAATTTTAAAAACAATTCTAGAAATGGAATTGACTTTCTATCTAGTACTTAAAGTAAAAAAAGCCTTAATTTTTTCCACACAGAGAATATTTCCTTGGCCATTCTGCTGAGATGGCCTGAGGCAGCTGTGCCTGGTGCATTTGCATGGGGTGGATGACAAGAAACAGTTGACACCGCTTGGGCAGCCCAGGACTTGGGTCCACCAACAGAAAAGGAAGCAGAGCAATGTTGTGGTTTTGGGATTCAGCCAGTTCAAGGTACTGGGAGAGAAAGCTTAGGGCTAAATTGGAGATGCAAAAAGCCACTCAGGTCCCTCAGCTCTGCCAAGCCACGATTTCACAGTTCCTTTCAGCTCTTTTTTACCTACCTTGTCCCAAGAAGAACTCTATGTCAAGTCTGATCACATCACACTGAGTTGAAAACCAATTTTAAGGTACAGCTCTGAGAGTGGGGAGCAGAGGCTGAACCACATCCAGACACAGGCACCGTATCCATGCTCTAAAACAGAGACACAGCAAGATGAATTATTTACAGGAAGTATTTTGGCTCCTTCTTCCCCCCCCCCCACTCCTTCCCCCACTCCTTTTGTTAAAGAACACGAAACAAAACACATATACAAACAAGTCAATGGGATGAAACATTTACTGTCTGTGTAAGAAGTGTTAAATGAACTCATTTCAGCTTCTCAATTAATATCTGGTTGTCCCCAGTCACTGCCAGGGTTTTTTTTCACTTTGGTGAGTAGGTAACGGCATTAATACCACCATGTGATCCTTCTCCTCCTTTATTGAGTCACCTTCTCCTTCCATGCAGGAGTTTTTTTAAGCTTCATCAATTGAAAATTTTTGGAATGCACGAGAAAAATAATAAAAAGGACATTTCATAACATTGGCAGGAGCATTTCAGGCATGAGCACTTTGAATATTTATTTGCCCTTTGTGTGAGCAATCTCAGCAAGAAAAAGTCAGTGTGAATAAAAGGAATTGCAAATACCAGCAGAGGAGCTCTGGAGTTTTCATTCATGAGAATATTTGCACAGGCTCCTGGGAGAATTATCAGGCAAGGCAATACAAAATCTCTGGGAGCATCAACACTTTGGATACTCCATAATCCAATGGAAAACATCTTTTCCTGAGAGCTGGTTTTGGGTTTTTTTTTTCCTGGGTTGGGAAGCCTGGAGAAGGATTGGAAAATCTGGGACAATTATCTTTGCCCTGTTTCTGTGTCATAGTGCCTTGTATTCCCTCTACTTCTCCTCTCCCATATCACAGAATCACAGACTATGCTGAGTTAGAAGGGACCCACAAGGATCATCAAGTCCAACCCTTATGTCAATGGCCCACACAGGGGATTGAACCCATGACCTTGGCATTATTACAGCCAAGTTTTAACCAACTGAGCTGATCTCAGGGTCTATTACTATCTCTCCCTTGAGCTGAAATGGGATGAAAAAGCTAAACTTCCTCCAGAAGTCCAGAAAAAGAGGGGAAGAGATGGACAAGCAACCAACACTGTTGGAGCCATGGAAAAGTGGAGGACTCAGAGAAAAGCCAGTCGAGGAGCATTTTAAGGCAGAACTTTATACCCCAGCTCTGGATTAGACAAAAATCCATCTGGGATCAAAATGAGAATAAATCACTAAGGAGAAGAGCCAAACCATCCTTCTGCCTGGGAAAGAGAAAGTAGGATAGCAGCATCCACTCAATTTTGGGGGGTCAGCAATAAAAGCATCAGGGCCTATTAACTCATAATTAACCCTCATGGGCAAAAATATTCTACAGAATTTCATTCTTGCCACAGGATTTTATAGGGTGGTTCAGAAACTTATCAGAAGGACATTATCTTGCACAGGCTTTCAGAGCATTTCTCTAGAACCCTGTTGGTTTCAGCCCTGTTAAATTCAATAAGTTCCCTAAGGGAGTGCTTTAAGTGTCAGGTTTGATTCAGTTATATAAAGGGATAAGGGAATAATCGTTAGACAGTGCACAGGGATGGGAGAAGTGGTTTTGTGTGGCACCAGTCTTATTTAAGAACAGCCTGAATTTATAGATGAGGTTGATGAGAAAGTTGGAAGCAACTAATACAAGCATAAAAGACAAAAGCCAGGCAGTGCTTTTAGAGAGGGCTGTGATCAACTGGGATACCACAGAGACACCAGGATGGTTCCAGAGGAGTTTTTTAAGTGTTTTTAGATGTTTGCCTTGGTTTCATCAAGATAATGTCCCATGTACTCTTCTTGCCATTCATAATGTAAGCTATGGGCACTGGAGTTTATATAAGAGCCTATGTTACTTGCTTTGCAATTAACACATCCTGCAATTAGCAATCCAAACCACTGAAGTCTTTAATATTTCTTCTTCTAATGCAGAATATTTTAGTTCTAATATACTGTTGTCATTGCACCTTAATTTATTATGACAGCGTGAGCCAGGACTAATCCTTCTGAGTGCTGAGCACAGGCACAGAAAAAAATCAGCACCTCTCCTTCCAGCTGCTCACCTCACATCCTCTGCAGAAAGGGGGAAGTGGATAAATGTGGCCTCCAGGAGACATGGAATGTGAAGAAGGGTGAATATCTCATTCCAAGTCCTGCTCTGACCAGGAGGCACCTGCAATTTGAAGAGAAGAAAAGGTGTGAGGTTGGTTTTACAATGTCTTGAAACAGAGGAGAAGCAGCTCCCAACAACCAGGTTTCTAGGGGCACATGTGAACTTAATGATGTTCTAGTAGACATTACACCTCAAATATTAAAAAAAAAGGCAGTCAGACAGGTCCAGCTCCATTTTCTTCATTGACAGAACAAAATAACACCAATTTTTCAGCCAGTGACTAAAGAGACTGAAGCTTTCTGCTGCCAGCCAGGGGGATTTATCAGCACTTCCCAGGTCTGCTTCATAAATAGGTTATTCATAGGTTCCTCATCCACACCTGAGACCCTTCAGGAAGAGGCCCCTCACGATTCCTCACCCTCTGAGCCCCATCCATCCCCACTAGCCAGGACCCTTTGGGCCACACTCGTGGTGCCTTCCCATGTTTGTATCCCACAATGCTCAAGGCATTGTAGAGTGTCCCAGTTCAGCAAGCTGGAACCAGTTTATCACTGGGTGGGTGTGATCAGAGCTGTGTATTCTACACCCTCTTTTTATTTCCCAGGAACTGTTCCCAATGGACCATTTGC
>JAWWLZ010000174.1:2369313-2379742 GCA_035041345.1 Poliocrania exsul
TGGGTTTTGTGGGTTAAAACCAATTTCTCTTTGTGTCATTGCATTTATTGTAATATTGTTATTAAATTGTAACTCTGCCTTATAATCTCTTTTGTGTTGGGTTCATTTCTCCTGCCTGTTTTCCTATAAACCAGCACATAGAGTAACACCAGCTCCCACATTTGTACAAGTGAGGACAACTGCAGGGACTTTTCCCAACCACTCCAATGCCTCACTTATCTCCAAAGTTATGAAGCTTTTCTCAGCCCTGTGCTGGGTGAAGGTTTCCTGACCCATCTACGTCTCCTGTGGGTTCATCCCCGGCCAGAGCATGAGATGCTCCATTTGTTTTGGCAAGAACGTCCCTGAGATTTATACCTATAATTACACAGGTAACCTTTCCAACAGGGAATTTTAAAATGATCAACACTAAAGCAACCTACATATTAAATGTGATTAATAAGACACCCAGTGACTGTGAGTCTGCACCTCCCTGCTTGTTAAGCATGGTAAGTGGATGGATCCCACCACTGAGACATCATGGGACATCTGAGAGTGGGTGTTCCCATGGGATAGATCCTCTTTTTCCAGTCAATGTCATGATCCTCTTTTCCCAGTCATGGAAGGATTAGGTTATGAGCAGGCACAGAGGATGGCATCCATCCCCCAAAGTTTCTCCTTGGGTCCTCACTAATATCTTCTCCTGCCCCTCCTGCTCTCTGTCCTTTCGTCCCCCTCCCAGTGGGAGCTGTACAGAGGGATGCTGGAGAGATGACAGCAGGATCTCAAGTGACAGGAGACAGATGAGCATGAGCCTGGCTGGGGAGGCAGGTTAAAGAAGGCACCTGCTCCCTCAGTGCCAGGTTCTCTCTCCAGAATTGTCTTGCCATCCCCAGGGATGCTTAATGGAGCTCTCCTCCTTGCTCCCTTAGCAGGCACCAGCTTCACCTGCTACCAAAGCACCACTATCCATATAATCTGGGAAAACAGCATCTGTCAGGACATCCATCATGCCCCTCCTTCCACCAGAAAGGGTTGCAGGAGCATAAGAGGGAGTTTTGCCAAGGAATCCAAGCCCCACAGTGTGCTTGGCAGGTTGCACAGCACTATCCACACTCCTGCACAGAGAGGGGTTTTACAAACCTGGCATTTTGCTGCTGGGTTGCCCAAAGACAGTAAAAATCAGTCGCAGTCAAGCCTGCATTGACCTTCAATCCACGGCCATGGCACAGCAGAGTTCCAGGAGAAATGCTGATTGCTGCTTCCCTATTCTCTGGACAAAGTTATTGCATATAAATTGTGTATTGATCAGAGGCAGAAAATGTAAAGAAGCCTCTCTGGGAACACTGGAGGGTGGAAAGAAATTCAGGGGCTGACAAAAGAGCTACTTTAATTAGGAAGGGAAGCAAAGTGGTGTGAAGAAAAATAAACACAACCTCCCCTCAAGAGCCTCCCACTCTGGATCTGAAAATCTGATCAGGAATCGTCTCTCTTAAAGAAAAGAAACTGCATTTTGGAGCTGGGTTGACTGGGAAGTGGAAGCAAGAAAAAGAACTGGCTTTTTCCCTTCACCCAGTGCTGATGAGGATGGAGAAAAGAACAGCCACACTTTCTGCTGCTCTTGGATTTTGCACGTGGAGCAAGGAAAGCCATAGATCACCTAACGAGTGTGTAACAACCATTCTTATTTCTGCCTTCTAGCTCAAAGTGTTTCAGGGTAATTACACATTTTGGACTTATTAGCTGTAATTAGTAGGTTCTGTAGTCTGTAGAATGTGTTATTAGAGCATGGGCAACCTCAAGCATTCTAAATACACTCTGAGAAGTTTCTTGTTTCTTTTAACTTTTCCTGCCTCAGTGTTAGATGAGGTGCTGCTTCTCCTGCTGGGAAGCTTCACCACCCACCCAGGACCCCTGCAGCCACCACAGACTGAGCTGGGACAGATGGGACACACATGGGAACACACATAGCCCTGGCCTACAGCTGACTGAAGGCTACAGGAGCCTTTTAAAAACTTGGCTCTCTCTCCTCTGGCCAAAATAACGTGTGGTGTCCACAGCAAAGTCCCAGCACTCCTTTGGATAAGCACCACTATTCCTGGAGTGACTGGATGAGCTTCAGGCTTTCAGCTCCTGCCTCCTGCCCCTTTCCTACTGGGCATTGCCAGGGCTCTGCCTTCAGCAGGATGGCTTCCAAATCCCACAGCTACCCATGAGCAGAAAATAGAGGGTTTAATGTCACTTTGAGTCTACCTAAAACTCTGCCAGTAGATGAGACCAGTCACAGCCAGAACAGGTTCCTGAGAATATCACACTGTACAGAAATGAACTGGTTTAGGACTCTCCCACCTACCAGACAAGCTTCTCCCTGCCCCAAATTCCATGTGACTCACTCCTCCTTTTGTCTGGACTAATCTCCTTGCTGTGTTTCTCTTCAGCCTCCCCTGATTTCTGTGGCAGACTGGCCCCCACACCTCCATCCCTGCAGCAGTTCCCTATGCAGCTGCCTCTCAGCCCAGACCCTAATTTTCCCCTCAAATTAAGCAGAGCCTCTGAATTAACTTCTGTCTCTCTTTGCAGACAGGAGGGAGCTGGCACCTTGGCCAGAATGGGAAAGGCAGAGCCTGTGGGAAAGCCTGGGATTCCCACACCTCAGACAAGTAGTTTCTCTGAACATTTTCCAGGGCAGCTTAACTTTGCTAGGGCAGCCTATTTTTTATTTCCAAAATCCCTGTAATTTCACCCCAGTGCATGAAACAGAAGAGCCAGTTTGCCCATCCCTCCCTCCCTCCATGTCCCTGCACAGCCCTGGATCACAGGGGCTCCTGGTGGCACCATCCTGTTAGTAAGGACAGACAACAGGGCCCCTTCACCCAAGGCTGGAAAGGACCCCCAGTGGATGCAGAAAGGTGAGGGATCCCTCCAAGAGGATGGGAGAGGAGGGGACGTGAGTCAGCTCACCCCAATCTCATCACACAGAGGCCTCTCAGATCCAGGCTTTCCTCAAACCCAGGAGGCTGTAGCAAAGTTGCTCAAGGATAAAGACATCTCCACATCGTTTCCTCCAGTGTGATGCCTCCAAGGGCAGGTGCCACCTACAATCACAAATCAGACAGTGCTACAGAGCCCAGCTTGACCTAAATCAACTGCAGTGGCTGTGCCCACCTTCTGCCTGACCCATCCTTGAGTGGGTTTCCTTTTTCCACAACATATGTCTTTATAAAAGTTTTGCAATCCATCCTTACATGATATAAAGCCACGTTTTACTTCCTTTTCGTCTTTGCTTAATGTTTTGGCTAAAAAAAAATCAGTACTTTCAAGTGGAAAAAGAAGTCTAACCCCAAAAAGCTTATGGGGTATCCAGGATTACAATGTACCCTTCCTTCCACTCAGAATACAGAAGGCATCCAATATTAGGATACCTTACTATCCCACTTGGATCAGCAGTGAGCCTGGGCCATGGCAGCATCATCCTCATCCCTAATCTTCTTATGGAATGCCCCAAAAAGCCAGGCAGGCAGAGGGGGACATCAGGCTCCCACAGGGGTAGGGATTACCTGGGATAATTGACCTCTTCCAGAGACACAAAGTTCCAGCCTCATTATCAGAGCTAATGCATCTCTCCAGGACAACAAAATCTAACACAGCACAACATGAACAAGAATTTTCATGGCATTTTTTACTCAAAGTTACATGTGACTCCTTTTTCTGAGCCTCTAATACCCCCAAAAGCAGGACTCACCTGTGGGAACCTGATGATCACCTCACCCTGGGCTGAACAGGAGAGCTGTGGGTGACTAAAACCAGAACATTGTCCTTGTAACCACCTAGTGAGAGAAAAAGATAATAATGTGACCATCATTTTCTTTTTGTTTCCTTGGGAATCAGCAGTGCAAACAATGCAAACAATGGGCTCCCCAAATAGACAAACTCTGAGTTCTCTTCCCTCCAGGGAAGCCTCCAAGGAGCCTCCACTGATGTCGGTGGTGCTGATTGGGGTTGACATAGATAAAAAGGGAGGCATATGGACCACAGGCTCCAAAAGCAGTGCCAGAGATGCCTGTTATGGTAACTCCAGATTTCTGGCCACCAGCCAGCAGGTGAGATGGCCAGATAATCCAAAAGCATCACTTATCTCTTTGCATGCTTAACATTTACCTCCTTATTTTTCTCGCAGCTAAAAAGCACTGTCCAACGCTTCCAGATGAGAGCAGATATAATGCCAATCATTTGAGTAGCAATTACTTATCTCACAGGAGCTCTGAGAGGCTTAATCAGCTGATATTTGTAAACCACGATGAGCTGCGGAGATGAAGGATGCAAAGCATCCAAGATTGCTCACAGCAAAGCCCAAAGCAACTCTGCCTTCTCCTCAAAGCCTGGCCACTCCTCACCGGTGGCACTGCACATGGTGGTGCTGAAAGACACCTAAGGGAGCATTCCCTGCTGTGTGCCAGCCCTCTGGAACCCAGCGGGAATGTGACACTAATGACATCCTTCAGAAATGTAATTAGCCTTCCTTCATGGCGAGGTACATTAGGGAGAATTCCGAGGCTCAGAGAAGTGGGCTCCAGTGGGTGAGAACTGAGGCTTGTGCTTTGAAAGCTGCATTAGAGAAGGGGAAAAAAAATAGAAAAGAAAATGTTCTAATATTACTTAATTACCCCAAGACATCCTGAGATGTAATTGAGCTTGGAGGGCTAAATGAAGGCTGTGCGCGTGAGACCGGCAGAGGTTGATGCATTTATAATGAGACCACTTTGCAAGGCAAACTAGGTCCCCACAGAGGGAGAGGAGGGCAGAGAGGAAGGACAAGAAGGGGACTGGGGAGATGTTGAGGTGCCTGAAGATCTGCTGACCTCCAGTCCTCTCCCCTCTGCTCAGGGTTGCAGGGCAGGCTGGATGGAGGTAGGACGGGAGATGAAGGTCGTGGATGTGGGTACAGCAAACCACACACTGTGGAATTAACTTGTTCATGGTCTGGCTGCTAAAACCCCATAAAAATCCCTTAGTAGCCAATAAAATGGTCAAGAGCTGCTCTGTCTCACTGGCAGTGAGACATCCCTCCATCCAGATCCAAACCAGAGTTGTTTCGACATCTAATCAACCTCATCCTCGGGAAGCCTCTGGGTAGGGAGTGGGATAAGACAGTAGAACAAGTTGTCCTCAGGGCAGGGCTGTCTCTGAAGATGAGAGGGGAGCCCTTCCCCAGAGTGGCCGGTGTTCAGCCCCATTTCTCCCATTAACTTTAATGGAAACCAGGCGGCTGAATCCCAGTACTGGAAAACATCCCTTTTATCCACAACACCAGAGGCCCAATGAATGCTCACAAGCCCATTCCAGCCCTGATTTACATACTGTACAGAAGGAGACATTAAAATCCAAACGGTTTATGGTAATTAACACTCATTTAAATATTATACTGGTAACTATCACTTCCAATTCTTCTCAGCCTTGAAGGGGCTCTGTGTGCACATACATATGTACAGAGAGATTTTAAAGGGATACTCCATCTTCTCTCCTGATCGCTGCTTTCCCAGAAAAAAAAAAAGGATGTTTGATGTTCATTAGTTGTTTTCACTTCGAGAAAATGCTGTGAAAAGTCACCACAGGAGAGCAGAATTTTTTTTAACTATTATTATTATTTTTGGAAAGAAAGTAAAAATAGGAATACCAGGGATGTATCAGCTGAGTATGGCCCTGATGAGGCTGTTTAACCACTGTTGGGTAACACAGAGCTATTAACACTGAGTTCCTTGTCACCAGAGGAATGAAGACTATGGAGAGCAAACAACCTTTAGGTGGGAACAAAATGCATTATTTATCACCAGTTAATTCTCTTTTTTCCACCTGGGGTGAGAGGCAGCACTGCCTCGCTGGAGACCAAGGGGCCCTATCAAGCACCTTTGGTGGACCTTGTGCTGACCCACCCCTTTGTGATATCAAGTATCAATGGGAAGTAAATAGGTTGTGGACAAATCTGTAAGTTATGGTATAAAATAAAGGTATGAGAGGCTGCAGGTGTCTCCCAGCCCTGTTTTTGAGGCTCAGAGCTGTTCCAGCAAGGCCAAGCAGGCATCACCCTGCATTGCAGTCAAAGCTGGACCACAGCATCCCCAGAGGATGAGGAAGAAGAGAAGATGCCCATTGCTGCATCCTTCAGGCTGCAGTCCAAGCACTGAGGGTTCTGTCTCTTCCCATCTCCTATGGATGTTCCTCCTGGGAAGACAAAGGATGCAGAAAGTTGTCCCTCAAGGGATACTAAACAATATCCACTCCAGCATCCACCAGGTGTCCAGGATTCCCAGCCCCACTGATGGCAGTTCTCTCTGGGAATAACTCCTGCACAGGATGGGGGAAAGGGCCAGTGGGATTACTGGGAATGTGGCCCCACATTCCCCTCTTTCCCCCTGTGTCCCAGGAGCACAGACAGGGAATGTGAGACCTGCACAGAACACCGTGGGATCCAAGTGCCAGGACAGCTGCCCCTCCAGTCAGTCTCACAGCATAAGACAAATGACCAGCAAATCCACCAAGAGCAAGATACCCATGTCACTCCCCATCTGAAAAGACTACCCAGGATGTTTGACAGCCTCATGCTCCAAAATATGGTTCCTTTCCCACCCATCCATGGGAAAACATGGGAAGTGGCAGCAGAGCCCAGGAGCTGTTGCAATGCCCCTATTATACTAATGATGTTTTTTGCCCAAACCATCCCAGGTGTGGCTTCTCACTGCAAAACAGCAGAATTGCCCCAATCCCTTCAGGCTTGGACCTGTCCCTTGAGCCACAAATCCCATGGGAAATACCCAGGATTTTCTTGCAGGGGACCACCAAGTGATGCTGAGAGACATCAGCAAGAGCCTGTGCCCCTTCCAATCACTTGACAAGGTCTTGCAAGAGCCATGTTTGCATTAAAAAGAAATTAAAAGGTTTTCCGCTCCACTGGCTTGCCCAAAGCCTGCATATTAAATAGTAAATGCTACCTATGAGGTTGAATAAAATCTTCATTAAAAAAAAAAAGCCAGCAGTCACTGAATACATCATGAACAATGACATTGGGGAGGCATTGTTCTTCTTCTGCCTGATGGACCATGCTGGAACACCTGTTTCTTATCGTGAAACTGTTAATAACTGTCACCACCAAAATCAGTTCTGAAAATGTGGCATTAAGTTATTCCAACCATCACCTAACTAAGAGAGGGGAAAAAAACAGCAAGGAGGAATAGAGGCAAAACTAGACCTTAGATAAATGTCAAAAGCATACTTGCCCATGTGTCCACTGAGAAACCACTTGCTAGTAGGGAGGGGAAAAAACAACAAACAAATCCATATTAGATGGTTCCTGCCTCACCAGCATCTTTTAGCTGACATGAAAGACACAGCTGGATAACCATAGGCAATTTTAACTGATTAACTACAGACATTGACCCTTTCAATTAATTCACTGAGGATTTATTTCATTTTAATCATCTCCTAAAGCCACAGCCTCCCCACAGAGTCAACAGAAAACCTTTGCCTGGTCCTTTCTCCTACATCAGATGTTAAAGGGGTAAGAGGGATGGTTACTCAGGGGGGTTTAAGGCAATCCTGACTCAGGTAGGAATGAACTTAGGAGGTGGATATTTGAAGATCACAACTCTTTAGGGATTGCAAGGTCTTTATCGTCCTGAAGAAACCTAGAACAACACAAACTTAAATTCCCTACTTCCTTTCAGGCATGGAAATGGATCTGAGTTCTGCAGTGGAGGCAAAACTCTGTCACTGTCAGTTCTTGTTCTGCTCCCTGGCTGTATCAACCAGGTCTCCCATCACCACTGAAACCTTTAGATCACTTTGTTGTAGTGAAAAATGGTTATTTCTCCCCAAAATCACCATCAGTCTTGGGTTTTCCTCTCTCATAGAATCACCAAGGCTGGAAAAGACCTCTAATATCATCAAGTTCAACCATCAACCCAATACCACCACCAAGTTCACCACTAAGCCCTGTTCTCAAGTGCCATATCCACATGTTTTTTGAACACTTCCAGGAATGGTGTCTCCACCACTTCCCTGTTCCAGTGCATGACTGTCCTTTCCACGAAGAACTTTTTCCTAATATTTAAACCTCTCCTGGTGCAACTTTCCCTTCATGGCCCTGGTTTGGTCCCATTTTGGGCTGTTTCTGCCTGGTGGAGCCCAGCTGCTACCCAATTTAATCCAAATTAGGCACATCCATACGAATTTTTATGTCTTCTGCACAGGCAAAGTAGGCAATGAAGGCTTCTTGCCCATGGTGGTCTACTGCCCTATTTAGCTGCCTGTTTCCTTCCTATCAAGAATCTTGTGTCACCAATGGAGTTCTCCACTTTCTATAAAAAAGCATCTGCTGGAGGCAGCAACTTCATCTCCTAAATTTGGGCAGATCTTTTAGTGAAACCCTCAGTTTTCAGGTGGGCAGCACAGAAGGTGACACTGCCCCATTTGCAAGGGGTCAGAAGGACTCACTGGAATGGTTTGAGCACAGTCCTGTCAGAAAAAAGTCCATTTTACACTGATATTTTTATTAGCTCAGTTGGTTAAAACTTGGGTGTAATAATGCCAAGGTCATGGGTTCAATCCCCTGTGTGGGCCATTGACTTAAGAGTTGGACTCGATGATCCTTGTGGGTCCCTTCCAGCTCAGAATAGTCTATGATTCTGTGATAGAAAAATTAAGTGGCAAATTCTGACTAGAGCAACTCTGTGCATGGAAACCTGTACAGTGACAGCCTGAGAGCTTCACCCTCCTTGTGCCACGCAAGGAGTCTGGGTCAAGACTATTTATATTTTCTTGTAAAGTCCGAGCTTATTTTCTCCCACTTCCCCTTGATCCACAGCTATATCATCCAGAAGAATTTCAAAAGGATCTGCGTTTCTCCAGCGGTGAATGTGGTTCTCCACATTCAACAAAAAGATGCACCTGAGATGACCTTGAAACGAGCCCAAATTAATCTCCCCAGCCTGGCCGGGGCTTTGGGAAGCAGGATCGGGGAATGGCAGCTTTATCTGCCTCTCCCTGACAGCCTGAGAAAGGATGGTTCAAAGTAGCAAAACAAAACACTCACCTGCATGACAGAATAGTTAACTTAATCCCCCAAAGGCAAATCCTGTTAGCATGTAAAACTAGGAGTGATAATTGCAACCAGTTTTCAACCTTTCCTGTAGTGGAAATGATGGCTGTGGTGGCGCTGCCTCCCTGCCCAGAGACTCCTCTCTGCGCTGGTTTAAACTCATCTAACAACGGGGAGCGGGAGGGGAGGAGGGTGAGAGATTAAAGATGAGAGAATATTTAAGACTGGGGCAGGAGAGCAGCTACAAGTTGGTCTGAGCAGCAGCTTTGCTTGAGAAACAAAGGCCAAGAACTTAAAAACTGGGTAAAACAAGCTGGATTTCATGCAGATGGATTCAGTCAGGCAAGCCTGGTAAATATATTTTTCTGGGAGATAACGGCTTTTATTTCTTTTCTTTTTTTTTTTTTTTCAGACAAAAGCCAATCTTTGTCTTTTGTGAGAGAGCTTGACCATCTGGACTTCAGAAAAGCATTTGATATTGTGCCACATGGGCAAATGATTAGTTAAACTGTAGGAGGGGAACATTATGATGAGAATTATGAATCAAAGAAATGCTTTGCCTAGAAAAAAAAATAAGATTATAATAGATAATACCAAAAAAGGAGGCAGTTTGGAGGGATTTTGCTGAGCAGGCTGTTCAACCACCACTGACATACAACACTTCCTTAACAACAGGGGACCAACACTCATCAAACTCACTCCTTCGGAGGCAAAACAACACAAAATAAAGAGTTCTGGCATCGTTTGGAAGGAAATGATGCCTTTGGGAACCAGACCGATGGATGTGGAATGGCATTCAATGGTACAAAACACAAGGCCAGGTTTAAAAGATCAGTGGCAAGGGTGGAAAGTCAGTCGAGATGACAAAAGAGGAGACCCACCTGTGTGGTTTATCTTATCCTACAACAGATTAGGAGGCTCTGACACAGTGGGACTGTTGAGAAGTAGCTACAACTCGAAGTACTTTCAGGACAGAGAGGAAAAACCTCTACTGCTAAATAACATCTCCAAGGGATCATATCCAGGGGCACAGCCAGTTTGTGCCACCTCATCACCCACTTCACCAGGAGTGGGAGAGTCCCTTCACAGCCTTAAGAGACCCTTGGCAGGGCTTCTCTCAGAGCCCAAAAATGTCTTTTAAGGTCTTCTGGGCCTTGTGTTTTACAGATGCCCAGAAATAACCCTCCCCAGGCTTATATCAAAGGGATCAGTTTAAAGTTTGCTCATCCAGGGAGTGCTGGTCCCTGTGGCAGCCGAGCCAGCCAAGTTTAGTCATAGAACCATATAGGGGGAGCCCCCTACACCAAGCTGGGGCGTTGGACTGACGGCCGGAAGAATTCGGGCACAGCAATCATCAGA
>JAWWLZ010000174.1:2379842-2396229 GCA_035041345.1 Poliocrania exsul
CACAACACTCAAGGTGTGGCCTCCCCAAGGCAGAGTCCAGGGGAAGGGTCACTGCCCTGGGCCTGCTGGCCATGCTAGTTTTGATTCAGGCCAGGATTCCATTGACCTTCTTGGCCACCTGGGCACATTGTTGGCTCATGACCCAACACTGACCCCTGAGGACAACACTGGTGACCGGCCACCACCTCAGTCTGGAGTTAAGGACCTCTCACTCCCTCTGAGAAGACTTTACCAGAATCCAGCTATCAACAGCTACCTCAGAAAAGCAAAACACTGAGGAGCAGATGGAACATGAGCTGGTCTTTTGTCCTGTCAGCACAGGAGGTCACACAATGCAGCATCTCTAAACTCACGTCCTCATCAGCCCTCTCCAAAAACAACGACTGTCGGTGCTGGAACCCAAAGCCACAGTTTCTCCCTCCTCAGGCAGCCCTACAAGGTCTTTGGAAAGCAGTGAAGGATGAAGCAAAGGGATTTCAACAGAAATTAAACTGAATTTACTCTGGTGAATTTTCATGACAAGATACTTCGGGCAAACATTATTAAGCCTCCTTAGGTAATGTAATTAGAAGTTCAGCCCCTTTTATCTAAATTTTGCACACAGAAAAATATCCATCATTGCATAAAGTGGGAAAAAGGGCTTTTCCTTCTATTTTTTCTTAATAAAGGGGTTTTTTTCAAAGCCATCTTTAAGCAGGTGAACAGTTCATGAAGAATCCTGAGCTTGTTCTAAGTGCATTTGGATCCCTCCTGAGTAAACCAGGAGAAAGGTTCAGGTTCTACATCAAAATATGTGACAATAATCCTCTCCAGGTGGCTGTTTGAGGGAGAAGACAGCAGCAAAGGCCTCTAAAAGTGGAATTACTCAGCTTTACCCAGCAGCTTCTGTGTTTATGGGCAAAACCCACTCACTATGAGCAAGAATGGTCAGAAATTGAGACAAAATGGGTTTTAGTCAGAGAATGTCAACTTGCCAACGCCAGGATCTCACACAGAGTGGGGAAAAAAGCCATTTCAAATGACACATTTATTCATCCAGTGCAGAGATTTTTCAGCGTCATCATGGAGTTGTCAGCAGCTAAAAAAAGAAACCAAAATAAAAGAAAGAAGGAAGAAAATAAGAAAAATGGAGCTTCAGAAAGCACAAATAACCTGGTATGTTGGGTACTGGCCAGGGATGCAGATGGCTCCGATTCAAGCTCTTCAAAGCAGGGATTTGTACCTCTCTGTCTCTAACATTCCCAGTGAGGCCTCAGCCATAAACCAAGCCTGGGAGTTTCACTCTCACCTCCTGGTTAAAAAAAAACCCCAAACAATAATTTAAAAGTATCTTGGTTTTATCTTGCTGTAGAAAAAGTCCTTCTTTTGAAATTTAGGAAGGGTTGTGGGATGAGAAAGAAGCAGGTCCCTTCCCTCCCTGGTTTTGATTACAGCTTATTAACATCATTGTTTGGTTTAAGATTTCCCATAAAAATTCCATTCCCAGCAAAGACCTCGGCCAAAAAAGTAAGCAAAGCATTAATAGGAGCTGTCTTTCATTAAGACCAGTTTCCTAAGAAACAGGAGCTTCTCTGTGTGTGTGCACACAAGTCCAGCTCAGCCAAACCACTGTTTAATAACTTTACCCCAGTTTTGACACAGGGTAGGAATTGCAAACTCTGACGTTCCTGAAAGCTTGATGAAAATAAATAGGTGGACAAAGGAGGATTAACAGCCTGCCCAACCTCACTGCAGCCATCAGAGAGGGAAAATCACAGGAGGTGAAGCTCTGAGCTTTCCCCTGCCAGCAGCAGCACTTGGCTCTTAAAAAAATTAATAAATTACTGTCAGTAATAACCCAGACTAAGAGACAGGAAGGGAGAAAAGAGGCTTTTCTGTAGAGCTTGTCCTTCTCCTGAGAAGGGTTGATCGTCACAGCCGGTCCCTGTTGCTGGCAGGGTCGAGGGTTTTGCCACCACCAGCTCCAGGCAGATGGTGTGGACACGCCTGAGCTGGAGAAATCTTTTGTAATAAAAAACCTCTCCCAGAAATTAACTTTAATTAAGGCACCGGCTCTTAATATCTGTATTTGAGATATTAAGCCTTCAGCGGAGCCTGTTCCCAACCTCATCTCACACTTTCCCCCAGCACCTCCTCCTATGCCTGGGTGCTGCCACCCAGCCTCATCCCTCCCTTCAAGACCCAGGCTGATCCTCCCCTTGGGAAGGTGGCCCCAGCTGCTAATTTGCAGGGAAACGTGCAGGAATGTCGCGTCTCAGAGCTCTGGATCCCTCCTGGTGAATTTGACAGGGGGCTCAAAACTTGTTAAGAGGAGGCTGGTGGGAGGAAAAGCACTGACAGACAGTACAATCACATAAGCTTCTTTTCCTCGGGAAACCAGGCTAAAAATAATACCCTGCAATTTGACAGCCTCAACCCAGGAGAGCTACCAACGTGGTAGTGAGGATGAGGAGCACAGCATGGGTGGGTGCTGGCTTCCTCAGCGCTGAGGAAGGCACAGGGACAGCACCCATGAGTCCAAACCACACCCTCAACCTGCAGTGGCACCTGCTACCACCCACCATGGCCACTCCAGACACCAAGGTGCACCAAAGTGGACACAGCCACGCAGAGTTTTGTGAGTAAAACAGCTCCTGCCATATCTCCCACCTACATACCCACAGCCTGCATGGCTTCACCACTCTGCTGCTGCCTGAGGCTCAAAAAAAAAAAAAAGCTGCTTTACAGCCCAAACCCACGTTCCATGGATGCAAGAGGGAAATCTTGCTGTCACAGACACAATTCCACATCCCGCCCCGGTGATGGAGGAGTGAACCCTTCGGTAGTAATTGCTATGCACGGGCGGGGGGAAGAGATTCTGATAGCTTTTATTATCAGGGTATCCAGACGTAAAACGAATGCCTGCAATATTTATACATGTCATCACTTATAGTAAGTAGCCTGATTTGTCAAACGGAGACAAGACTCGGGGATGTCAATTAGGAGCAGACAGAGGGCGAGGCAGGGGAGAAACAGCATGCAGGATTCATCAGGGCTGCAGATACTCTGTCCCAAATGTCAGCTACAAACCCACAAGTGGCTTTGACTGGTGAAACACGGCCAGAAACGCAAAGCAAGAAGGTGAGGGCAAGGCAAAGGGTCCTGCTTTGAGGTCTGCCCTCTGCCCCCGGTGCTGGCTGGGAGCCCGCAGAGCTTGGGGAGCAGGAGGAGAGGGAAGGTTTCCTTTGACTGCCCTCTAATGCCGGGTAGAGGGAAAAGGGATGGGTGCTGGAGGACATGGCAGGGAGTAAAGCAGCAGCACATGGGAACAATCCCCACAAGGAGGTAAGAGATGCTGCCATAAAACCTGATGGAGCCCAAGAACACACCAAGGACTGAATTGCTACACTGTCCACACTCATGGGGTATTTTAGGCCACTGTTACTGGCAGGGATAATCCTTTTCCCTCAGAAATCATTAGCAGAGAAATGATGGACAAAAATCTTGCTGAAGGTTGGGATGTGTGGTCCCTCCATCCCAGCTGCTGGAAGCTTGGCCAGGAAAACTCTCCTCTACACAGCCAGAGCTTACCAGCAGCAAGACCCCCCAAGGCTAAAGTGGGTAAGGGTTTGTTTAAAAGTTATCGAGCCTCTGAAAACCCCCTAAATGTCCACTGTCAGCCCTAAAACCTGCCTTCTGTAACACCCATCTCTAGTGCCACCAGGCAGGAGAAACTCCCTGATGGAGCAGAGAAATGGAGAGTGACAGCCCCATCATGGAGGTCACAGCTTTAGGCAGAACTTTAAGTGAAGCTCCCCAGATGTTTACACATCTGGATTTTTGCAGCCAAGACCTGCTTCTTCCCTTGGCCCAGCAACAGGTGACAGCAATGAACTGAGCTGTTCAGTGCTCTGCTGAGTCACTGTTCCTTGCACCCCAAAACCTGAGGCCTTCCCTCAAACCACAGCCTCTTCTCCTGTGCATATGGAAACATGAGGCTGGAATCAGAGGATATGGGAGACAAGGAAACTGGGGTGTCCTCCTCCTACGGGGTTAAATGGCCCCCCATAGTAGCATCCCAGGGATGAGGGATGGAGGAGAGAAAGAGAGGAGACCTCCTTGGAGTATCATCTTCCAACCTGACAAAGCAGAATCACCACAAAGTGCCTCAGTGACATTAAAGACAAACCAGGTAGAAACGGCTGGTTACAGATCCCTTAGAGATGCAATTACATGTGATGCCGTTTGCTCATCAAGGAAAAGGAAGGACACTGCAAGAAGCACCTTCAAACAATGAGATTTTGCTCCTCAGCCCAAAAGTTAGTAAGGATCAAGGCCAGGTTGGATGGGGCTTGGAGCAACCTGGTCTAGTGAGAGGTGTCCCTGGCTATGGCAGGGAAGTTGGAATGAGACCGTCTTTGAGGTCCCTTCCAACCCAAACTATTCTGTGATTCTATGAATGAAATAACTAAAGGGTGTTTTGTCACTGAAAACAGTTGCCTAGGCAGGATTTTGTTCTTCACCCTCTAAAGAGACTCAGGACAAGTGAATCAATGATAACGAATATATCCCATGGCAAAGAGTTCCACAGGAGGAAGCCACAGTGTGGGATTGCTGCAAAAACATATCCTCCCATTCTGCCTCCCTCTGGGAAGGAATGTCACAGCTCAGGCAGAAAATACCCAGCAGGTTTCAAGACTCCCAAGAATGTCACCCTGTGCCAAAGTCACCATGAGGAGTCCGGCCGGAGAAGGAGCAAACCCCTGAGCAAAGCCAAGGGAAATGCTGACACCGGGATTCGTCTTGCTTAACTTAATAACTGCAGACACCTACATCTGAGCTACTCATTCCACACACCTGTCTCTCTGTAATGAAGAGAAATAGGTACTGTTAGGAACACAAATCGATTTTGGGCGTCCGTGGTAGCGGCTAAAACCTGAGCTGAAAGCACTTGCGTGGGGAAGTCACAGCCATCAACGCCCATGGAGCAAATCCCTCCCAACCACAGGATGGGGGACAGCAGTAAGAACTGGTCTGAGAGCAAGATGTGTCTTCACAAGAGGAGAGCTGATGTCTGGAGACAGCCGTGGCTGGCAGGCGAGCGCCAACACCCTCCTCTCCATCACAGCCTTCCACCTCTGGGGACCCACCAGGAGGGAACAGGGATGACAGACACATTAGCACCTTCTTCTTGCTGACAGCTTGTTTTCAGTCCGAGCTTTCTCGTCCTCCACTAATTATTTCCTTTTGATTTGGAGGCTTCAGATGAAACCATGTGGCAGTGGCCTCCAGCTACTGCCTTGGGACTGAAGAGGGGGAGAAAAGCCCTGAATGACAGGGGGCTCAGAGAAGGGGGAGGCTCACTCTTGTCCTTGCATCCAGAAAGCAGAAGTTTCTCTTTAGAGACATTTGGTGCACATTTTTTGCCGTGAGGGTGGTGAAACACTGGAAGAGTTTTCCCAGAGGGGTGGTGGATGCTCCATCCCTGGGAATATTCAAGGCCAGGTTGGGTGGGGCTTTCAGCAACTTAGTCTAGTGGAAAATGTCCCTGTCCATGACAGGGGGGGAAATTAGGCTAGGTGACCCTTAAATGTCCCTTCCAACTCAAACTGTTTTATGATTCTCTAAAAACTTCAGGCCAGACCTGAGAGTCACTGTACACTGCCCTGAGATTTGGGGGGAAAAGGGTTGAGGTCCTACAGCAGGGAACATAGACCAGGTTCCCAAGGTGGGCTGAGGAGGACAACATCTGGAGGCATCCAAAAACCAGCACAAAGACATGCAGGGTAATCTAATGAGTATGCTTTCAAACCTGGAGGGCCACTGTACCCACTCAGGCCCCATGCTGGACACAAAGCATAAATCTCTGCGATGCTTCTTTAAATTAATCCATGGGAAGAGACTCACTAAGCGGCAGAAGGTCAGCGAGGGTGATTCAGACCAGTGGGTTGGAGAATTCTTATTCTGACTGATAACCAAAGATCAGGAAGGAAAAGGGCACACATTCAAAGGAGATGGAGTCCATCTCCACCGCAAAGACAAACAGCCTGCACACAACCATGGCCTGTGTGGGGTGTAAAATGCCCTCTCAGCCCTGCCAGCAGTGCTGCTCATCCTGCAGCCCTCCCAGCTCGCAGCTTTGGGGTACCACAACCAACCAGCCACGAAGACTAACTTCCTGCACCTGAGGGAAAGGCCAGCAGCCCAACATTCGTTGTGTGATGTGAGCTGGGCTGAAAGGCCCCTTTGCTCAGCACCCTCCCGGCCAGCACAGTGACCTGGGGCACCAGTGCACTGACAGCTCATGGGGAGCAACATGGGGCCACAGCCAGGCACCCCCAGGCACAAATCCCCCACCCGCTTGGAGCTTTCTCAAGCCCATACGTTTGTATTAAATGGTCTGTTAGAGATTTGCCGGTAGTTTTCAAGCTCTGACAGCCCTGTTTTTATTTCAGTTGCCTTTGAGCCACCTCATGGAAT
This sequence comes from Poliocrania exsul, assembly GCA_035041345.1. Classification (NCBI taxonomy): domain Eukaryota; kingdom Metazoa; phylum Chordata; class Aves; order Passeriformes; family Thamnophilidae; genus Poliocrania; species Poliocrania exsul. Next base: position 2,386,302 of record JAWWLZ010000174.1, read on the forward strand.
TTTCATATATAAATATGGAAATATGTAAAACCCCGCAGATTTATAGGATCCGACACTGCGGTTTCAATGAATTCCCCCATGAGCTTGTCTTCTGCTCGTGCCCCCTCCCACAGCACCCCTTCCTCTGCTCTGTGAGGAGCAGTAATCCTTCCCAGGCAGCTCCAGAGACATGTCCATGCCTTCCTTTGCCTCCCACTCTCCCATCATTTACATGGCTGGGACACAGCTCTGATGTTTCTCTCCCACAAAAAGGGGTCATGCGGTGCCCATCCCTGGAAGTGTCTAAGGCCAGGTTGGATGGGGCTTGGAGGAACCTGTTCTAGTGTCCCTGCCCATGGCAAGAGGTTAGATCTAGATGGTTCCTTCCAACCTAAACCATTCCACGGTTCAGTGATGTTTCTGTGATTCAGTTTTGTGCAAGACAGCCCTAGTGAGACAACCAGTTACAGGCAGTGGGGAATCCACACTGTGCAGCTGCAGGAAAAGCCTTGGTCAGATCCTATGTGGCTCCAGAGAAGACAGACCCAAGACAAAGTCTCTTGGACATGCAACTCCCACAGGGGAAAAACTCCTCTGCCTACAGCTCCCGCCACAGAAAAGCCCTGCCATTGCCTTGGGGTTAAATCAAAACCTAAAAGCTCCATCTCACACCACATTTTCCCTTCCTGCCAGGCTGTGCCCAAGGATCACAAGGGAAAAGCTGCCTCAGAGGGGAATTAGTCCCACAGCTGTGATGGGAGCCAAGGGCAAGTTGAGGTTTCTTTACCCTCAGTGAGACAGGAAAAAGCAGCATGTCCCTGGGGATGCAGGCCCTTGGCACAGGACGAGCTCCTGGTGGTTCTTTTGGACTGAAAACCCCTCAGGGCTTGCTTGGAAAAATGCTTTTCCTCTTTTCCAAATTACTCCAGAGCAGCTGAGCGCAACAAAAACCAACCCTGAGCTCCCAACCCTGAAAGCTCAGTTCCCCTGGGCAGGGGCACAGAGATCCCTCAGCCAGGGTCACAACCAGGGGCTCATCCAAGCTGCACAGCCATCCCACAACAAATTAAAAATAATGGAAAAAAATACATATAAAGATTGAAGTAATGATGGCTGATGCTTACCCTCACTTAAATGAGTGAAAATGGATTAAAAAAGGAGGAAGTAATAACATATGTTTGTTAGCAGAGTGTTAAAGAAAGTTAAATCAGTGACCTGGAGAAAATTGCTGTGCAACAAGAGATGGTTAAAATCATCTGCTGGCAGCCATATATTTTCCTATAGGTGCCCCATATTCCTCCTGAATTCCAGCTTGTTTAACCAGCTCAGAGAAAGCAGCTGGGAAATGGCTGTGGCACCCTGTTGACCTCGGCCTCTCCCACTTGTTTTGAGAGAGAAATTGGAAGTTTGGCTCCTCAACAAGAGCTTGGTTTGTAAAGCTTTGAGGACACAGAAGGAGGAAAGCCCAGAAAAGCTGGGGCTGATTTCCTAAGCACAAGCACAAGCAATACAGCCTTTGTTTAACAAACTAGAGAGCTGAAAACACAAAACATCTTTGCCTGGGAGAAGGCAGCACCACTTCCTCAACCAAGTTTTGCATTTCTCCTTGACTATTTTGTATTATTTTTTCCTTTTGGCCTATTTTCTGCATCAAGAGAATTTCAATTTCCCTCCAAAAGCAACTTGATAAAGATGATAAGAAGATAAAAAAAGTGGGGGGGAAAAAGTGTTGGCGCAGCTTTTCCTGAAGGAGATGCCTATAAACAGCTGTACTGGAGCATGTAATTCTTTCAGATAAAACATATTTGTTATTTTCTAAGACACTTTAAATTTAAACCCACAAGTTTGGTGTTAGACCTGCACTTGGTTATCAGATTGACACATCCTGATTAACCAAGGAGAATTAACCTCTCAGAGTGCAGAAAAGGCTGATTATTTAAAATAAATCAAAGACTCCTTTCCAGTTCAGATCACACGGACAGTCAGTTATTTTAAGTCGAGCCACGCAAACACATTTCTGGCTGCACAAGTCCTGCCATCCAGGGGTTTGCTGAGCTGCGCTGCCAGTGACTCCCTGCAAACACCTTTAGCCAGAGCCTTTCCCCCTGCCAGGACTTGCTGGAGGGAGGCTAAGGGAGGGCAAAGCACCCCATCCTGGCATACCAGCCCCCAGCAAGGTATGCCCAAGCCTCTGCCACGTCTCCTTCCACTCCTTTCTCAACCCCTTCCACCATCTCCCACTTCATCCCTCGGCATGAATCACACCACTCTTAACTTGTGGCACCATTAGCTTTTGCTGTCACCAGAGCTGACAATTCAAAAGGCCCTGGAGAGCTGTCTACAGAGACACAATAAATGAGATCTCTTAATTAACACCTCCCTTAACTAAATAAATTAATTTTATGCAGCTGATATGTCGTGTCTTCACAGTTTGAGGGTGACTGAGTAGCTGAAAATGTTCCTCTCCTCGGAGCTATTGGAAAGAGTTTTTTGCTTGACAGTGTTTTTATAAACAATCCCAGCTCAGAAGTGGCTTTGGGACACTCTGGAATCAGGCCAGCTGGCATCCCTTTGCTCCAGCATCCCTCAGCACCTGAGCTTCCAGGAGAAGCACCTCACCTGGAGCAGGGAGGGGAAGAAACCCCTCTGTAACAGAAGAGATGTGGGAGGTTGACTCTTGTATCCTTAAGTGGCTGCAGAGACAAGGAAGGACATCCATCTTCTTCACTTCCCTGAAACAAAACCAGCTGCAGCTATGCCAAAGCACGGAGAAAAAGCCAGGATGCCTCACCCCTCAAGTGAAGACTCATGAACACAGTCTTGCAGTGAGTGCTATAAAACTCAGTCATAAAGATGAAAACAAAAAGGGCTTTGGAACTTGAGAGTTGGAATTTCAGCCCTTGACTTAAAAGGCTGGACAAAGCAGATCCCACACCCTCACAAACAGTTCCCTACCTAAATATAAATGTGGAATATGGCTACACATTGAAACTTCACACCCAGCAGGGGTCCTGATGGATCCATCACTCAGCCCAAGCACTAAGCATGGCACGGCTCAGGTTTTATACCTTCTTCTCCAAATCCACCTTTCCTTTCAGGGCAGCTGCCACATACATGTGCACGCTGGCCTTTTCTTTCACCTCTTTTCCCTTCACTTTTCTCTCCCTTTTAACCCAACAAGCAATGTCCTTCTTGGTAAGGAAAGAGAGCTGGGCTCTGGTCAGCATGCCCACAACTTATTTTCTATGAAGCACCCACTGGTAACATGATAAAAGCCTCCTCTCTGCCCTTTGATGGCTAGGGAAAGAAAAAAAAAACAACTGAAAGCTTACCACTAAAAAAGATATTCTCCTCCAGGTCTGAATCACCAGCACAGCTTTTGGTCCTTGAAAAAAATGTGATAATCCAAGGGAACAGACTCAAGGCCAAAATCAGATTGTATTATCCAGGTTATCACCGGGGCGCCCTGCAGAGATGCAGCCAAGAATTATTTCCTCCTCCCTCTCTTTCGCCTGGTGGAGCATGACAGAGAGAAAGACTCTTGCTATTTTTATTTTATTTTTTTTAAAGGAAAATAATTAGATTTTTCAAGAGGCTTGGATTTAAAATCAATTTCCCAATTAAAAAGCCTAAGGTTTATAGTTGGTGCTGGATTTAAGCTGGGGCTGTTTGTTTGCCTTCTGGGATCGATGCACAACCCACAAGTGCCACCGTTGTCACTACTGGGACAAAAACTTTTTAAATAACCTTTGGGGGAACTGTTTTTCTGTGCAACACCAGTTTAACGGAGGGATAACAAAAAAGGCTACACTCCTGCCAAGTGAAACTGCACAGGGCAGCCAATATTGCAAGGTATTATAAAGCCACATCCACCTTCTTTGCAGGAGCAAGGAAAAGTCTCCAACAAATCAGAGTCTGGTGGAGGTGGATTCTCTGATGTGTGGTAAGGGGCTGGTTAACTCTGAATTTCCCCCCTGAGAGGGTACCAACAGTACCCCTTCCTGGCCCAGCTCCTCTGCTCATCCCTGAAAGAACTGCTTCAAGGCTAAACTTTCTTATCACCCACAAACAGATCTTGACCTCTGCCATATTTGCAGCAAGTCCTATTACTTTGGGGGATTCAGAGCTAGAAGCTGATTATTACAAGCCAGAAAGGAGAATTCTGACTGCTGTGGTGTTTACAGCTTTAATCACAGCAAAATCCACCTGCGCCAGCTATAAAAACAGATAAAATCTCCCAGCAAAGCCTGCTGTCCCCAAGATCCCATGTCACTAACAAGTTCCCACGTGCTGTGGGAATCTCCCTCCGCTCCCTGTCAAAGCTATAAGGTTTCCCTCCAGTTCAGTCTGGTCTGTGATCCTGGCTTAGCTCTGGAGACAACCTGAGCACTGACATGGCCATGCTGAGCAGGGTCAGAGCAAGGTGGATCGATGCTCCCACCACCTCGGCACCAACACACACTCACAGCAAACACCAAGGGGAGAAGGAAGAAAAGCAGGTTAAAAAAGAATTGTATCTTTCTCAGGTAGCAGAGGAGTTGCTTTCACACTCAGAGCACAGGGAGCTTGTGCCTGGTGGTGCTTCACTCACTTCCAGGCATCAGGGAGACTTTGTCCCCTGCCACTGCAACATAATCACAGAACATGCTGAGCTGGAAGGGACCCACAAGGATCATCGAGTCCAACCCTCAGTCCTGCACAGGACCATTCCCAAGAGTCACACCCTGTGCCTGAGAGTAACATCCAAATGCTCCTCGAGCTCTGGCAGCCTTGGTGCTGTGCCCACTGCCCTGGGGAGCCTGTTCAGTGCTCACCACCCTCTGGAGGAAGAACCTTTTTCTAATATCCAGCCTAAACCTCCCCTGACAACTTCAGGCCATTCCTCGAGTCCTGTCACTGGTATAATGTAGATGTTTGTCAATGAGGCCAGTGGTATTCAAAAATGTGACATCCATTCAAGCCCATTTCCGTGGTGGATGGGATTTACTGTCCCTAAGGAAATGCTGACTACTTTCTCTGCGAAGGGGCTGGGCAGTGGGGAACTGTCTGCTCAGGACAAACACCAGCATGGAGGGACTTGAGCCGTTACGAAAGGGAGTGTGGGAAATGGGAAGGAAACACTTGAGGATCACCAGGGTGAAGACATGAGTTGAAGAACAGGAAAGCCAGGAAGTGTCCCAGAGATAACTTGAAGGGAGGATTGGTAGCAGAGTAAGAAGCAGTGCTGAGAGAGCTGCAGGTGCCCGAGGGCGAGGAGAAGTTGGAAAGCCATCAGAATGAAGCAAGGTCTTTGGAGGAGGAGTGCCAGGGGGTGGCACCTGGAGGAGATGAGACTGCACAGTCTCAAAGGCTTTTAGGGTTTCTCAGAGCTCTGGCATCACCAGAGAGGATTTGATGAGCTGAAAAAAACCCCCCTCACCTTGCATTTTTAAAAGTGTCCATCTCCTGCAGCCCAAGAGGGAAGAGAAGAGGAGGGAGAAAAGTGCAACCCCCAGTACAAATTGCAAGGGAAGGAGCAAATTGGGAGACATGCAGAACCCCAAGCTTCACTCATGCCTATTGATGAGAATTAAATGAGTTTGCCTGCAGTTGCCTCCTTCCCACATGTTTCTCCCCCAACACCATTCATACTTTGGTCCTTCTCACTCAGCAAACCACTAATTCTAGTCGACCCCTTTCACTAAAGCTTGAAAAGACAGAAGGGCTCACCAGGAAGGGAATTTTCCCTCCAGGAATATCATCCCTCCTTTTCTCTTTTTGAGTGAAGGGCTTAGCTTGACTTGGTCCCACCTAAATCCCAGGGCCAGAAGCTGCAATAAGACCAATAGTCATCTCTCAACTCAGCTTTTTGATCAAGAACTTCCTCCAAACACAGAGGGAAGATCCTCCTGCTGCTGAAAGAGGAAGAGTTTCTGGTTTGGAATTTTTACAAAATAACTGCTTCCACAACAGAGGGAGATATTCATTAAAGTTCACTTTTCAGTGAAAAGAACTTCCCAAGACAACCCAGAGTTCTGAGGGGAAAGAAGCCGAAGGACAAAGCCATGTGGGACTGCTAGAGGGGACGGGAGCTCAGGCAGCACATCACCAACGTTTGGATGCCCTGAGATGACATTATCACTTTTATCCTCATCTCTCCTTTCCAATTACCAGAGTCTGAAGTGAAAGAAGTTTTTTGAGGGCCAGGCAAGCACAAGTGCATGTTGACAGTGCTACCAACACAGTGCCTGCTGCTTGTACTCACTGGGGCAGCTAAAAGCAGCAGGGATAGAATCATAGAATCGATTGGGTTGGAAAAGACTTCCGAGATCATCAAGTCCAATCCTTGGTCCAACTCCAGTCCCTTTACCAGATCATGGCACTCAGTGCCACGCCAATCTCAGTTTAAAAACCTCCAGGTATGAGGAATCCACCCCCTCTCTGGGCAGCCCATTCCAATGCCTGACCACTCTCTCTGCAAAGAATTTTTTTCTGCTCTCCAACTTCAATTTCCCCTGGCAGAGCTTGAGCCCATCGTGCCCCCTTGTCCTATTGCTGAGTGCCTGGGAGAAGAGACCAACTCCCACTTGGCTAGAACTTCCCTTCAGAATAACCCCAAGAGAGGCATGAGGAGACCATGAAACACTCTAGGTCTGGGGTCCCAATCCTACTGACCTGGTGCCACTCACCCCCTCTACCCAAGATGGAATGTAGCCCCTTTGTCTTAGAAGACATAAACCCATTTATTGCCCCACTGTCACCTTCTTTCTCCCTCCTCAGGTCATTCTCGGCTCTCAGCCTTACTGGCTGCTTGAGGTCTATGTTTAGAAGCTCACAGATTGCTTTTTCTTTATTTTAAACAGTTTTTAAACCATAAGTTTTGGTTCCCTGCTGTCTTCATGGACATGCCTCAGCTAAAAATGCAGCTTCAATGACATATCATTCATCCAGGGCCTGAGAGGGAGCAAAGAAATTGTTCACTCACTCCACAAACAAGCACAAGAAAGCCAATATTCCCTCCCATTCCTGCTGTTCCATTAAACTAATTTTATGCATGAGGTGAGATTGCATCTTTCCTAAAAATAATAATAATAGTAATAATAATGAATACATTTTTCTCCAGTGACAGCATCAGTGATGAGGTTTTGCTTTACCATAAAGTAGACATTTCCAGAGAGCACATCTAGAAGCTGTCGGCTTAAAAGTGCTCCAGGAAGAGCCAGAATTAGCAGCTGAAGGAATTTATGAAGCTTTCTGGGTTGTTCTGGAGCAGAAAGGTTAAGGAATCACACCCCATGTGGAAGATACACACAAACCTGTTTCCAAAGCAGTGCCCTTCTGAGGGCAAATGAATACTTGGAGGATGCACAACTGGATTGAGAGACCACGGAAGCAGAGATTAACAGGTACTAACATGGTGAATGCTTAAATGAGTCCAAAACGTGACTCTGGACACGGATGCCAGATAGCACCTTGTGTGGAAAAAACCAATATCCAAAGTGAGCAGGGAAATCTCCAATCCCCACATCACCCTCAGAGAGCTCCAGGATGACTCCACTCACTCCTTCCAAGCCCCAAACCCCAGATGAAATAAAGAAGGGGATATGGGAAGATAAACAGATAAATCAAGTCCTTGCAGAGATGCCAAGAAATGCAGAAGCAACTTTGGAGAGAAAGCACATTACAAGGAGACATCTCGGGAGAGTCTGTCTGTGCCACACAAGGAGAAGGATGGGGAGGAAAAAGCTTTTAGCACCTGTTTGCTTGCACTTATAAATAAGAGAAGAGGCAACTGCAGTTAGAGAGGACAGTAGACACCAATCTCTGCTTGAATCCTGGTTGCTGTCCCCTCTGTGAACTCCTCACTTCATGATGGCTGCAGCTGCAGGAGGAGGGAAAAGCGAGGGAATCACATCCCACTTCCCAATGAAGGCGGGCACGGAGCAGGCACAGCTCTGCTCACGCAGACAGACACACTTGCCAGAAGGGAAAGATGAGAAACAAATCTCTTATAATTACAGGGCAAGAGTTGTAAATACAACAATGGAATTAAAAGCAGAGATAAGTCCTGAGCAGAAAAGCAGAGCTTGAGCACAGTCAAATCTCCATCCCAGCTACAGGTTTGACCAGCCCTTGAACCTGGTTTGCATTGCCATGGCACTCAGAATTCCCAGCCAAAGGATTCTACATCCAAGATGATGATGAGGGCTTAGCTAACACAGCAACCCTGAGCATGCAGCCCCTCTCACCAGCAGGAGATGGGAACCCTCTTTCCACAAACAGGGGTGGAGATGCTTCCCCCCATCATTAGTTTCCAAACCTGGGTATGTTTAGTGTGGATGATGGAGTGCAGTCATTGAAGAGCTGTTACAGGCAAGGTTCCTGCTGATTAAAGCACTGAACGTGCTGTGCTAAGGGGAGTGGTTTGCTGTTTGCAACCCAGTGCAGCTCCCTTCAACCAGAGGCCACAGTAAAACAGCTGTTTGACATAAAAGGGTGCACAGACCACCTTTTCCCTCTGCCCCAAGGTGCCCTGAGCTTTGTATTAGGTGGTTGTGACCCATAGCCACACCAGAGTGAGCCCACAGCTGTGACCTAGCCCCACACCTCACCACCAAAGAATCAGCAAGGTCCACATCAGCTCTCCCATCCTCCTTGGAGCCTGGTGTCCTTGGCTTTGCATCACCTAGCAGGAAAGGCCAGTGAAGAGAGCAAAGTCCTGAATAATAACAAAAACTAAAGACCTGGAAGGGGAGAAATGCAGCAAAGGCATTGGCAAGCCCAGTACTCTGGTCACAAGATGGACAGAGGACCATTGCAGCACACACAGCAATCTCTTGGTTTTCCCTCTCCCATGGGGCACTCCAAAATTCTGGGTTTTTTCCTGTAGGAGAAAGTTAAGGGTGTTGTCACCCTCTGCCTGTGCTTTAGGCTAAAGATACCCCAAACATCAGCTCCTCACTCACTCAATGATGAGACAGAGCTGGAAGACTTCAGTCCCTGTGATTTGAACATACACCCATAACCTCTCCTCATGTGGAGACACAAACAAAGCTGTGCCAAAGATTCGACTTGCAAAAGGCACTAAACACAACCAGTGCTGGACAGGCTGACTTCCCTGTCAATGCCTGGTTTCACAGCAGAGGAGAAAAACCCTGTCTGACAGCCCAGCAAGCGTGGCAGTGAAGCTGTGGAGCAATGCCAAGGCGCTGTAACCTCCAAGTCCTGTTGAGGAGAGCAGCAGGACGGGGAGCAGCCGACCGCGGTCCCGGTTGGATTCAGCCTCCTGGCTAATTCCACTAACATGCAGAGAGAAGCCACACCATCAGCTATTCCCCAGTTATTTTTAGGAGTTGATGACTTTCCTGGAAGCACGCCACAGCAGCGGGTCACAGGGATGAGGCAGAAGGGACAAGCGTGGCCCCTCTGCCAGCACCGCACTGGCAGCAGCAGAGGTTTGAAAGGGTTGCTGATAAACACCTGAGCACACCAAGGGTGAGCTCCAGCTGCAGTCCCTCCATCCTCATCCTCTCTTTCCCATCTCACCTGTGCAGCAGCAGCCAAAGCCACCTCCAGGGCTCCCCACTGCCTGCTCTGTCCCCACATAGCCCAGAGGGGATGCAGGGCTGGCACGAGAGACCTCTTCATCTCAAGGCCATGACCAAGAGTCCATAATCTTGTAAATGGACTGGAGTTGGACCAAGGGTTGGACTTGATGATTCCAGTGGTCTTTTCCAACCCAATCGATTCCATGATTACTGAATGAGGAGACCCAGAGACAGGGCACTTCCCTTGGAATAGGATAAAGACAACAGCAAAAAGCCTCACAGGTCAGGTCCCAGGACACCTGGGAAGCAAATCACACTGATGCCTAAGGGGTTTTTGATTTTTTGATTTTTATAGATTTTAGAAGTACTTGTAACTGTAGTAAAATGTAGATTTAGTGTGCTAATATTTCTAGCAGCTTAAG
>JAWWLZ010000174.1:2439182-2458000 GCA_035041345.1 Poliocrania exsul
TCTTTGCAGAGAGAGCGCTCAGGCATTGGAATGGGCTGCCCAGAGAGGGGGTGGATTCCCCATCCCTGGAGGTTTTTAAACTGAGCTTGGTCGTGGCACTGAGTGCCATGATCTGGTAAAGGGACTGGAGTTGGACCAAGGGTTGGGCTGGATGATCTCGGAGGTCTTTTTCAATCAATTCTATGATTCTATTGACCTTTGATCCACAAGATTTTTTCCTGCAGCTCCACAAATACCCCCAAACAAGACCCTGGAGTTTATTACAAAGAGATGTCAGAGGTTTTTAATTCTTAGATCCTCTGTTTCATTCCTCACCCAAAATAATACAGACACCTTCAGCAGCATAGACAGAAATTATGAGAGAGCACCACAATAGCAAGAAGGTTTGAGATAAGAAAGAAGAAAAAAAGAATAGCAAATCACTGGAAATAAATCCAGGCAGCACCTGGACTTTCCTTTCTGGACATCCCAGTTCCCACACTGCTTTTCTCACAAACCATGTCAAGATCATCTGCTAAAATGGCACACAGGAAGAATTTCTTTTTGCATGAACAAATGCCAAATTATCTTGATGACTGGCACTATCAGCAAATCACCACACAAATTCCTTTGAAAAAAATGACAAGGTCACCTCCAAGCAACTCTTAAATAGCTGTTCTTATGCAAATGTTTGTGTGCACAAATGCAAGAAAAACACAAATAACAAGAAATAGACTGAAAAGTAAAAAAAATAATATTTAAATATCACTGCAAGTAGAGGAGCTCTCTGACAAGGCAGTAGATTTTTTTAACACTTCTGACTGTTATTGCAAAGGCAGGAAGAAAAGACAAATTAGAAAGATGAGAAGGTAGCAAAACACAAGGTCAGCAATAATACGACTCCAAGGTATTATTGAATTCAGTCAAGGTTAATCACAGAAGCCAAGTTTTTACCTTGGTGCCTTCACCAGGTGGCTAAAAATGATGGAAGGATCCAGCCCAAGAAACATTAGATTCTCTCATTTCTGCCTCACAAAGAAGTATTTGCAAGACCCTGCTTAATTAAACTAATAAACCACAAATGAAAGCCTGGCCTTGTGCCACTTCTTGACTAACACGTTGTGCAGGGTGTCACATTAACAGCTTTTATCCCATCGAGAGGGGGTGGGAGAGGGAGCAGGGAAGGGACAACAGCAGAGAGAACAAGACAAACCAGCTGATTTTCAATTAAGAGTTGAAATAAAAATGAAGTGCTTTTAGTGCTCGGCCTTGGAAGTGCCAATACTCTGAAATAACAGATCCCTGGTCATCCTACAGCCCTGTTAAATCAGCTTCATCTGCTTAAAGCAAAGCTGAGCAGCACTTGTTTAACAAGCACTGCTTCAAGCACAACTCAACATGCAAGGAGGAAGACTTTGAGGGCAAAGGAAAATGTCTCAGAGGGATACTGGGAGAAAAGATTTCTCTTTGGACTAGAAATCACTCACCACAGCAGCTTCTGGCCAGGCTGGGAGCATCTGAAGATCATCTGCCTCTGCTCAGGCTGAGGTAGGTCTTGCTTTGTCCCAGGAAGGGATGTTACTGTCCCCAGATGTCCAGCAGCTGGTGAAGGGTTGAGGTCAGGGTCACAGGCTCCTGGAGGGAGAAGCAGACACCTCAGAAGGTGGTCTCAGTCAGGACACCCTAAACATCCTCCTCAGGTATCACCTTCTCCTTGTAGGCCTTTCTCATGGACATCTAAAGCCTTTAAAGCTTCACATCTGGGTTTGGTCTGAATGTTGGAGGGTGGAGGTTGAATTAGAGCCCCACTTTTGAGGGGCACCAAGATCCAAGGTGTCGGTGGGATCCATTGGAGGTGGGTGGTTCCCAAGCCACGTTATCTATCTCTGTTTCAGCCCCTCTAACTCTGCACAGGCTCTTGTAATTCAGCCACCTGCAGCAACAGGTCATCCACCTGTGCACAAGTTGTACAGGTACCAGCCTTTTCTCCAGGAATATCTGGGCATCCATTGCAAGTTCCCACCTGTACTGACATCTCCTTCATTACTGGTTCTGTCTGGGAGGACCCACCTCAGCTGCCTGGTTATTTAGGACTCAGGGAAACTCCTGGACCACCTTCACAATAGGAGGGTTTTCTAAGTGCTCAGAGCTTTACATTTCATTAGTGGTTACTCTTACCCAACATTATTTTTCGCTCAAGTTTCTGCATCCTGATCTCTTTGATCCATTTACAATGAGATCCACTTACTCCAATCCCTGACCCATCGTTTTTGTTACAACACACAACCAAGCTCTTCCTGGGAGCCTCTTTTCTTCTGCCAAAGAGCTCTCCAGCAACAGCTTTGTGTTACAGCCAAGCCCATTCAAAGGCCCCTTCACACACTTATCCTTTTTCAATCAGTCAGTGGTTCTCCACGTACAAGTGCCTCCATCTGCATGTGACCAAGGCTCTCATGTGCTCCACACAAAGCCTCTCAGAGTGCTGGTTATGAGCCCATGTGCACTGGGTGCCATGATCTCATAAAGGGACTGGAGTTGGACCCAGGGTTGGACTTGATGAACTTGGAGGTCTTTTCCAACCCAATCGATTCTATGATTCTAAGGATCATCGAGTCCAACCCTCAGCCCTACATGGGACCATCCCCAAGAGTCACACCCTGTGCCTGAGAAGATCATTCAAACACTCCTGGAGCTCTGGCAGCCTCGGGGCTGTGCCCACTGCCCTGGGGAGCCTGTTCAGTGCCCACCACTCTCTTGGGGAAGAACCTTTTTCCAATATCCATCTAAACCTCCCTTGGCACAACTCCAGGCTATTCCCTGGGTCCTGCCCCTGGTTCCCACACAGCTGTGCCCACCCCTCCCCAAGGATGTTACAGACTGTGATGCCAGAACAGCCGCCCCACTCGCCACCACCCACTTTCCATCTCTCTGAGGAGCTCCAAGCTGCAAAGACTGAGGTCGTGCAAAGGCACCTCCCTGTGCTCTCACTGCCCTGAGCCCTGGCAGCTCCTCTGAAAACACACAGAGCCCAAGAGGCGAACACGTCCCACGCGGTCACGAAGGGGGTCAGCACGGGGGCGTCTCGGCCCCTCCGTTTCAGGAGCCATAAGCAGAAAAAGGGACAAGGCTGTGATTGTTATTCGAGGTTTTGGAACCGGGAGGGATGGGGGAGGCTGGGAAATGTCAGCGGCTTCTTGCGGACGTGACACGGGCTGGCTTGTGGGCAAATTAACACGACCGGGAGAACTCGCTCAGGCTCATCAGGGTAATGAAATGTGATATCCACTGGAGAAAGCAGGGGCAGGGACAGCTCCACTTTGCTTTAGCAGCGATGCCCTTTAGACAAAAGACTCCCTAGTGAAATGCAAAACAACTCCAGGATAGTGTATTCAAACAGGATCCAAGGACAGCAAACCCATAACTAGGAAAGTTGATCCCTCCTGCTCCTTTCTGTGCAGCACGGGGACGTGCCAACATCTCCTTGGGAAGTGGATGCTGGGAAAGGACTGCCACTTTCCTTTTTTCTCTAATAGTCCTGTTGTTCAGGGTCCAGATAAAAAGATCTCACCCTAAAAAAAACTTGCTGACCACACATTTACAAGCTGTGTTCATCAGCCACAGGTTCTTTAAGCTGGACTTACAGCACCACACACGGAGAGCAATAACCTGGCAAACAACTCTGCCCATCCACTCCTCTTTTCTCCTCCAGATCAACCCAAACCTCCCAGTATTCCTTTCCTGTGAGGGCAGGTAAATTCCAGCTCTTTTTAAACTCTCCTATTCAAGACCACTTGTTAGGATTGTCTGTCTTCTCAACATACTGCAAGGAAATCTTCCTTGCAAATCTATCCAGCACCTGGAATGTCCCTACTGGGACTGCCATTCCCACCTCTTCAGAAGTGGTGTTTGGTGCTGTATGTAGTTTTGATCCCAAGGCACATCCTCCTAGCAGCTCCCAGCTCTCACAACTCTCTCTAGGCTTGTAGATGAAGACTTGTCTCCTGACCTATTACAGTTTTTCTGCAAATGAACCTTATTTCAGAGCCCTCAGCCTTGCACTTCCCCATCTTCTGTCACTACAGATTCATTTTTGGGTAAGTGGGATTCCTGGAGATCTCTTTCAGAGGAACTTCAAGGAGATCCTAGAACAGATTCTCCAAAACAGCAACTATTCTTGCCCTAACACAGCTTGAGCATTGAACATCCATACAGAGTAGGAAAATGCCCATTCCCCCATGGATAACACCACCTGAGACCCCCTCTCTGCAAGTCCACCGTGGCTCTGAGTAAAAGGGAGATACCAGTTCCAGGGAGAGGAAAAAAACAGATCACAGCTTCAACTTTACATTTCACACCTTCCCTCGCAGAGGAAATGCTGCATTAAGATGTTGAGCGAAGCACAACACATCCCACACTCCCCATCTCAGCTTGAAAGGTGTAGCCCTCTGTTACAGAATCCCAAATTGCTGTGATTGGGCCAGCAATTCATTTGTTAAATCATTTCTTTAGTGTTGTCTGGACTTGAACTAATTTTAATGAATTCATATCCAAAGATGCCAACCCCTGTCCCTGCAAGAATGGGCTGCTGTGACATCCTGACACCCTTTCTCTGACACAGCTGCCTCAAAACCAACCCCTAGGCCTTTATACCAGCTGAACTTGGCCGTAGCACTGAGTGCCATGATCTGGTAAAGGGACTGGAGTTGGACCAAGGGTTGGACTTGATGATCTCGGAGGTCTTTTCCAACCCAAGCCATTCTATGATACATAGAGATATTTGTTTTTTCTCCACACAATTTGTTTGGGGTTTTTTAAGGGCTTTTAAATAAGCTGTTGGAAAAAACGTTGACTTTGCAAACAAAGTTTCCACACAGAGCAATTCATCTGCTACGTGGCATCTTAATTTGGATATGTGTTTTAAGAACACTGCGAGCAGCCAGGATTTGGGAAGTTACATAAATCAGTAGGTTCACTTTTGTATGTGCTAACAAGAAATGAATGCCTCTTTCCCTTCCAGTTAGCATTTGTGTGTGTCACAGGCACTGCTCCCTCTCCCCACCTTTTCCACTGTCTTCAGGATACGACCACAGAAATTGTCATATTGAATTACACTGATAAACCATCCAATTTAGTGCCCTCTCTCCAATCATACCCCACACCAGCTGCTACGGATTTAACACTCCTGCTAATTGACAATGATGGAACAGCACCACCACGAGGGACATATTTCCTTTGCATTAGGGGACCCCTGCCTTTCCTGCAGCATTTTGTCATGTGGATTTTTAGCCCAGCTCACATACCTGCAAATGTTGTACATTGACAACATCTGCTGGGGTTTTGGGGGGCAAACTCAGCAGTATCAGCCATGAAATGCTCCAAAGGCTGGAGCCCCTCTGCTCTGGAGACAGGCTGAGAGCTGGGGATGTTCACCTGGAGAAGAGAAGGCTCCAGGGAGACATGAGAGCCCTTTCTATGGAGGTATATAAAAAGGAGAGAGACTTTTTACACAGGCATGTAGTGACAAGACAAAGGAGAATGACTTCCCACTGACAGAGGGCACAGTTAAAGGGGATATTAGGAAGAAATTCTTCCCTGTGAGGGTGACACAGGTTGCCTAGAGAAGCTGTGGCTGCCCCATTCCTGGAAGGGTCCTAGGCCAAGTTGGACAGGGCTTAGAGCAGCTTGGGCTAGTGGAAGGTGTCCCTGCCCATGGCAGGGAGTGGAACTGGATGGGCTTTAAAGTCACTTGCAACTTCACGATTCTGGGCAAGGATTTTTACAGTTGGATACATTAACCGGGTAAACAATGTACTGACTCCTGTATTTCTATTCAGTTGCAGGTGGCCATCCCTTAAACCTCCCAAAAAGGGCTACACAAGGGCACAGGGTGACTTCCTGGTGTTAGTCAGTGACTTGCACATCTCAGTCACATTCTGTGTCTTCTGCAAATGGAGACAGTCCTTACAAACTAATGCAACCTCAGAGAGGAGAGCTTTAAAATATATGACACTTGCTGCAGCAGGGAAGCCTTCCCTTGCCTCCAATCACTGTCAGAGCCTATCTTCCCAAACCTTCTGTTTGTGCTGGATGGCCCTTCCTGCCCACTGGAGGCTCCAGGCAACTTGCCAGTTCCCAGATATATCCAAAACCTCCTTTCACCCCACAGCAAGAAAGGGACCAGCCAGGCCAGTCTTAGCCCAGCTGGAAGTGTTCCTCCTGTGGGAGATACACACAGTGACTCAGATGAACAAAACCCATGGAATTACGGGATGCTGCAGCAACCCCATGGCAAGGAGGGGATGGGGTTGGGCTGCCTTGCAGAGTTCAGCTTTCTTCCGCAACAGGGAAATTTGCAGCGTAATTAAAATGAAATGCTGGTGTCTGTGCTGCACGTTGAAATATTGATGGAGGGAGGCATAAAACACTTTATGAATGCAGACTTCCATTCTGTGATTTACTGCCCCCAAACACCACTTTCACAGAACCTACTTGGGAAGAAACGGGGAGAGATGAAAGAGCAATAGTGGTTTTATCGCTGCAGAAAAAGGGAATGGAATTGGGCAAAGTTAAATACAATGTATTGAGGTAGTCTTTCACTCTGAACCTTAGATACAGCAGGAGCTCACTCACACCTGCAAAGGGTTCATTGAAGTCCATGGAGGTTTTTTCCCTTTCCTTGTGCCATACCAGTGATGGGAAGGGGCTACACTGCTTTTAACTGCTGTTAAAAAGAGGTCAAGCCCCTATTTATAATGAGGCTTGAAGTAAAGTACTCAGAGCTGTGTGGGAGGACACAGAGGTAAAACTGCAGCACCTTTACCTGCCACTGTGTCTTGATTACTCAGCCCCACCAAGTACAGTTCAGCCAAATGGAAGTCTGACTCCATCCTTATTTCAAAAAAGGGGGAAAGGAAATACTCAGGGAGTATTTAATTCATGACCTAATTACAGCACGGGCTAAGACAGAGGCCTTTGCTGTAGTGACAGCAGCAGCTAACTCTGCCTGAAGCTTATTGCCACAAGAATGAGTGCAGAATTGCCTCCAGGATGAGAAAAATCCCAAATGTGGGTCAAAGATGAGACCTCAGCACCCACCAGACCTGGGGCAAGGGGAATGCAGAGCTGCAGGGCACCAACACAGCAATCAGATCCAAAGAGGGTGAAGGAAATCTTACTGGGACCCAGGAAGATGGTCTAAAATACAGAGTTTCTCTTCACTCAGTCACCACTGTTCTCAGTTTTGCTCCTCCAAACTGATGAATGGACTGCAGTGAGCAGTCAGGAGTCAGAGAAAACATTATCAGCCCTGGGGGGGATGAGGTGGGTGGTCAACCCACGACCCAGCAATCCACTCTGCCCACCAAGAGCTTTCTCCTGCCATTCCCCAACCTTGCCTTTTCCTTTATTCCCTCCTCTACTCCTTATAACCAGGTTAAATCAAGAGAGAGGAGTGTTGACCCCATATTTGGGCTGGGAAAGGGCTATTCCAAGGTGGGGCTGTGTCTGCACCTCAGAGCAGGTGGGACCCAATGAGGACTGAACGCCCCTTGTAAACTCACAAGCAACTCTCCCCTTCCTTTCCATTTAATCCCTCAAGCAGATGGGGCTCCACATTTGCCAGCTGTTTCCCAGAGGGTGGCAGAAATGCCAGCCTGGCACTCCTCACCCACTGCCAGCACTCAACCTGCCCAACTTCAAGCTCCTTGCTCCCAGTGCCAGCCACTGTCAGGTCCAACCAAGGTCACGGACCCTCAACACACACAGGACCTGAATCACCCCTTGGGACTCATTCAAACCATCACTCTTGACCACAGAGGGTGAGATAAGGTACCCAAATGCTTCACTTCAACAATCTGTGCTGGTTTGGGCTCAGCGCAGCTCCCACAGCTGGATATTCTCTTGCTACTTCACTTGCAGACAGAATCCTGTTTCACTTCTTTTAATTCCCACTTCTTCCAAAACTGAAGTTCATTAGACTTCAGCTCTACATTTTCTAACTAGATTTCTTCCAAGTTTCATTTCCTTTGCTAAGCATAAGAACTTGGCTTTCTGAGCCAAATTAAATTTCATTTTTACTGTATCTCTGAATCAGTTTTGAACCCCCTGTAAAAAGCACTTGTTTCACAAGTTGAGGCAAAAAAGTTAAAAACCAGAAGCAAAGCCCACCAGGTTGAACATCCAAAGCTGGCTGGTTGAAAGAGCCCTTATTACCTATTTATGTCATGAAAATATATTTACTTTTAAGGTTTGAGTTTGTTTTAACATGGAGATGGGATTCATACAATGGAGCAGCTTCCTTACAAGATGAATTTTTATATTCCATGTTCCTTTACAAGTAATTCACTTACAGTCACGTAACAAAACACCTTCTGAAGCCCCTCAATTTACTGTTTCCTCAGCAAAAAATACGAGCGAGAGGTCCGCAGAAAATTAAAATTATGCACATATTGAGAAAAAGAGTAAGTGATAGATACCACTCAGAGAAGTTTTATGTGACCAGTGGCTGATGGAGGACACGTGATTTAAAGGTTGCATTAAATATCTGAAGCTTTAACTAATCACTGTATAAATAACTTACAGTGGTGGCTTCAGGCAAATGACTGATTTTCAGCTTCTCAGAAGATACTCACATATCAAGGGAGGTGGATCCAAGTTAGGATCTACAGGAGGAAGGGGGGAAAAAAATAATTCCAGGAACACAATTGGAAAACCAGAGAGCAAATCACAAAAGCAAAAAAAAAAGCTGCAAAAATAACATCAGTTGTTCATCTCCAGCAACCACAGCATTGCAGGGAGCGAGGTCCAAACAGGTCTGAGAGACTCAGTGAGATCATCCACTGCACAATCCCTGCCCCTGGATCATCCATGGGATGTGGTAACCATGCCTCAAAAGGTGAAAGGAGCACACAAAGATTCCCTGTGCTCCTTGCCATGGTTTGTGGTGGTCAGAGGGGCTTTGTGCCCCACAGATACACCTGGACATGGTGCACAACACCTGGAGGGAGCAGCAAAGCTGCTCAGCCAGCTTAGTCCTTCAAATTTGGGCCCTTATTCTCATTTTTTCTCCCACACAAACAGAAAAGAACATAGTACACAGAACTATTTAGGTTGGAAAAGACCTCCAGGACCATCAAGACCAGCCTGTGACCAAACCCTACCTTGTCCCCCAGCCCAGATGACTGAATGCCACATCCAGTCATTCCTGGGACACCTCCAGGGGTGGGGACTCCACCACCTCCCTGGGCAGCCCCTTCCAGTGCCTGACCACACTTTCCATGAAGAAAAGAGACAGAGAAGTTGTTAATAGGAGCCAAATACACCACTCCCACAATGCTGATGGATTGGAGGACCACATCATATAATCCAAGAGCAAGGGGAAATTATCAGCATCTCAGGAGGCCTCTCTGAGTCCTTTTACCCCTTTAAATCACATTAATCTGATAAGAGGAGAAATTGTTTCAAAGCAGGTTCACCTGGCAGGAAGGAAATTACGTGACTTCCCAACATGACCAAATATTTGCTGTGTTACACGAATATCCAGGATATAACCTCAGGGATGAGCAAGGACAGCAAGACCATCTCATTTTGGGGAGCAAGGGTGAGCACACAGCCATGGCTTCCAGGAAAACACCAGATGTTTGCTTGGGTCAGGAAACACTCCCAAAAAGTGTAATTCCTCCTTCCTGGTTGTGTACACAGGTTTGGCCAATTTGGGGTTACCTGTGGCAGATGCAGCTCCACCACTGGCAAAGTTAATTTTTAGCATGGAGGAAGGTAATTCAGGCATCAACAAGTATTGATCTTCACTTTCTCCCCTTCGTGACCCAAGAGACATTCTCAGATTACTTACAAAATGAGGATAATCATATGTTATTTATTACCTCTAAAGAGCATCCTGTGTCCTTTTTCCCTAAGGATAGTAACTTGGGTTAAGGACAGGAGCTGAAGCTACTGCCCATTTTCTCCTTTAACCAACAGACAAGGGGCAGAGAGGGAAAGAAAGAAAAATATCAAGGTCAGTTTTCACTGGCATGAGGAAGGAAATTGCCCTTTTACTGTCCCTTTTGGCTCCTGCTCCTGATGTTGAAATCCAAGAGCTAATGAAGATAGATGGGTTCATCCATACTGTTGGGGTCTGGATACTAATGAATATTATTTAATGGTCAAGAGCTGTCATGGGGGGCATTGATTAATTAGCAGAGTTAGGAGGAGAGTGACTCTACCAGCACATCAGCTACTAATAATAGAATCCAAATCAGTCGGGAAGCGGATCCAAAAAGATGAGGCAACTGTAAGCTCACAGCTCACCTTCACTGCAAGAAACAAAGGCAAAAAATCCTCCAGTGGGATTTTTTGAGGATACAAACTTTTGCTGAGAATTGGGTCTTAAACACCTCTTGATTTCTCCTTGATTCAGTTTCCCTCCCTCTACACATAAACCCTCTCTCCACCCATGCCAAGCATAATCTGCTCAGAACATGAAATCTCTTCCACTCTCTGTGTGTCTGCAGGGTCTGGGGAAAAAAAATAAAAATAAAAAAAAACCCACAACAAGCAGCTTATTATAAGGGGTTTTCTACACTACTGGAAAACAAAGCTAAAAATGAATTAACAAAAGTGACCCCTGGGAGAGGAGAGCTGCACTTAAGATAAGCTTCCCAGGTGTCTGGAGGAGTGCAGGGAATGATGATGAAATAGCTGTATCATAGATACACACATTTGTTAGAGCACACACTGACACAGCTGGGAGACACTGACAGCTCTGCAGAGTAAGAGTGATTTCCAAGCACTGAAAATCATCTTGGTGGTGGAAGGCTTAGGAGTAAAAATTATCCAGCCAATCTGACAGAGTGGTCATAATTTCCACATCTAACATCTCAGTAATGCCTGAGCCACAAATTCTCGTTCTGCCTCAGCAGAAAGCAGAGATCTTCATGCTTTTTGTTGACATGGCAGACTTGATCAGTGGCTATAGTGATTTGGAAAATAAGACAGGTGGGGTTTAGGGCAAAGAAGGGAAAGATCCTGGCCTGTTTCCAGTTTGTTGAAGTTCCCTTCAAGCCCTAAAATACCCTTTCTGGAGCTCTGTAAGGTAAAACACAATTTTCCATGCACTAAAGCAGAGCTAAATTTCCCAGCAGTGTAAATGAAAGCAAGTAAAATAAAAGCCAATCCAGTATCTCTTTCTCTTAAACTAAAGCTGGAGTAGGTCTCAGGTCATTGCTCAAATTTCATCAGAAAATGGTACCACAAAGACAGGAAAAAAACCTTTTCTTCACTGACTTCTGACAATGAACCACACACAAAACCTGACTCCAAACCACAGCACCTACAGTCAGATTTTTTTGGTTGGTAGCCCATCATACAAGTATTTTACAGCATTAATTAATGAAAGCTATGCACCACTAAGCCAAACAGGAGCACAATGCTGCAGTCCACACCCAAGCTCCAGAAGGAGCAACTCAAATCCCAAATTTACCCAGCAGATGGGGTAGGTAAGACATACCTGACTGCTCAGTGGATGATGGGCTCTTATTCCTTTTCCCATGACAGTCTGTGCACTGGAAAATTGCAGTGGCACCTGGAGAGTACCTAAAACTGCAAGTGCTTTTAAAATATCACTGTTTTTCTTCCCTCCTTATGCTGAATTTTCTCCAAAAACAAAGGCTGAGTTCCCAAGCAGCTGTTGTAGTAAAGCACTCTCAAATCCTTCCTGGAGCGTCCCTGCTGATTTTAGGCACCTGTCAGTTATATAAGCCCTTGGTTACCTGATTACTAAGGCAGAGCAGCTGTGGCCACCAGGCTTGAGTAAACCAGCTTCACCTGCTCCCCTGTGCATCAGAAGAGACAGTTGAGCTATCACAGAGCTCGTGGCCTCCAGGGCAGGCTCAGGTCCACAGCACCACCACAGCACTGTATTTATTTCCATGCTGGGCGTTCATTGTAAACTGCTGATCAATACCTGGAGAAAAACCCTCTCTGAGCTGAGTGATGCTGCTTTTACTGCCCAGAGGTTGCTTTTGATCCTGCTGACTTTAGTTCCTGCTGCCATGGTGGGAAATGTTGCATCTCCCATGTGCTCTGAAGCTGTTCATCCTTTTTATTATTACAACAGGATCAGGAGTTTGGGGAGAAAAGTTCCTATTTCGTCCTCCCTCTTGCTCTGCCCTTGGCCACTGGGTCTGTTCCTGTACCAGCTCCCCTTGAACGAGCTGTTCCTTCTTCCCTTACTTTGCAGGCAGTTTGTCCAAGCTGTTGGCTGAGGAGGGGAAGGCACTATAGGTGAGCTCTCCTGAGCCTGATGATATGTCAGAGGTGGATTCCCCAATATACCCTCACACTGGAAACCCTCCCATCCACAAACAACCATTGTCTCTCCATGAGGGGCACGTTCCTACTCCTCACCTTGGCTTTGTGTGACCAGCATGAACACCAGGCTCTTCAAGGACAAGGACCTCCTGAGGGGCTCATGGCCAAAAGAAGTCCTACAAGACACAGAATCCTAGAATGATTTGGGTTGGAAAGGACTTTAAAGATCATGCAGTTCCAACCCCCTGCTATGGACAGGGTGCCTTCCACTATCCCAGGTTGCTACAAGCTCTGTCCAGTCTGGCCTTGGACACTTCCAGGGATGGGGCAGCCACAGCTTCTCTGCCCAACCTGTGCCAGGGCCTGCCCATCCTCACAGGGAAGAATTTCTTCCCAATATCCCATCTAAATCTTCTTCCTAATACCTAATCTAAATCTACCCTCTCCCAGAAAACAGTCATGTCTCTTTCCCAGAGAAATCCTTCTTCCCAGCACTACAATGCAGTCACCAACAACTTCCCTCTTCATGGTGCCTCAAGCAGGTGGCAGCAGCACCCAGTGAAGGTTTGCTTGCCACAGGACATTAGCTCTGAGATAATAACACAGGACAGATGATGCCACCGAGCACTGTCCCCCAGGAGCTCACAGCACAGTGACTTTCCTCTTCAGGTCATAAACAACCACCTGCCTTTCTCCTTCCTCCCCCCCAGCTCCAACACGTCGCTTTTACAAGGTCATAAACCCAGCCTACACCAAGGACCAATTTCCAAGACCAGTTCAAGGTACTGCTCAGACAACCTTCAACAGCATCCCAGAGCAGTGTCAGCAGAGGTCCAAGAGACAAACCACTATGAGTGACAGGTCCCTCCTTTTGAGCCCAAAGCCCTTCCAAGCAACATGCAGCTGTTGCAGGAGGGAGCAGAGGCATCTGGAATTACCCACAGCCCCATTTTGTTGTAGCAGACCCACAAACTTCCCAGCCCAGGCTGTGAATGGATGACAGTTTGCAGTATTTCATCTCTCCCCTGCTTGCTGTGCCTGCCACAGGAATTCTTTATCCCCAGACTTTGAGGCAGGCTGCCACGTTATCTAATTTGCTGTTCCCAACGGGTGAGGAACAGTTGCATTTTGGGTTCTTAAGATTACCACAAACACAATTTTCCCATTAATTTTGATCCTGCTTCCAGCAAACAATGCAGACAGCATGGGGCAGTGGTCCTTCCCACCAATAGCAAGAACAAGCAAAGCAGATAAATTCAGTTTGTAAGAAGCAGCACAAACTCATTAGGCTGGGGAGAAAGAGAGGTGGTAATGTAAATAAGAGAGTAACCTCATCAAAAGAGCATGTTTAATGCTAACAAGGAAAAAAAAATCAGTGCTGCACCTGACAGGAATATCATGAGATTCTGATATCAGTAAGGAAGATGCAAAACATTCCAATGTATCTCCAGCAGCTCCCAGAACACCACACTCCATGCCTGGATATGACTCCATGCTTCCAGCTGTGCTTCCACACTTTCCCCAGCTCACCCACCACCCTCCTGGGAAGGCTGGAGATGGAGCTGAGCACCCAAACATAATCCCACAGACAATCTGAGAGACAGCAGCCAGTGGAGGACCATTTACCACCCTACCCAAAATAAAAATCACTCCCTCTGCCCTCTCAGCTCTGATCAGAGAAAAAAATACTACTATGAAACACCAGGAAACAAAATTCACAACTCCACCATAGAGCAAAGCTCCTGGAGTTGGTCACTGTACCCTCCAGCACCTCATCATGTTCCATGGCCCATAAGCTGCCTCCCCGTCTCCAAGGAAATTGCTGCCTTAGCATATTTTTAATCCTCTCTCCATCTCCTGTATTTTACGGTCACTCCTTCCTTCTAAAATATGCACATGTGTTAAGTACCTCCCTAATCTCTGAGCAACTGTTCTCAACCCATCTGGCTTTGAAGCCTGATGTGTCTACTTACGATCAGAGGGGCTTGTACAGCCAAAAGCATCCCAACCTTCTCTAATCCTGCTCAGGAAAATGTCTCAACAGAGTCACCCAAGGCCCTTCTCCTGTCCCCACCTCAGGGCACCTTACTGCTTTCCTGCAATTGGAAAGCTGGGAATAAAACCCAAGGACTTCTAGGACTTGAAAGCAGCCTTGGCAGCCAGGTGATCTGGGGAGCAAGACTTTTAGCTGGGTCTGCTGTGAGAGAATGTGGGGGAATGGTTTAAACTAAGAGGAGATATTTAGATGAGATATATGGAAGAAATTCTTCCCTGTGAGGGTGGGCAGGCCCTGGCACAGGTTGCCCAGAGAAGCTGTGGTTGCTCCATCCCTGGGAGTGTCCAAGGCCAGGTTGGATGGGGCTTGGAGCAATTTGGTCTAGTGGAAGGTGTCCCAGCCCATGGCAGGGGGTTGGAACAAGATGGGCTTTAAGGTCCCTTCCAGTCCAAACGATTCCATGATCTCCAGCAATCTGGTTGGAGAGACACCCTCAGTGCAAGCATGTCCCAGCTGTGGGATGCTTTGGAGCACACCAAAGGATCTGGAGGTGCTTCTCACGGGAAACAACTTGACCAGGAAGGTCCAGCTGAGAAGCTGCTCCCCTGAGCACAGCCACGCTTCTGCAGAGCTGACAACGTCAGCACCCACTCCTAATTGTCGAGATCAGGTGGGGTTCTGAGAACCCCCCACCCTGTGCCCTCCTGCCGGGGGATGAGGTTTCGGGGCCATCTCCCGTTTCCCAGCATTTTCCTGACCCCTAGTGACAAGACGCGGCTGTACAGCAGCCGCTTAACATGCAGCGCCCAACTCTCCCCGCATAAACAGGGAACAAAACTCACTCTTTAACATGGGGAAAAGGTTTCCAGATCTGTCAAGATACTCACCCTCCACAACCCCTGCAAATTTGCCAGAAAATCCAACCTGTTTAGCAAGGAAACTCAAATTTGGACTGAAAGTCAGGCAACAAGCTGAATACAAGAAGCTTTTCTTGCGCTGGGCTCCAGCTGTGCCCAGGGAAGCCGAGCCACAGGACTAATCCATCAGCACAGGAGACAAAACAAGGGGTGAGGAGAAGGCATTTTTGATGGATTACCTTCCCCCGGGGCAAATGCATCCTGTAGCAGGGCACTGAGTGACCTTGGCATGACCACAAACACCATGATCTCACTCCTGTCCGCCACGGACCATGGAGCAGCTCCTGGGAGCTGGAGGACAAGACCTGGGACATTGGCTGCCAGAACCCAGGGCCCTTGTTTTTGTCATACCATTTGGTTTCAAGGGCAAACAGAGAGTCAAAACAGGATTATTCTGGCCCCACTGAGTTTTCACATCTAAATCATGCCAGGTTTCTCCATGCATCAGGTGGGATTGGGCTGTCTCTTCCAGCAGCAGCCTGACACAGGAGAAGGGATCCATGGCAAAGCACTCACAGGTACTTTGGACTCAGGTTTGCATCACCCTCTTTTGGGAAATCTGCCTTCAATGCGACATTTCTCACTCCAATATGTGGTGATACTCCTTGCAAACAGTCACCTCCCACTTTGGGATTCATGTTTTCCACACATTAAAAGTTGTCATCCCTTTTTATTGCCATGTTTTTCATCTTTGCCTTCTCCAGGGGACCTGCCCTCTGCCTGACACAGAGGACCTTCACCTAAAGCATCCTGTGAGCAGACCAAAGCCTCCTTTTCTACCAGCCTCCAATTTATTTTGTTCATTGCTCTGAGGCCCTCACTGACTTTGATAAAACGCTGCTACAAGAGGAAATCTCGCACAGGAATAATTAACGATTCATCTCTGTTTATTGGGCCCTTTTGTCAACTTAGACTTGTCACAACTGCCATAAATCCCCTCCAGTGCTAAACAAACTCTTTAATTAAATCTTTTGTGCCATGAGAGCAATGCATCAGATACCAGATGATGATAAAGTTTGGCCCACCCTGGCTTAAAACACCCTTTGGGGGTCAAGGTTCTCCAGGGGATGGGGATCCTGTCCCAGGCTGCTCCTTCTAATGCCATCAGCATGGATCCAACTCTGGAATTGTACTCCCAGTGAATTCCTGAGGCACTGCAGCTGGTTAATTGTTTCCCTGCTGAATAAGCAGTTGTTCGCTCCTTGCCCACACACATGAATTTCAGTCTCATCACAAGAGCAACCTCAAAGCCATAAAATACATGGACAGTTCAGAACCCACCAGGAAAATATCTGTTTCTCCAACCTGTGGGTGACTAAGAGTCCTCCTGCCCTGGGTCTCCACATTTAGCAAAAAAAGTCAAGCATATTGAGCCTTCCTCCCTCCAAAATAGTGGGAAGAGGGAATGGCAGATGGTGCCAGACCTGAGGAAGAGACAAGGGCTTCAGTTAAAGGTGAAGCAAACACAGCACACCAAGGGTTTCCTAAAGGCCTTCTCTGAGGAGCAGGAATGTCCTGACACAGGGTCTGCTTCCCACCCTGTCTCCAGCTGCAGCCAGAACTGAGCCTGGGAAGTCTCAGGATCCCAGAATGGTTTGGGTTGGAAGGGACAGTAACAATCATCTTGTTCAATACCAGGGATCCCTGGAAAAGCAGACCTGCAGGGAGATGACTGAACACATTCTTCACACTGTTAAGTGAGGAGCCAGCAGAGACTGTGGGGAAGGAAAAAATAAAGAGGAAAAGAAAAAAGTCAAACAACAAAAACCAAATCATCAGTAACAACAAAAACCAACCCACCCAAACAACATTCATTGCTCTGTTGGACCATCAAAATGTTTCAGGGAGCATGAAATGAGAAGGGAGGGGTATTCAAAAAGGCAATTTTGAGAAGGGAGACCAAACAGGGCTCTCAATCAAAGCACCTTTCAGGCCCAGGTATATTTTTTAAAAACTTATTGGCAAAATAAAAATAATAGTAGGTGAGTTATATCAAAGTGCACTTCAAATATGCAGAATCCCCTGTGGGTATGTGACAGCAATGTGGGTTTAGCTGCCACTGACCTTGTCAAAGGTAGCACAGCTCTAAACTAGACTAAAAGAGAAGGAAAAAGAGCAAAAATTCTCCTCCCAGTAAACAGGCACAGCCCAAGCATAGGGTGCAAACTGCTCTGAGCAAACAGCTTGCCCAACATCCCTCAATTAATCATTAAAAGCAGGGTCTCACCTCAAAAAGAGGAATTAAGGCTGTGCAGAGGGGGAGTTTCATGCACTCAGAGGTTCAGGAGTTGGAGCCTGCCAAAGGATTCCCCTGGTCACAATTCCACACTGCAGAGAGAGGAAAATCACAACTGCCCTGTTGACACTTTTTGAACAAGCTCATCCCTCTGTGAGAGATCCCTCCCATGAAAGGTTGGCAGTTAGAGCTGGATTTATCACCCAGGAGAGAAAATGCCATTACAAAGGAGCTGAGCAGTCAGCAGACACAGTATAAGTAAGCCCTTTTCTCCTGAAGCTCCCCACCTCCAAGGAGCTGAGGTGGTGTCAGGTGCTCTGGACTGGCAGCACACGTATTGCCAAGGGAAATAGGATCAGCTCCAGCCAGGCTGGAGCAAAATCCGATGGAGGGAAAGAGGGCTAACATAGGATATGGGGGATTTGCTTCCTCCTCATCTCCAAATCAATAGGGAGGCCACCAGAGGCTCTGTCACCCAGCCCTGGTGCACTCAGGGCCCTGACAGGGCCATCAGAGGTCACCTGATCACGTCATTATTTACAAGGGCACTTCTGCTGGGCTGTGCTGATGAAACTGCCTGTCATGCAGCTCCAGTTTATGCCAAGGAAATATTCTGCTGGCCTTTCCCAACCTGACAAACAATCCCACCTCCTGATTTCATTGTTGAAACACATACAGCACACCTCCTCCTTTCATCCATATCAGAGCTTCAAGCTTCACATCCACACACAATTATTTTCTTCTCAGGTGCTGCATTGCTTCCCCAGTCTTTTCTCCCTGGATAGACACTCAGGGTCTCCCAGGACACAAAAGATGCTCATTTTTCCTTTTCATTACTCTGGCAAGCAAACATACAGAGAGGAATAAAAAAAGAAAATTTTAAAAAAAAGGGGGAAAGGAAGAATTTGCTTTCCTCTATCTTGCCTGCTGAAGAAACAAATCATCTCTGTGGTACTCACAAACCCTTAAAGTAGAAAACAAAATGTGCACAAGAGCATATATAAGGGATGTACATCACACTACATAAAAAAAAAATCCAGAATTAGTTGCTTCAAGGGTAAAGAAAGCCATGAGGGTATAGCAGGGGGCTGAATTCCTGTCTGCCACATACATCAGCCAGTAAAAAATTGTTGTCAGCACTGGAAAATTGCCCATTATGTGAGTGGGTTTACCAGATGATGAGCTGCGGGACACGGGCACAAATCCAGATGGCCTGGAGAGCAAAAATACCAGGGAGCAGCACTCAGGATTCTGCAGACCCCATTCCCTCAGCAACAGGAGAAAACACCTTGTCCTATATCAAAAACAGTGTGGCCAGCAGGCCCAGGGCAGTGACCCTTCCCCTGGACTCTGCCTTGGGGAGGCCACACCTTGAGTGTTG
>JAWWLZ010000174.1:2463335-2478066 GCA_035041345.1 Poliocrania exsul
AAAGGGACTGGAGTTGGACCAAGGGTTGGACTTGATGATCTCGGAGGTCTTTTCCAACCCAATCCATTCTATGATTTTATGATCTTTGTCATCACCAACTGCAAAGATCAGATCACCCAAGGAGGCATTTGGACAATGTCCTCAGGCACATGGTGGGATTCTTGGGGCTGTCCTGTGCCGGGCCACGAGTTGGACTCGGGATCATTGTGGGTCCATCCCCAGCTCAGAATATTCTGTGATTCTGTGAAAGATTTTCAATTGCAAGAACATAACCTTTCAGAGAGAACAATACCTCTCTGCACTCACTTGTGCCTTCCCCAGAGCCAGAACAGATGCTGGCTCGGGTAGTCCCCATGCCCAGGACCTTCATTTTACTTTTATCTTTTCCTGTAATCACTCCCCAAAGCCCAAAATTGCTGCTTCCCCACCAGCACCCCTTACAAACCAAGGAACAGCAGTTGTGCCCAAGACAAGGCTCACTCACAATCCCTCCCTCTGCCCTTTGTTCATCACAGGCAGAAACAGCCTCTTAAAACTCCATTGGAATAGAAGGGAGATGGAAAAGGATCTGAACTGACTCATCTCTGATTCACACTTCTCTAAAGCAGGCTCCCAGTAAATAAGTCCTCCTCTGTTGGGAACTCTAAAGCAATTCTCAGATCTAGAAATCATCAAAGAGTTTCAGGTTTTGCCTTTTTGTGGTTTTTTTTCTTCCCCCCTAGAAAATGACCTGTAATGCATTTTGGAGCTTAACCTCACACAGGTATCATTCTTAGTACCTCAGGTTATAATGAGAACAGACACTGTGGAAAGTGTTGCAGGTGAGAGCACAGAAGGGACCAGCTGGACCTTGGACACATGCAGGATGTATCCCAGGCAGGGAGCAGAGCACAGCATTGATATTCCAACCCTCCCACTCACCCTGCAGCTGCCTCTGTGTTCCCGTAACTCCATGACCCATGGGATGCCTCACTGCTCTGAACATCTGCTCCATCTTACCTGTGCCACACTGATCCTCTCCTTTCCCCTTTCCTTCCCGTGGTGTCAGGCAGGAAAAGCCCACAGGCTGAGCACGGAGGAGAGGGAGCAGCTGCTGCCAAACCTGAGAGCTGTGGGGTGGAACGAGGTGGAAGGCAGAGATGCCATCTACAAGGAGTTCCACTTCAAGGACTTCAACCGGGTACGAGCACCAGTGGCACGAGTTTTACAAACTGGGAGACGTGGTTTGCAGAGCAGGGAGTCCCCTCTGTGAGGCTCAGCCACAGAAAGCCCTCCATTTGTCTCCTGAAATGTAATGGCTCAGCAAGGTAATCTGTCCAGAACACCAAAGTGGTTACCTCAGCACACAGTTTGTCTGGGGAAAACCCCTTAACCCATAGAAAACCCCAACGAAGACACAGAACACCCCAGGTCTTGCATTTGGTTGGTTTGTCTAGAAAGAGGTGGTGTAAAATTAATAGTAATAGGGTGAAAACCAAACTGGTTCAGAGTTAACTTCCTTCTCACTCCACAGGCCTTTGGCTTCATGACCAGAGTGGCTCTACAGGCAGAAAAACTGGATCACCACCCTGAATGGTTCAACGTGTATAATAAGGTAAGAAACAGGGATGGTGGGGGCAAAACAGCTCTTCAGGGAGCAGATCCCTTTTTGGAGGGCTAAAACAGGAGCAGCAAGTCCTGTTCCCACCAGCAGGACCTCTTCCCTCACATGTTATTCTCCTATCCCAGACAGCCTCCAGCTCTCATGGATCCTTTCCCCCTCGTTTTTCCCTGTCCAGCTGAGCAGTAGCTGCCCTGGCCAGCCCCACGAGTTGCTTTTGTAAATCAGTATCACAAGTAGCAGCAAGGAGAAAAGCTTCTGAGGAAAAGAGGGAGTTGAAAAGTGGGCACAGGCAGCTGCTGTGACCAAGGCAGGGGTGGCAGTGACAGCTTGTGGCCAGGATGAGCTGCAGGACAAGAGAAAACCAAGCAGCATGCCAGACCACCTCTCCCACCCCAGGAAATGGTGGTATCAAGTCTGGAGCCACCTGTGCCTCACCTTCAGCACTGAGGGAAACCACTCCTGCTCTTTCTGCCAGCAACACTTTGTCTGTCTGTCTGTGTGTCTGCTCTAGGTTCACATCACCCTGAGCACCCATGACTGTGGAGGCTTATCGGAGCGGGACATCAACCTGGCCAGCTTCATTGAGCAGGTTGCAGCTTCCCTGTCCTGACCAGAGATGCAGGAAGCCCAAAATTCATTGTGCCACTGCCACAACCCCAGTCCTGCCTAGATGGCTGCACCCAGAGCCTTCTCCCACTCCCAAGCTAGATCCTGGATCCACACTGCCTGACACCTCATCGACCCCTCTGCCGCAGCTCCCGTGGATGGAGGCACTGCTCAGGGTGCACATAATCCATCTCTGATCTTGCAAATTCCATCCTTAAACCCTTCCTTAGCCATAAGCTCCCAGCGTGCCAAGTGCTGAGCCTTTTACCAAGTGTCAATCATATCATAAAATCACAGAATGGTTTGGGTTGGAAGGGACATTAAAAATCAGCTTGCTCTGCCCCCTGCCATGGGTAGGAACACCTTCCACTATCCCAGGTTGCTCCAAGCCCTGTCCAACCTGGCCTTGGACACTTCCAGGGATGGGGCAGCCACAGCTTCTCTGGGCAACCTGTGCCAGGGCCTGCCCACCCTCAGAGGGAAGACTTTTCCTAATATCCAATCTAACCCTACTCTCTATCCATATAAAGCTGTTCCTTCTCGTCCTGTCACGACATGCTCTTGTAAAAACTCCCTCTCCATGTTTCCTGTGGGCTCCTTTCAGGTCCTTGAAGGCCACAATTAGGCCACCCCAAAGCCTTCTCTTCTCCAGGCGAAACAATCCTAATTCTCTCAGCCTTTCCTCATAACAGAGCTGTTCCATCCCTCTGATCAGCTTGGCCTCCTCTGGACTCCCTCCAATAGGTCCATGTCCTTCCAGAGTCAAGTTACACAATTGTACCAGTAAATCCTTCCAGAACCTGACCCCCTCCAGCCACTGTGTTGTTGCTTCTAGAACATGCTTTCTGCCTAAAACATGTTTTGTGAACCCTTTGGTGTGTCTGTAACAAACCAGCACTGTCACCTCTCTCCAGCAGTATTACAAGCAGGCACGTGGTCTCACCCCCACTGGAACCCGCCTTTAGTAGGATACTAAGTGATGATGTTTACAATAAACACCTTGGTTAACCTGATCTCAGCTTGGAAAGAGGCCTCACTGATCAAATGACATCAACAGGTTTTCCCAAGGCAGGTACTGCTCTCAAGAAGGTGCTTCTGCCGTGGAAAGACTTCACAGAGAAATGGCACATGCCTTGGCCTCAGAGTGGTCTGAGAAAAGAAGATTATCAAAGCCAGAGCAGGTAAAAACTGCTTGTGAAAAACCAAAAGTGTGCCACAGCCAAGGCACAAACACAGGGAAGGTGCAACCAAAATGCACAGAAACAGGCCAGGGGCTGCTTACATCCCAATAAGAGGTTGTGGGTGGATTTGGTGGGGCAAGATCATCAGTAACACAATGAATAATTTGATGTGAAACCAACAGTAGCTGCATTTAGTACAACAGTCTGGGAAAAACACTACAAACACCCAGTTCAGGTCTTTTTTTTCCCCCTCTGTTTTTTAACGCTAAAGTTCTACAAAGCATTAGTAGAAAATCCGTAGCTCTTAAATGAGAGCTTTCAGCATCTTTGAACATCACACACAAGACACCCCCTTTATCTTGACAGAATGACAGAGCAGCCCTCAGGCAGAGTCAGTAAGATTCATAAACCATCCTCCCTGCCACAGACCAGGCTGTGCATGAGCAAAGACCAGGAACAACAGGTCTCCAGTCATTCAAATGAGCATTGAAACAGGAAAATAAGAGCTCAAAATGCCCAGATAGCTAAATGCACCATTTTAATACAAACTAGGCCCATTTTCTCCATCTCTTCAGCTATTTCAGCCTGCAGTTTTACAGTGGCAAATCAGAGCAATATACAGAAATACTGCCATCAGATGAATTCATCCCATTTGTTCATTAAAAAGTCCACATGGATTTATTGGGCAGGATATTATTGTATTGTATGCAATCCTTCCATTCCCCTCTTCCCCAAGTCATCAGAAAAGTGCAGATGAAATCCATGGCATGAAGACACACATCTCTTCTTGGTCCATCCCATTGGATATCTTCAGTCTAGTACCTAAGAGCAGACAAATCCCTTGGGAGTGCCTGTACAAACAACAAGTTTAGTGTCCCACTTGGAAAACCTGACAGTTGGAAATCTCACAGGAATTCACAGCCAAGGAGATCCCTCCAGGTCTGAAGTACCATCCAGTTTCAGAGCATAATCCAGTTCATCAAACTCTTCTTTTTTTTTTGTCTTTTAAGTAATCACAGAGCCTGTTAATCCATTTTCCTAAGACCATTTGGCATGATAAAGGAGATGCAGATTACATGTGAGGTGACCAGGATGAATAAAGACTACAGACCAGTAAATTACAGTGGCCTATTCCTGACCACAGGATTACATTTACAGTATAGAACAAATACACATGAAACAATTAAACCCACATATATTATTAATAAGCAAAGCCCAGAATAGAATACATTGAATAACAAACAACATCTTCAAATACTTCCAAAAATGTGAAATGGAGCACTGATCTGTTAGATCCATCTACTTCCTGGGAGGAAAATGCAACCAGAGAAGGAAGAGAAGGGATTTTTCTCTCTTCAGCCCACCCCTAATCCATCCCTTCTTTCTTTTAAAGCAGAAACAAAAAGAGTACCTCCCTTTTTTGTTTTGTTAAATCTCGGTTCAAAAGAGAACCATCACAGTAGCCAGATACTTAAGACTGTCTCCAAAGTACTGCAAACTCAGAAGTGCAGTAATGGTCACACTGGCAAGACCTTGACAGAATAAACAGGTCCAGTACAAACTGCCAGAGCTGATAATCCCATCAAGAGACTCTCAGGCAATTCAGTGATTTCAAAAGGGCCCAAAGACATGCATAAAGTCATCAATTTCAGGGCAGATGGCCAAAATACTTTTGCCTCCTAGCACTGAGAATAAAGCTGTTGGAAAGCCAGTATCCTTCCCACAGTGGCTGGACCCAGGGCTGCACTGGTTTGTGCAGTGGCTGGTGACTTCCTCATTCTGTAAAATTACTGTGCAAGTGTGTGCTTCAGCAGGGTCAGCTTCAGGCAACAGGCCCACTACAGCAGAGATGCCTTCAGACACACAGGACTGTGCAGACACAGCATGTAATCTTCACCCACGTGTGGAATTCTGCCTAGGAAACTCTCTGTTCCATGCAAAAAAATTAAGAGGAAACATGGGAAAGCCCTGCAGGAGTAACTCTGCTGATATTTAATGACTTAAGAGATTCTGGCTTGTCCTTGAGACCACAACTGTCTCCCAAGCTGTACTGGGGACACCCTCTCACCATAAAAACAGCAGAGAAGGCAGGAAGGCTGAGCCCAAGGCTTGAGCACCTTTGACTTGCTGCATCCTTTCCTCTGCCTCTCAGAGCTCTCCCAGTGTCTGTGTAATACTGTGAAGGGACTTGGCTCAATACATCTACAATCATACCCTACAGGCAAGTCCTTCCTCTGAGGCCAGCCTGCCTTTGAGGTTTATTTTCAGCATAGTACCATAAAGAGATGGCCACAGCCAAGGCCATGGCCATAAGCTGAACCCTCCAGCCCTCCCTGGCATCCCACAAAAAAAATAAGCCAGAGAAGCATCAAGGCACAATGGTGAATGCCCTTCTGAAAATGTGCCTTAGAAGAATCAGTGCAAAGAGCTGAAATTACTACTATTACAAAAGTTACCTTTTTGATACTAAAAGATCATGGTGGTTAAAAATCTGTCAGCTTTGGCGCCGTCCGTTCGCACGTGATGCTCAGGGCCTGGCTGGCTCTGCTACAGCATCACAAGGGGACAGTGGAGAACCTTCAAGTTATGAGCAGTGAAATTGGTTTTACACCTCCCTCCAGAACTGTGCAAGGTAAAAACAGCACTCCAGGTGGTAAATGCATGTCTTCTAGAAGAGGCAGGGAAGCAAAACAGCTACGATGTACCTGGGATTTTCAGTACCATCTAGTTCTGATCCCTACACCACTCGCTTGGTTTCTGTTTCTGCTGCTACTCAAGTGATTCCAGTAAAGATTTTGTGTTGGTTTTTTCTCCCCCTCAGCAGATATTGATTGCAGTCTCACTGAGATCTCCAGAGGGGATTTCAAAAGGAGTCCATGACCATCTTCCCCTTTGCCAGTTTATCAGCTCTGCATTACACAAATATAAGGCTCCCAGCACGGTCTGTTAAATGCAGTAGCTCAGAGGAATACTCAGTATTTTCCATTTATTTTCTGACTTTAACTTCTGGGAAGACTGAAGCTTTGGAACACAAGATGAGAACTCAGATCTAACACTTGGCTGGACACTGGCTGAATGCCAGGTCTGAGGAGGAGAAACAGCAAGGAATGAAGTGACACGCAGAATACCTGAGGAATTTGGAGTTGTGGAATGGATATTCAATTCACCGTCAATAGCCATGATGAAAACAGGCAGGGGGAAGGGAGGAAAAGCCCTAAAAATGAAGCTGGGCCTAAAAAAAAGTATGGATTTCAGAACAGACTGAGACCGGGAAGGAATTCTTTGAGATCAAGCCACGCTCAGACCTGCAATTGTAGGAACAAAGGCTTACTGCAATCTCTTCCCTAGGAAACCTTTTGAACCACCCCAGTGCCAGCTGGCAAGGCACCCATTGTTGCATTACAGTCAGTGGTGGCCGGGAGAGCCGTTCATGTGCTTTTCACTGCAAGGAACCTCCGTGCTGTAGAGGCCATCCAAGTACGCCTGGGAAATCTCCGCTACCAAGCTCCTGTCTGGGACGGACTGGGCCATTCCATAGATAGCTCCCTAAGCAGAGAAGAGCAGGCTGTTACATAGGAGGAACAAGCTCACCCCAGGCACCCCCTCATTGCGTGCTGGCCCCTCCTTACCATGCCTGTGGTCTTGGCATTGAGGTCCTTCATGATGTGCTCGATGCTGTCTCTGACATCCTTCAGGAACTCTTCAGCAACGCCAGGCTTCGTGTGCAGCTGCGTAATGCAGAGATGGATGCTGGGCAGGCAGGGCAGAGGGACAGATTAACCATCTCCAGAATGTACAGCTCCACATTTTCTGAGCAATCAACAGCAATTTAATCCTTCTATGGCCAGTGATAACTGTGTATCTCCTTAAAATAACATTCCCACTAAGGGTAATCCCTGCAAAATACTTGTTGGAACCAAGCTTGGAGAGTTCAGCTTTTTTTTTTTTTGCAAAACATCAGCTCCTCTCTTCCTTCCTGGCTTCACCATTAAAGGCCTATCATTTTCTCACCTCATTCCAGGTACCTCTGATGAGAAAAATGCAGCTGCCTGCAAGGCTGGTGATCCTTGCCATCATTTCCCTTTCCCTCCTCTGCAGCTTCCAAGCCATCACCACCCCAGCATGGAAGTTGGCATCCACCAGAAGGAACAGGGCTATATGCACCTCTGAGCTGTCACCTCTGGCTCTCTGGACTTTGCTTCCTGTGGCTAGTCAAAAATTTTTTCAGTGCAGCTACAACTGAGAGCACTGGCCCCATTTGCCCACACAAAAAACTACTGCTCACTTAAGGAAAGTCCCGGTCAAACATTCATTTTACATCACTGAAAATGATGTAATGAAATTATGAAAATGGTTAGCCCTTCACTGTTGTTCCCATTACTTTCATCTTCAATGGGCAGCAGGAAAATACTAAAAATAAATTAATCTATAAATCCTCAGTTAACTAATAGGAGATAAAGCCTTGGTTATTTATATTTTTCTGTTGTATTAAAGGTAAATAGAAAGGGAACCTCAGACATGTCCTCTGCTAGGCTCCTTAAAATTAGTATTGCTTTATCCTCACTGCTGTGTATCAGCAATTACAGAAGTAATTCTTTCTCTGCAGAGGACAAGTCTGCATATAATTTATCAGATATGGACAACACCACTCAGCAAATCACAAGAGCTGTGTGGCCTGAGGATGCCCATCTTGCATACCCTGGCTACATACATCACTCCCTGGCTCCTACACACTCACCTTGGTGGGAACTGTAGGACATTTAAGTTCCATCCTTTTGCAGCTAAAAAATTAGATAACCGATAAATGTCGAAAGTGTCTGAGCCAATGGAGAGCACAGACACCTCTGGTCTCCCAAAAATGAAGATGCTGTCAATTTTTCTCAACCTTGAAAAGAAAAAGGAGAAAATAAATGACTGACCAGGGTTACAGGGTTCAGACATTCTGTCCACCTCGCTGGAGCCTTCAAGGAAAAGCTACAGAAGGGAACAGATGCCAGCACATTCCTACCCAAAAATCATGCAGCCGGCCCAGGTCACTGGGAGCTGCAAGTCATTACACACCCTAAAGTCAAGTAAACTCAGGAAGAAGTGGAAAAAAGGGAAAGGCAAGACAGAACAGCAGAGGGTATCATCTTAC
Source organism: Poliocrania exsul (assembly GCA_035041345.1). Taxonomy (NCBI): domain Eukaryota; kingdom Metazoa; phylum Chordata; class Aves; order Passeriformes; family Thamnophilidae; genus Poliocrania; species Poliocrania exsul. Next base: position 2,471,863 of record JAWWLZ010000174.1, read on the forward strand.
TATCTCACACAGCTACACAAGCACCCCAACAAGAGAGAATATTAACCCTTCTTTCATTCTTCTTTACAAACTCCTCCTCAGCCACAGCCGAGGCAGAAGGGATTCTCAAAGCAAAGTCAGCTGAATAAAGGTACCTGTATCCCTCCTCTCTGTGCCTCTCAGCTATCTCGGCATAAACAAAGCATCTTCTCCCAGAACTGCCCAGTAGGTCCCTACCCAGCAAGTCCCATGCCATGGCTCCTCCAGGAAAAAAGAAACAAGTGCAGGTTGGGAGAAGGAGTCCAGCACAGGGGTGAAGAGCACAACCCAAACATGCAGGCACGTACTCTGACTCGAGGAAACGGGCTGTTTTAATGATCCTCTTCGTGGCCTCGACGTAGCCCGACTCTCCTATGTGCAGCAGAGTTGCCCAGCATGCAGCTATGATCCCACCAGGCCTGGAGCCTGCCACGGAGGGGGAGGCATAGATACCCCCCTGCCAGTCGGGGGCTACAAAGAACTGGTACTTTCTGTAGTTCTTGTCGCAGTAGAGCACCACTGAGGAGCCCTTGGGAGCATAGCCATACTGCAAGGGGCACAGAAAGTGTTAGAGTGCAGCAGGAGGGCACAGGAACCCAGCCAAGCATTCACCAAAATCCCACATGCCTGTACTGTTGATCTGTTGGAGGGCAGGAAGGCTCTGCAGTGGGATCAGGGCAGGCTGGATCAATGGGCCAATGCCAATGGTATGAGGGTCAACAAACTCCAGTATTGGGTCATGCCCTTGGGTCACAACAATCCCCTGCAGCTCCAGACTGAGGGAAGAGTGTCTGGAAAGCTGGGAAAGGACCTGGGGGTGCTGGTCAACAGCAGCTGGACATGAGCCAGCATGTGACCAAGAAGGCCAAGGGCACCTGGGCTGTCTCAGCCATGGTGTGGGCACTGGCCCAGTGCAGTACCTGTTTCTGTGCTGGCACTACTGAGGCCCTTGGAGGGCTGAGCCCAGTTCTGGGCCCTTTAATTGAAGGACATTGAGAGGCTGGAGCATGTCCAGAGCTGGGGAAGGGGCTGGAGCACCAGGAGCAGTTGAGGGAGCTGGGGGGGCTCAGCCTGGAGAAAATGAGGCTCAAGGGGCACCTTCTGGCTCTCTGCAACTCCCTGACAGGAGGGGAGAGCTAGGGGGGGGTTCAGACTCTGTTCCCAGGGAACAGCAGCAGGATGAGAGGAAATGGCCTCAAGCTGTGACAGGGCAGGGTCAGATTGGACATCAGGAGTAATTTCTTCATGGAAAGCATGGCCAGGCATTGGAAGGGGCTGTCCAGGGAGGTGGTGGAGTCCCCATCCCTGGAGGTCTTCAAAGAAACAACTGGACATGGCACTCAGTGCTCTGGTCTAGTTGACAAGGTGGGGATCAGTCAAAGGTTGGACTCAATGATTTTGGAGGCCTTTTCCAATCTAAGCGATTCTATGATTATGTACTTTAGCACATTGCACAAAGCACATGAACAGAGCAGCCCCTACACCTCTGCCCCTCAGCACCCCTCCACACAGAGAAGAAATGCCTGAAGGCAAGGATGGCAGTAGGAATCACACCTCAAAAATGAAAGCAGTGAAGACCCTCCTGCCCTCCTCTGCTCACCTTGTGGGTATCAGCAGAAATGCTGGTCACACCTTCTACGCGGAAGTCAAAGCGACGCTTGAGAGGGAACCCTGCCTTGTCCATGAAAGCAATAAGAAATCCACCCAGGCAGGCATCCACATGGAAAGGGATTTTGTACTTCACTGCAAGCTGTGTGTGAATAAGAGGTCAGGGAAGAAAATGATGTGGTTGGGGCACCCAAACTCCAGCCACCAAAACGTACTTGGTATTTTGTCTTTGGGAGCATCACCCCACCCTCAAGACTGTCTCAAAGAGGGCAGGAGATCTGGAAGGGCTGGCTACTTGTGGGATGCATTTTCCTGCCTTCCACATAGAGGAAGGCCAACATGGCATTTTGGTAGTTTGCTGTGTTTGCCAAAGGGATATGGCAGCATAGCCTGGAAAGAGTATCCTCAGTACAGTAAGGGCATGAGGCAAATGAACAGGCCAGAGGTCAAGCTGGTTACATAAAAAATAAATAACTGGAGCACAGAGAGGAAAGAAATCAAGAGGTGTGTTTGAAAAATAAGATCCCAGCCCTTTGACTCCTACTCCCTCCAAACATTTCTCAGACTTCCACACCAATTTTGTTACAACCATCAGGCCCTAAATCAATGCCTTTTCACCAGGTGGACTATTCAGTTGTTCTTTCCTTTCAGGTATCAAAGAACGAGTGCTCCTGGTTGGTCTCACAGCCACAGATTCCCTCTCACTCCCAAAATGCATCCTACATACCCTGCTGTTGGTTAACCCTTATTTGAGGACAGTGTTACCCTTCCACCCAGTGTGCTCCTCCCACCAAATTCTCTGGTTGGCATCCTGGAAGCCCTCTGCTCCTCTTGTGCTGGTTTTATTGCTACAGCACCCAGAATTCCCTAGAGGGAAGGGTATCCTACCTCTGCCACCTCTTCAATCGGGTCCATAATTCCATGTGGGAACTGGGGGGCAGAACAGACCAGCATGGCTGTGTTCTTCGAGATGGCTCTCTTCATTGCCTGAGGATTTAAAGAGAGAAGATGCTCACATTCCATTTACCAAGTGCCATCCTGCCAAAAAAGATAAAAAGTGAAAAAAATGCAGCCTGGTCTTAAAAACCAACACACAAAAGCAGAAAGAGAGCAAAGCAATGAGCCACAAACACCAGCAGGCATTAACTCATCCACTTGGAAATACCTGAACATTTTTGTTCACCCTCATCTGAAATCTGGGGCTATTTCTGAAATACATAAATTACTTGATTCTGAATGAAACAAACGAGATAAAGGGATGGTTTACATGCAGTTATTTCAACCAAAGCCTCATCTGCAATGACAGGCACTTCCTCCTGTTGTTTTTCCTTGTTTCCAGAAAGCATTCATCCCTCTCCATCCACAAACTGCCTGGATAAGTAGGTTTCTTGCTAGTTGCTGTACTGTGCTAATTTCCTCACAGAAAGAGCAATGTGCTGCCTAAAGCAATACCTGAACATCCACTTCCATAGCCTTGGTCAATGGTATTTGAATCAGCTTCATCCCAAAGTAATGTGCTGCCTTGTCAAACGCTGCGTGGGCACTCACTGGGACCAGCCTGGAAAAAATACCAGAGTGTGTGTGTCAACCCAGGCAGCACCTGGTCTGAACTAACATGATGGACACTCCATCTTCAACAACCCTCTGCAAGGTCTTCTGTCAACCAGGAACTAGAATTCCCAAGAAATCTACTTTGTTGTCATATCAAACAGTATTGTACCATCTCCCACCAGCCACCCTCCCTGAGAGGAGATGATACAAAAAGAAAGGAGCAGCATAAATACACCAAATGAATGTAACATTTGCTGTCTCTCATCTGGAATAGCAGTGGCTGAGCAGCCTTAATTAACCTTGTTTTCTGAGGCCTCATGTCATTATCAGGGCCTTAAATGTTACAGAGGGAAGAAAAGAACCACGGGAGTTCAGCAGAAGATGAACACCAGTGTTTCATTTCTTTTTACATTTTCCTCTCATCAGCAATTAACCAGAGAAATATTTTTGCTGCACCATCTAGAAAAGAAGCAGCACATTAGAAACAGCAAATCCTCTATTAGCAGTGTAATGATTATCACAATTCCTCATTTGAGCTCCAACCAGCCCTAACTCCAGTCCCAGAGTTTTCAGGCTAAACCCTCTTTGATCTGAATAAATCAAAACCCCTTGAATACTTCAAAGGGCCTGACAATCTCTGCTCAAGAGAGGCCCAAAGCTGGTATGAGCAGGTCATCTAGAGCAGCAGACAGGTATTGCCAAAATACATCAGCTCAGCACAGCCCCCCAGCAACATCTGTGCCCCCCAGGCTGCTTAAAGCTTCCAGTGCCTTTGAACCATTTTCAAACCACTTCCTTCCACCCAGGTTTTTCTCCTCCAGACACAGATGGACAAGGAGGAGGTGGTAATGAGCTATGAAATGAAGGATTACTGAGGTCCAGCAGCCACGTCAACTCAAGAGGAACAGTAAATGCCACAAGCCCCCAAAGCAAAGAGCTGTGGAGACATCGCTCACATTTCTGGCTGTTTGATGCCTCTCTCATAGGCCAGGTCTCGGTACGCCTTGCAGGCCATCAGGATGCTCTCAGTCCCCCCAGATGTCATCTGTCATGAAGGAAGGAAGCAAACAAGGAAAAACAACTGCTTAACATGGATGTTGCTGAAGGGAAAAGCAAAAAAAAAGGGATTCAGCCACAGGACAACCCAGAGTTTCAAGGGCAGCAGAAGTCACTGAACAGCATGAGGCAGCTTTCTGACATTCAGCTTGAAAATGCACATTTAAATGTTGAATCCTCTATTTAAATGGGATGGGGGAAAGTGAAAACAAACAAAAAGGTAAAAGCCTAACAGAAAGGGACCACACTGCCCAGTCACCAGCTGGCAAACATACCCCACCTCACAAAATTACAAGTACATGCTTAACCTCTTGATTACCTGGGGATTGTTTATCTGGATTACAGATTAATTATGCCACGTATGCGGAAACAACAAAGTTGAGTCTGTGTTAAGTCAACTGCAGTCCAGCAGGTTTTATTAGGTCTGGAGCAGTGCCACACTGAGGCACAGAGTCAAGCCCAGGGTTGGCACCACTCCTGAGCTACAAAACCTTCCCAGAACCTGGAGCGCTGCAGGACACAGAGCTCTCTGCTGCCTCCTCTCTGCAGAGCCCAGCCCAGCTCTGCTCAACACCAGGACTTCTAAGCCCTCAAGGACCCAAAAAATTTTACACCAGGAGGAATTTCTGCCTTCCTCTCCCCGGCAAGTCTCTCAGTATCCACACAACCCACCAGCTGTGCTGTCCCCGCCCTCTTTACCCTGACCAGAGGAGAACAAGGAGATTTGCATCAGGAGGCAGAAGACAGGAAGGCACACACAGGTTTACTGTTGCAGACTAGAACTAAGGAGCTGCTGCAAATACATAAATTAAATTCTTTACAAGAAGAAATTCCTCAGGTGGGAGGACTCTCTTGTCAGCCAGGCTTTATGACACTGGGCACAAACCTTCCACAGTAAAATCTTAACCTGGAAAACATGTTTTTCCAAGCAGCCAGCAGGACTCACTGGGTGAGCCATAACCTGAGGACAGGGGGTACCTGGGACAGTTATACAGAAGTGCAGGTGAAAGAGGAAACAAAAGCTACTCATAGGGCACACAGGGGACTAGTTTTGATCCTCAGATCTGCTGAACCAGCTGCAACTTCCCGTTTTAACCTCCTCCCCCCCAAAATAAACATAAAAAGGATGCAATGACATTTGTATGCCTTATGACATCGGTAAGTTTGGGTTCTCCTTTGGTTTTCCCCAGCTGACATAGCTGCAAATACTCAAAATACAAAGAAATGTCACTGTGTGACAACGACTAAACAGTAAGTACAGAGATAAGGAACAAAGTTCATAAGTACATAAACCAGCCTGCCACATTTCTTCCTAACAGGATCCAAGCCAGCAGCAGCTGCTGCCACAAGCACTGTGGAAGTGACTGTCACAGCACAGACAATTTCTGCTTTTTTTGGTAGTTTAAAAGCAACAGCTGTCGCAGATAAAACCTAACGGAGCCTCACAGTGGATAAAGACATCACTGCGTTAATTATGAAGCAAATGGATGGTAGCAGGAACACAATGACTTAAAGCTTTTTATGGGCTGTGTCACTCACTTCACAACTCCCCTTATGAAAAGATCTGTCAAGTTGTCAGCTACTACATTTGGGAAAAAAACCCCAGCTGGTGTAACAGGGACTACTTTCCTTCCTGCTGGGTGAGAGAAAAGGAATGAGGTTATTGCACACTTGTAACACTCCTTGCAACATCGATTGCAATGGTTGTGAAAACTTTGCTAGGAAGGACTTTGGGACATTGGGATCACACCACTGAGCACCAGGCACTCCATGCTACCAGGCCTGCTCCATGATGGGCAAGCACTCCCTACTCTCATCTAGATAATCTGCTCTTGAATCACAGAATGATAGAATCATAGAATGGATTGGGTTGGAAAAGACCTCAGAGATCATGAAGTCCAACCCTTGGGCCAACTCCAGTCCCTTTACCAGATCATGGCACTCAGGGCCACGGCCAAGCTCAGCTGAAAA
>JAWWLZ010000174.1:2496202-2515650 GCA_035041345.1 Poliocrania exsul
TGATGGACTCAATCCCCTCATCTAAATCATCAATAAAGATGTTAAACAGGACTGGACCCAACACTGATCCCTGGGGACACCACTGGAGGTTTTTAAACTGAGATTGGATGTGGCACTGAGTGCCATGATCTGGTAAAGGGACTGGAGCTGGACTAAGGGTTGGACCTCATGATCTCAGAGGTCTTTTCCATCCCAATCGATTCTGTGATAGTTAGATAGATAGACAGACACGTGTGTGTGTATATATATAAAGTTCAAATGCCCTAATTTCACTTAAAAGTCAAAATTACTTTTAAAGAAACCTAGTTTAATACAGTAGATTTTAAAAACAACTACTAGGCAACACTCCTTTCCCTGCAAATGTCATTCTTTGACCTGCACAGAAAGGCTTTAAAGCAGCAAAGAGCTTGTTAAGCAGCAGCTTAATCAAGAATAGCAGAGGCTGAGCCTGACTTCAAAATTATTTTAAAACAAAATTAAAAAGCAGTTGCATTGCCACCTGACAAGCTTAGAAAGGTTTTCTCAGCAATTGTTGAGATTACAAACTAATGAACTGTGGAGAGAGAGGACAGAGCACAGGGAGGTCGGGGGAGGAAACCTGTGCACTTTTGCACTGTTGGTTTTTAACAAATATGGTCACACCTCAAGAACCTGTAGGAACCATTTTAACCTCAGAAAAGGAAAAGCTTCCTGGATATTTTTCATTACAGCAAATATCTAAGGAAGCCCTGAGCAGTGCCAAAGTTCAAAACAACAGCAGCAGAGGGAGATTAAAATAGTTGTGGGATGGTTTCTTGAGCATAGAGAGCAGGATGAGCTCCTCAAAGCCAAACCTTCATCCACAGCATTCAGAAGGTAGAAAAACAAGAATATGACAAAGTCTCAACTGGGGAACAGGTTGCCAAGGGTTTATAGGGAAAGAACAGGGTCTGGAAAATAGGACCTGGAAAGTCAGAGCAGAAGGAAATAGGGCAGCAGCTGAGACGTCTTGAAATTCTTCTCATGAAGAAACAACTTTCCATATCAGCTAGAGAGAGGTTAGAAGTAATGGGGCAAAATTGCAGCAAGAGGAGACTTCTTTATAGCAGTAAAGTGCTGGGACAAATTCACTACAGAAATTGAGATATCTCCATCAGCAGTTCTTTGCAAAGAGGTCAGACATCCACCCAGCACAGCAAAGGCAGCCCCAGGGAACTGGGCCAGGCAACCTCTCCAAGTCAATCCCAGCCCTATTTTCCAACAACTGCACAAAATATCCTTGTGCATTAGCACAGCAAAGTCTCTCCTTGAGCCACCTCAGATTGAGATGTAAACCCACCTCATACCACTTTGCTGTTCTCACACTCTCCCTGTGACCCCATCTATTGAGCCCCCCCTGAGACGTAGCTATGGTGAGCAACCAGCAACTCACCAGGAGCCAGCCAAGCTGTGGGGTTATTTCACAGCCTGTTTCAGGCAGTGGGAAAGAGAAAAAAAGGAGGCTGGCTCTGCTGCTGTCCTGGAAAATGCAGCCTGGCAACCTCCACACAATAAAACACAAAGGGCACTGACAGTGCCTTGGAAATGGGGGGCTCATGAGACTCTCTGAAGGGCTGGTGGGGAGTAGCTCTTTTTATACCTCTCATGTCTAGTGGGGACTGTTTTCCTCCACACCAGTAGCACAGTCTCAGTGTTTTCATAGCAAATTCCTAAGCAACTGCCTCAAAAACAGGCTAGGAAGAGAGCATTTCTGGCTGCCAGACCCAGCTTAGGTGAGCTATCTTTAAATGGGCTGGTCCAAGACCAGACCTGTATTTTAAAAAAAAAAATCAGACTCAAATAAACCAGCTCCAAACCTTTCAAAGCCCAATATTCACTGAGCATATTCGACCTTTTGCTTAATATTGTTTGTTTTTTAAACAGGTAGCACCAGTCTTATATTTCCACACCCTTGCTCCCAGGGCAGGTGATGGGCTGCTTTACAGGAATATATATCATCTCTTAAGCTATTTATTTTGCAGGGATAAAGGTATATTTACACAATATTGCTCTTGTTATCTCTTGACATTTACATGATGAGCTCTAGAAGCAGTCAGACCTCAGGTACTCAAGATACCTCCCCAACAAAAATTATGGCACAGCAAAGAGTCACAGAATACAGTTCACCTACATCAGAGACACAAGGCATGGGGCAGCAGGAGGAAGAGGCAGATGTTTTGGGAATGCCAACAGCTCCTTGGATGATCCATAGTCCCACACAATGCAGGGGGATGAGTCGGGGTGACCCAGTACAGTGCCCTCACCAACAGGCTGTCTCCAGAAGCATTTGAGGCTGGGTCACCACAAAAAACTCCATCATCCCTCTCTAACTCAGCAAAGGCAAAAAGGAGCTTCAAGTCCATCCAGGAACAGCAGATATGGGGGCAACAAAGCCCCAGCACAGGCTGGAAAACTCACTGCACCTGGAGGCCAAGCTTAAATATGGTCCTGAGCCCAGGGATGTCGGTGGAGACCACAGGTGAGGCTCTTTAGGGCCATTAAAGCCCATTAGGGCCCTCAGGTCTGCACTAGATACACCTGAGTCCTCTTGACCAATATGTTCCATAGAACTCCAGGGTACCTGGACCATACTGTTTTTCCCATCTAACAGGGATGGAGGGAAGGCTTCCTCTGCACAAAAGCATGGATTTTAGAAGAAAGGGAATCTGCACACGTTTAAAAGCACAAGAATTAGAACAGCACTGAGGAAGGACCCATCAGGCACACCTAAACAAGTGTTTAGAAACTGTCACATGGTTGTATTTACTTCTAATTGCTCTAATAAGGTTTGAAATACAATTTGGAGGAGAGCAAAGGTAGAAGAAGAAAGGGGAATCTCTCTCCTCAGGGATTTTGGAGACTTTTGAGTGCCACCAGTACAACTATATGGGAACTGCTCACTCCCCTTCAATTTTTCTCTTAGAGATAAGGATTGATGGAGCTTGTTGGCAAAGTCAGTGTTTTCCCTACATTTGCAGAGGCAAAAAGGGAGATGGGAAGGCAGGGAAAGATGATGGGGAGGTTTTACAGCTGAAGGTCTTTTAGAAGGAAAGAAAGTAATAAAGGATGCAATGAGAAGAACCCTAATGAGAACACCTTGCCCAGGGTGAGAAGCACAGCCAGAGGAATCCACCTCCCCAGTCCACGATTTGAGATTTCCCATCCAAATTATTGAGCCTATGCAGTAAGCATCCCTTTATCATGTACAAACTCGTACTCTCTGGAGCCCACAAACCCCTTCCCTGCAGCACTGGAAACCTGCTCTCACCACTCAAAGCCAAGCCCTCCAGCAGCACAAACCGAGGGCTTGAGCCAAACCAAGAACTGGTTTGATGCAGCTGATTTCCCTTTCTTGGATCACAAGCCTCAGCACTCAACTGAGCTGACAGACTCCTGACTCCAACACCCTGGAGACTGGATTGGGATCTATCAGTGGCTGCAGATGAAAGGCAAAGAGGACCATGGGAGAAAACCACAGAGGATCACAGGACATGGAAAAGCTGATACAGGGCAAGAATTAAGAGACTTGAGCAGAAGCTGGAATGGGAGACCTGTGAAAATGAGGAGCAAAGCACAGCACAACATTCGATGAAGACCAAACTGTCCTCCCCTTCCAGCAGCAAGAGCTCATGGTAAGGAAAAGAGATTGGAATGAGCAGGAAAGAGCTGGAACTGAGGTGGCTGTTACAGGTAAGACAGACAGACCTGCTTTCAGAAGCTTCTGGTTCATAGTAGAAAACATGGATGGCACTGAACAGAATGTAAAGCCATTATAGGTTATTATAACACATCATCTTCTGCATTTAGTAGAGCTGAAGAATTTCAGCTGATTGTTTTATGTTGTTGAATGTCTTCCAGCAAATCCCTCCTTTTGGCTTTGAGGTTAGTGAGGGATGGAGCATCCCCTGATTCCTTTGGCACTTTGCTGTATGGTGAATCATCCTCACTGCTGAGGAGACCTGCTGCCAATTGTCATGGTTAGCAATGTCCCTTGGGAAAATTACTCTTTTCCTGCTTTTCCTTTTGCTACTTTGCCTTTGCTCTTTTTCACTGAGTCACCCCATAAAGATTTACCCCTGGGGCCTTCTATGTACTCAGTTATCTCCTCCTTCCCCCTCTGGCTGCATATTTAATCAGTGAGGGTTTTTTCTACTTGCTTCCAGGTCTTTCCCAAAAACTCCTGAATAATAAAAGGCTGGAGTGGGTGTTTATCTAAAGACTATACACAAAGAAAAAATAGAAAGCAACAGAACCCTTAGGAAGCCTTTTCTTCCACCCTCCCATCTGCCCAAGTGTGGTCAGATACTGGAAACAGCTGGAAATTCCCCAGCTAGCCAAGAGCAGTGCTGGCTAAACCCTGAGATGATACAGCAGCCTCCAAGCACAGAGTCTGGCCACTGGTACTGGTGTTGCTGTGGTTAAGGACTGTTTGGGTCTCTTTATTTCCACTCAATATTTTTTATGAGAATCTGGATGTGAAAATGCCCTGGAAACACTCACAGTTTGAGGCTTGCAGGCTTTGATGAACCAGCCCCTGTTGCCTCCATCCTGCTTTTATCTGGGTTCAGCTGTGAGCGCACTGACCACCCCTTGCCAAAGTCCACCCTGATGTCACTCCTTGGTGGCAAGGTCCCCACGAGCCTCTCTGACCTGGGCATGGTGACCTGGTTACACTGATCCCCCTGCTCTGCCCATGGATTTCAGAGCTGCCATATCAGCTCCTGCAGCCAGAGTCCCCCATGGTGGTACAGCAGCCACTAGCAGGGCAAGGACCACATGGAGCATGAGGGTGGGGGGCTCAGCACCCCAATTCTGTCTGCAAAGCTTCCCACCAAGTCATTTCCAAGGGAATTGGTAGCACAGTGTCCAATTAAGAAAGTGAAGTGGCAATCTTTGACCACACTACCTTGATTTAATTTATGAGAAGAGGATTTGCACTGGCAGGTTGGGTCTGGATAGAAATGGGAGATCAGGTTTCCCTTGGGTAATACACAAGGGCTGGAGGAACGTCCAGGATTTCAGCAGCACTGATTTTAGGACCATACATCTGTCCACAGGCTTTCAAAGTTCCATGACAGCCCCAGATCGGTTTGGGAAGAAAGCTTCACAAAATGTTATAACTCTCTCTGCTTTCTTCTGCTTTTACTCCTTCACAGATTCTCCCAGACAAAAGCAAAACTGGGTTTGGAGGAAGAGAAACCAGGTGAAAACAGGCACTACAACTCCCCTTGCCTCTTGGCCTCCCCTCCAGGTCTAGCAAACCTGCAGGAGTTTTCTCTCAGGGCAGAGAAAATGACAGAGCGACTGAGAAAGAGACAGGTCAGAGGACAGGATTCATTTCAAAGGGACACATCAAAGCCTGAGTTAGATATTAAATTTCCTACATAACTGATGGAGTGAAATAAATACCATCAGAGGGATATTAGTGGCACAGCAAGGAAGTGCCCAAGCTCAGGGGCACGTGGCATCCTCCTAAGACACCTCATCCTTCCCACTGCCTTTAGAAGGATCTGAGGTGGTGGGTTTAGTCTACAGACCTGATGTAGGAAGCTAGAGATAAATCCCATCCCAGGTGACTTTCCAGCCCCATGACTACTTTCCCTGCCTTTTGCTACCCTGTCATGAGGACGAGATTGGAACAGAGACCACAGAATGACAGCAATACACATCCCAGTTTTCCAGTGGGAGCTCGACAGCTCATCCTTGGTAGCACAAGCAGTGGATAAACTCCCTTCCTTGAGACCACTGGGAAAACACTTCTAAGTGTCTATTCCATGGTTTCACCTCTCAGACTTCCCAGTGGGATAAAATCAGCAGTCCAGAGATGCCTATGAGAAAGCAGGTTGTCACCTTCCCACATGTCAGTCCTGGAAGGACTCAGCAGCCAAGCCTAAAAAAGCCTAAATGAGCAACGTGTCAAAGTTCAGTTTCAGTTTGAGACCTCCTTATCTGCAGGGTTTTTTTCCACTGGCTATTTCTGTTTGCCTTTCCTCTCCAGGCAGCGTGTTAACACAACCAGCACAGCACCCACCTGCTAAACCCTTTCCCACCTTGTTTTCAGGGGTAACGATGCTCATGGTACAACCCATTAACAGGCTGTCCCCATCCCCTCCTGCCTGGCCCTTTAAGTAACTTGAGCCTCCGGGCTGCAAACCCGTCTCGAAATAAAAGAATGGAAAAGCATTTTCCCCCTTCCCCCTTCTGGGTCCTTTCTTTTGAAAGCTACTGTCTCTTCCCCTTTCCCTTGTGATGGGAAGACATGGATCACCAAGGGACAGAGAAGCTTTCTGAGCATCGCTCTCCCATGTCAAGGCAAACTGGCAGCTTCTCCACCCTACACTGCTTCGGGCAGCTTTTTCCCAGCTTTCCTCCCCTCATGCCACTCTTTGGCAAACCTCAGCTGATTTCCAAACCCTCTGTGGCTGCTGGGGGTTGGTACAGGGGTTTAATTATTTGCTTTCCTTGGGTGTGTAAGGCGGGGATAGGGAGAAGGTCGGGCCCCATCGCCTGACACTGCTGATCTTGCCCACTTTTGTTGTTCAGTCCCTCTCCCACCCCCTTCCCTCCCTGCCTCCCACACAGCTCCCAGAGCCCACCATGAATCCACAGGCGGTTTGGGGATGCTTTTGCCTGCTTTGCTTTTCCTTCATGAATGCAGCAAAAGGTAAGAGACTTTGGGGTGATTTGGGTCCAGGGGTACAACAGGGTTTGGATGCCCAGAGGGGCACAAAGATCCTCCCTGGCTCAACATAAAGCAAAATATCCCCCCAGTCTCCAGCTAGGGAGGGAAGAGCGATTGCCAAACTGCAAATGGCCTGAGCATCTCCAAAGACAGGGAAATTTTGGGGATTTTTCAAGTCTTCCCTGGGGGATGAGGAACTAGGGTGCTGGAGTTGTTTAAACTGCACCGAGTGCCAAAATATAAAATCTCTTAAGTCTCACAGAAAAAGACTCCAGGGAATGAGCTGGATTTCCATTGATTTCTTTCTTTTGTTGTTATAAACAAAAGCAGCAAAGCTATAAAACATTTCAGAAGCCCAGCAAGTGCATCAGATTTGCAGGAGAATTTCAAGTGACTTTAGAAAATAGGCTTGACTTGTTTTGTCATGGAAAAGGCAACCCTCCCTTCTACAATCAAATTGGTATATAAACAATACAAGGGATTCCAGAGAATTCCAGATAAATAAGATTAAAGCAGGGAGTTTTGACCTAAAGCTGCCCCACCAACTTCATTTTGCCTGATCACAAGTCAGTAGTTTTAAGTTCTGATGGGGTAACACATAATATGAAGAATACAGCCTCTCTTCTCCCCTAAAAATGTTATTTGTGCCCCAGTTAATGCACAATGCTGAAAAGGCACTGTGAGATATCCTTCCTGTCTGTGGGCATGCTCAGGAAACTACTTCAGCATTAAATTGTGTTTCTCTGGCACTTACTGAAAGTTCTGAAGTCCCCAAGAAGAGCTCCCACTCCAGCCATCACTTCTCAGGCAGGACTAGAAGTACAAGCAGGAATCAGCTGCCACCCCAACAACACTCAAATATCCAAACCACAGGCACAAATAATTCCCCATGGAAACCTTCCCATTGGCTATACTCCCACATCAATATTAAACTGGCACTTCTGGAGGCAGAGTGATGCAGGTCTCAAGCATCCCAGCAGGTCTGGGTCCCCTCTAGGATGGAGGATGCTGAGTACAGAAATGGAGGAACTGAGGTCCGTGACTGCTTCCTTTCAACATTTCCATCTTTCCATAGGGGATTTGCAGCTGCTTTCTTTCCAGCCCAGGACCCTGTATCAGTACCACTATACCCTGGCTGTCCAGCTGGACCACGTGTCCACACCATCCCCTGGGGGAGCCTGGCTGCGGGCTGAGGCGCTGCTCCATGTGCACCGGCTCTGGAGGGACCAAGGAGGAGAGGAGCTGCTCCAGCTGCAGGTGTGTGGGGTGGGAAAGCCATCACAGCTGGATACGCCTCCTGGGAACACTCCAGGAGGTGGAGCCCCCCTTCCCTTTCTAGCCCAAGTCATCTGAAAAATGACCTCTCTGACCAAAATCCATCCCCTGCAGGTAAAGTACATGCCAGCCTTAGAGCAGACATGCTTGGTCACTGCTCTCTGCCATCTTCTGCTGTCGTAGATCCGTGACCTGAAAGCCCAGCATGAGCCAGACAAGGAGAAGAGCCAGGATAGCACTGGAGGTCCACCTACAGAGATTGAACTGAGCCAAGAGGCACAGGCAGAGCTCCAGCAGCCAGTGTTCATCTCCTGGAACAGTGGGAAGGTCAGCTGAACACCTCCTGGGATTATTCATGCCCTCTACAAAGCACTGCTGCCCACATCCCAAATTTTCCCGGCTATGAAGCCCATAGAAACTCCTGCTCCACCTCTGATTTCATAGCAGAGCAGAAGGAACTGGAGAGAGTGTCCAGTGTTGGACTATCTGGTCTCCCACAGAGTCCAGTATGACCCCAGATATTGTCCCATGCTCCAAAGGGGCTGCAGCATCCCATGTTAAAGGTTCTTTAGTCCTAACTATGGGATATAAGCTCCTTTCTGAAATTCTCCTCTACAGCTTTGGAAAACCAGGGTGAGGAGGAAAGGGAAATTTTGTGGGCATGCATCCACAAAGCTCCTGCTATTGAGGGATAAAATCCTCCTTGAGAAAACTCTTCAGGTGTCTCCAGTGTGTTGCTCAGGTTGCAGGGGAGATGCCTTTTGGCAGCAGAGAACCTGCAGCAACCCCAGAGATGTCCCCTCAGCCAGGTATCACCTCTTGCCCCACTCCAGGTCAAAGCTTTCTATGGGAATGAAGCAGAAAACATCCTGATCTCCAACCTGAAGCGAGGTATCATCAGTCTGCTCCAGCTCCAGCCCCACGCTGGCACCACGGTGGAGGTATGTGCAGAGCTGGGGCCAAATCCTGCCCAAAATCCAGGGACCATGATGGACCAGGCAAGCTGGAGCACAGCCAGCCCAGTTTCTTCAGCAGAGGAGGCAAAATTCAGGATAAACAGCACAGGCTTTGCTGCTCCAACTGGGCAGTCAGGAAGGATGGCTATTGGGAAGGCAGATGACTGAAAATAGTCTATAGATGATTTTCAGGAATGGGCACACTTAAAAATAATAGTATTTTCCTGGACAGTAGGAATAGTGGAAAAAATACTCCACAAGCATTCCTGCCAAGTGGGATTTGCTTTGCCAGCAGCCAGCAAATGGCAAGGAAATCCCTCCCTCTGGAGCGCAACTGAGGCTGGAGAGACCTGTGAACAATATGGAATAACCTCAGAATCCAAAATGCAGGCACAAAAGTGCTGCATCCTGGAGTCCAAGATGCCCAGATGAACTTGGATGAACTATCCAAACCCCCCAAAATTCATCCTACTTTCCAGCTTTTTGACAATTTTTCTATTTATTAGGTTGTCCTTGTGTCCGTCCTCTACACAGATTGTTTTATTCAGAGTTACCAAGGTTTACCACTCATGGTCACTCACTTTTGTGTTTCAGGAGGACACCTCTGGGAGCTGCCAGGTTACCTACACCGTGTCCAACCATTCCATCACCAAGACCAAAGATCTCCTCAGCTGTGCAAGGCAGAACTCTGGATTCACCTCTGTGAACAAAGCAAGTCTATTGTTCTTGCCATGGTGGGCTCAGGTCAAATAAATCAGGGCCATCCCCAATGGATGTTTTCTGGATATCAGGGTCATTGCATTGGAGATTAGGTTGAGAGGACCAGAAACCTCTGTTTGTTCAGTTTAAAGCAGTAGCCTGTGTTCAGCCCTGACATAAATAGATTAAGTTCTGTGGGTCTTAATGCAGATACAGCTGCCATGACCAACATTGAAGGGTTTTTAAAAGTTTATAAATTCTGCTGAATTCATTATAAAAATGGACATCATCACAGAGAGCCCACAGGCCTTGGCTGGGGTCTCAACACCCAACAGTGATACAGTGATATCATCATCATCACTAATGCCATTTGCTGTCTAAAACCACCACCTGCACACGTCCAGCTCTTCCCTTCCCCAGGCCCTGCCATGTGCAGGCCCAGCTGCTCTGGTAACATCTCCCAGCACTCCCAAGGCAGAGATGAAGTCAACAAGTGTGTCATTTCATTCCTCAGAAGGAAAAAATCCAGAGAGCTTCCCCAAGGTCACCACATAGCACAGCAAGGAAGTTGAGCATTTTTTGGCATGGGCTTGGTGGAAATTGCTGTTGCTTTCCCTTTTGCCTGGAGAGTGTCCTTGCTGATGCTCCCCAGGGCATTGAGGGCCATTCCTCTTCCCACACCGTGCAGCTGATGCTGTCAAATGGACTTGGAGGAAATTCAATGCTTTGGGAGGCATTTATTCTCAGTTTGCAGTCTCCAGGCATCACCCATACCAGGCAGGAGCATCCCCTGTTCCCTCTGCTGTGGCTGAGCCCAGGTGACACCACCCTGTAATGAAAGTCCGTGTGGTGTCACCAGTCTGTCTTCTCACATGAGGCACAGGCAAGAACATCCCCTTGTCCTCACTTGGTTCTGCCTTCTCCCCCACCTGGGAAGAATCTGGACTCCTCTGGATTTTCCTTTCCTACATTCTGCAAGTGAAGGATATGACATACTGGACTGAAAACTTCTTTTTCTGCTGATAGAAAGGAGAGAAATCTCCTGGGAGAGGGGCAGAAAAAAAAGGTTGCTTTTTTTTTCCCTTGCTTTTCCTTTATCAAGGTTTTTGGAGTCCAGTGGCAGCCTACCAGCAGAAGCCAGTATGTGGTGAAAGACAACCTCCTGCAGTCAGCCCTGGCAGAGGAAATCCATGTGGTGGCTCCAGCCCTGAGGTCCAGCTCCAGCATCAAGATCAGTTCAAGGTGAGTGATGAACCCAACCATGAGCCTCAGAGGGTGTAAATCACAGAGCACTTACCAATGGCTTCTTCTCCCTTCACAGGCAGCAGCTCCAGCTACTGTCTCCTCCAGTGCCTGGCCCAGCAGAGGTGTCTGGACAAAGCCTTGAGGATGTGCTGGCTGGCACCGAGGGACAGCACCAACACCTTGGCATGGCCAGCCTGCCCTTCAGGAGGGTCTGCACTCACTGCCCGTCGGTCAGTGACACTACTGCCCCCCAAAACTCACCACATGCTCTGCCCCCAAACTGGACACGTGTAGGATTTGGTATTAAACCACAGTGGTGCTTTTAGAGGGGCAGGATGTGGCCCTGGGAGCACACACAGTTGGGTTAAGCTCATCACAGCTCTGAGGCCAGAAAATATTCTTGCTGCAGATCAGGCTGGAGAGGACAAACAAGGGGTTATTTCTGCCTCCCCAAATCCTCCAGGCTTTCCACCAGGGAAATTTGGAATTGCAACAACATGATGCTCACAGTTTCTCCTACCCGTTTCCTAGAACTCACTACAAATTTGGGGACTTTGGCTTCACCACCATGGGCTGAACCATCACACCCCTGAGCCCTTCCCACTCCTAAATATTTCCTGAGTGTAACAAGGCAAAGGAGGCTAAATCCCACCTGACAAACATCACCTTTGCAGCTGAGAGCCTTCCTGAAGGCTTTTGACAGACGGGGAGTCAGAACAGACCCCGCCAAGGTGGCCACGACGTGGCAGTTCCAGAGGTTCACCCAGATGCTACGCAGTGCCAAGAAGAGAGACGTTCTGGAGCTGCTGAGGAGAGCACCTGAGGAGATACGGTGAGACTCCCCAGAGCTTTCCTGCTAAAATTCTGTGTGTGTAGAACCCTGGCATGAAGAGTCATTCCTGGCTGAGACAACTGAGGTCATTTGGTGCTGCTCCATGCCCCATCCCTGCTCCAGGCAGCTGTAGTGCCAATGTGCTCTGCTTTTCCTTAATGCCCCTTCTGCACAAACACTGCATGGTTTTTGTGGGTCATGCCACTGATGACCTCCTCTTGCTCCAGCCCCTTCATCGTGGAGGCAGCAGTGGCTGCACAGTCAGTGGCTTCCTTGGCAGCTCTCTCAGATTTCCTGGATTTCAGCAAGGAGCCCAAGTCTCTCCTGGAGAAGTTTCTCTATGCAGCAGCTTTCTCTCCCCGACCTTCAGCAGAGCTTCTCCACCTGGTCTTGGTGAGTATGGACACCACTCTACATCCCCAAGGGTCCTGCATCTGGGATGGATCCTCATTTCATGCAGGAGGGAACAGCAGGCATGTTTTCCTGTAAAAGGGAAATATGTTTCTGTAGAAATAAATCTTCCTGTTTTTGGGATTATTTTATGTGTGTTTCATGGGACACTGGTGACACAGCTGATGCTTCTCAGAGGAAAAGCTTTCAGCAGAGAATGTTTTATATCAGGATACACATAATAAAAAGCTTAATTAAAAACCATTGTAGAAAATCAATGGTTTATCCAATTAAACTATGCTTGGCCTCCTTCAAGGCAGATAAGAACAAGTTTTTCCTTTCTTTTGTGATAAACAGTCTGAGATAAGAGGTAAAACATACTCCTCCTCTCTCTTTTCCCCTGCATAATACTACCCCTTTCCTGATGCCCAGGACAAGCTGGTTGGGAAGCAGCTGGCCCCTGAGATCTGGGAGACAGGGATAGTTGCCATAGGCTCACTGGTGGGCAAGCTGTGCCAGCAGAAGATGTGTGGGCTACAGGTGGGTCCTCTGCAAACCCTCATGCTTGGCTTTTTCAGACACCACCCCAACTCCAGGGGTGCCCAGAATGTCTCCTGTCCCTCACCTCACTCTCCTCCTCTTTTGCCCTCCTGCAAACCCGGAGCAGGAGGTGGAGCGTGGGGTGGAAACCATCCTCAGGGGGCTGAGAGGTGCCAAGGAGGAGCCCGAGGTGAACATTTACCTGCTGGCTCTGGGGAACGCAGTGCTACCTGAAACCATCCCCACCCTCCTGGGCCATGCTGAGGAGGGTCCTGCTGCTGTCACCACCACAGCCATCTCTGCCCTGCGGCGCTTCCCTGCTCAGCACATCTCCCCCAAGGTAGGAAACCAAGCTCCTGAGGTTTGGTGTCCTCTTGCCACTCAAGGCCAAGCTGTTGGGATGCACTTGCACATCCCCACCATTTTAATTTTCTTCCTTCATCAGGTGAAACGAGCAATGAGGAGGATTTTCCACGAGAAGAGGAAGAGCTACGAGAAAACCTGTCGCCTGGCTGCTGCAGAAATCCTCCTGGACAACCACCCCTCACCCATGGATGTCATCAACATCCTGCTGGCCACCAACGAGATGGAGGCAGAGATGGCAACATTGCTAATGCTGAAGGTCCAGAACAGCCTGCATGCCCACCATCACCCAGCAAGGTGGGTTTGGAGGGGAAGGCTGTATTTATTCCCCCTGCTGTACATCACTATTTTCCTCCTTCTCCTCCACTCTCCATCTGTAGTTTTTGACCAGAATGCTCTTAAAATGTGCTAGCACCACTTCTTGGAGCTAGCATGGAAATTCCAGGAGAAAAGAGAGATGCAGATGCCACCCAGTCAGCCAAAACCCATCTTCCCTCCTCCTCCTGCCCCATGGCAGCAGGACCCAGGCTCGTGGCTTCAGCAGAGTCCTTGGAGGCCAAAGCTCTGGCTCCCAGGCCAGTGCACAGTTTGTGTCTTGGTGTATCAGGGTGCTCTGCATTAGTCTTTCTATCTGCACAAAATGAAACAAGCACCCACATATTTACAGAGCTAAACAAAAGCTGCACAGTAATATCTGACTGGCTTATCCTAATAAACTGGAGGGGAAGGAAATTCCAGAGTAGCCCATGTCTGCTCATTTCATTCTTTGCTCTGGGCAGTCAGCAGCCCAAAGAAATACCTTGGAAATTTATATTTCCTTCTTTGCACAGCCTTGTAATGACCACTGGCATTTTCCCTTCCTTCCCTCCCTGTGCTGACATATCCTTTCCCCTTTCCCTCTCGTTTCCAGGAAGATAATGAAAGACATCATGAGAGACCCACGGATAAATAATTACAACTTCTTCTCAAAAGCTGGCATCTCCTCTTCTTTCTCAGGACCTCTGACAGGTGACAACACAGAGCACATTGATCCCATGGTCCCCACACTGGGCAAAGGAGGGGCTGGTAGGGAAAGGCAGCTTCCAGAAAAGGCTTAAACTCTATAGAATGCCCTAAAGTCTCTGAGGTTTCTGAGCATGTCCCCCAGCACCAGTTGGTTGCCACCACCTGGGATCTGTGCACACCCTTCTCTAACACCCCTACAGTAGGAGGGCTAGGCTGTGGCACATACTTCTTCCAAATCCTGCTAATTTGAAATAGGAGCTTCAGCTGGAGCTGAAACCAATGGTAAATAGTAGGTGGGAGTTTCTGTGCCTTTCCTAAGTCAAGATGTTTCACTCCATTCCTCAGTTCCTTTGGTATTTTTAATAAGCTCTTCAAAGAGGGCAATCCTTGTACTGAGATTAAAAAAAAAAAATCAAACTTCAGAGAGACTGCAACAAGCAACACTTGCTAAATATCTGCTTAGTTCTTCACCCGCCAGCTCTCATTTCTGTCCCTCTGCAAATGGGCTCAGTGTGGCTTTGTAGGGGCTCAGTGAAGGTGGGATTGCCAACAGCTGGGAAATAAAAAACAACCTCGTAATTCTAAATTCTTCAAGTATTGCAAGAATGGGAGGAGAAGGTGCAGTGTCTTTCCCTCTGCATCATGTAACTTGAACGGCCAACATATCCCTATATACCAGCCATACACTGTTGGAGAGGCTTACAAATTACCAAGGAGCCATCAGCATCCTGCTTTTAGTGACCTCCCAATTCCTCCAATCTTCCTAGAGCAGCTTAACCAAGAAACCACCCTGTCCTGCTGAGCACTGTCTTGGTGACACTGGGTGCAGGGGATGCCTTCACTGGGATCCCAGCCTTGCATATCCCACCTACAGCCTCTGTATTTCCTTGTCAGCCTTCATCCCTGCTGCTGCTCTCAGAGCATTTATGGTTCATCACCAGTCTGTGACTCACGTGCAAAAAGAGATCATAAAATCACAGAATGGTTTGGGTTGAAAGGGGACTTAAAGCTCATCTAGTTCCAACCCCTCTACCATGTGCAGGGACACCTTGCACCAGCCCAGGTGTGCCAGGCACTGTCCAGGAATCCTTATGGACATCTCTCTGCCTTTCAGACACCCAGGATTTGCTTTCCACCTTTGGGCTGGACCTGCTGTTTTTGGAGGGAGGATTCCTAAGGAAGAGCATCTCTGAGTTCTCGCTGCTCAGCCATGGCCAGCGGCTCCAGGCAGCTCAGGTGCACTGCTGGGAGAGTGGCTGGGGGTGACAACACCAACCCTGTGTCCCCTCCTAGCCCCCTTAGGGTGCCTGACCTCACCTCTGCACTCAGTGTGCAGAGATCCTCAGAAAAAGGTGAACTCGTACCCAAATCACCAGTATGAAGCCAGACACACCTGCTCTGGAGAAGGGAGCCCCTTGCTCCCCCAAAAACAGAGGATGTGATACTGATACCTCAGGGCACTCAGGTTGGATGCCTCACCCAACCCACTCCATCACTGACCTCCTCATCCAAAAGGTGCCCATCCAAGGGCTGGAAAATCTTAGCAACTCAAACAGTGTTGTGGGACACAAAGCTCTCTCCAGCTTTGCTCTGTGCCACCAGCACATGTCCACTTCTGTGTTCTAGGTGACCATTGAAGCACAAGGGATGGAGTCAATGATGGGAGAAAACACCTCGGATGGGGAAGAGGAGCCGGAGCTCATGGCTGGGATGTCTGTCATCTTCTTCGATGTTCAGTTGCGGCCGATCGTCTTCTTCCAGGGATACACAGACTTAATGGCCAAGGTCCTCTTGAGCAGTGGAGAGCCCACAAGTGTAGTCAAAGGGAACCTCCTGCTGATGGACCATCACCAGGTACTGGGTGGGGGAAGCAGTGACCTGCCTCCATGCCAAGTCCTAGTGAATATCATAAAATGAGCCAGTGGATGTTGCTCACCACAGATACAGATCTAAGAACAAGGTGGCACTGCTGGATTTGCCTTGGTGTTGGCAGACAGCAGGATGGCTGGCTATGCCTTGGGACATAGGTGGCTTGGCTGGAGTCCCTCCCTTGCAAACCCTGCTGCAGGTTTGGGATAAACAGTCCCAACAGCCACAAGTCCCTGCCAGTATCAGCCACTCATCCAAGAGCAATGCCCAGTCACAGCAAGCTCTGCCTTCTCCATCTCCCAGGTCATTCCACTGCAGTCTGGCCTCCAAGTGACCATCAAACTCCAGGGTGGGCTAGGGCTTGACATTTCAGCTGACATGGACGTGAGCATTTGGGAGCAGGAGCTGAAAACCAGCATGAACACAAGGTCAGTGGGTGGGGAACTGCTTGGCTGTGGGGATGGGGGTACCTGGGGAGCTCGGCACCCAACACAAGGGTGGCTTTCCACATGCCCCTGCTCTTCTCCTGTGGCCATGTTGAACAGGGCTCTGGTGGATCCTGGTTACACTTTTCTATGTCCAGACCTCAAATTAAGGTGCTAATGGAGTTGTTTGGTGCCAGTGTGTGGTGCCCAGCACAGAGCCATTGCTTGCTGACCAGGGTCATGTGCTTCTCTCTTTCACAGGGGAAGCCTTGCCATGGATTTCCAGGCAGAACTAGACTCCCCTTTCCTCCAAGCCACCCTGAGGAGCCAGACAGAGGTGGAGACCTCAATTCACTTTGACACCATGCTGAGGTTTTCCAGCAGCCCAGTGCTCATGTGTCTGCAGCTGAGAGAGGAGCAGGTCCCATACAGGTAGTCCTTGGGTACTGTCAGATACTGTAGAAACATCATGATGTGCTTGAGATAAAAGAGGATTTCTTGGGAAGAGGTGGGAATTAATGGTTGTACACTTACTGAGCAGGGTGGGCTGAAATTGGTAGGGATGAAGGAAGGACACTGCAAGTTCATGATGACATGAGTGGAAGCACCACCCATAGACCATCAGGAGATGGTGACTGTGCTGGTCTGGGATGAGGAGTCTGTCCACCACCACCACCACAACCTCCTGACCATCTTGCTGTCACCTTGTCCCACAGAGACATCTTCACAGTTTCCAAGTCTGCTGGGAGCCAGAGCAGCACCACTCGAAAAGCCAGGCGTGGCACGGTGCCTGGGAGGGAATTTGCCCTGCACCAAACCAATTCCAAGGTCTGCAACCTCCTGCTGACAGTGGAGAAAGAATAGGGGAGTCAGAGCACTTGGGGACTGGAGAACTGCCCCATCTCCCACCACACACCCCTGTTCTCTGTGAACCCAACATGAGCTGTCAAGGGCTGTGCCCAACTCCTCCACAACGACCTTTTAATCAGAAAAGCAATGCATTAAGAGACCACAAGAGGAACTGCTACAGAACAGCCAGAGGCATCCCTTGCTTGGGGCTGGAGGAGCCAAACATGCCCTCACACCCCAGAGGCTGAGATTTCCCTTTCCTGGACTTTTCCCCATCATGGGGAAGGCCTTCCTGGAAGCTGAACTGGTCCTTGTGAAAAACAGCCTTATTTTGAAAAAAAAAAAAAAAAAGAGTTTCTCAGAGCCTCCTGCAAGCCCTAACCCCAAAATGCCCTGTTTTCTCCCCATTTATCAAAGCAGTGAGGAGGGAGCACATCTGCAGCCAGCTGGGAAGAGGTTCCCAGTGGAGGGAGTGAGTAACCCTCCTTGAATGCACAGCTTTTGTGGTTGCCAAATTGTCCAGGAACACGGCAAAAAGTTCTCTCTAGAGGAGCTGTGATGTTTTTTAGGGTTTTTTTATGCAACCACAGAGACAATTACCTCAGAATAATTCCCCAGGGAGAAGCAAGACAAAATGTTGTACTGTTCCTTCTGGCTTCAATGAAGGTGTTTGCATTTATTTGCATGCAAGGGCAACTCAGCTCCCCCCTCATAGCTCGGTGCCATCCTCTTATTCCTGAGGGGGAATTTGCACTCTGTTGCCATGGATGTGGTTGGTGCCTTCCTGCTCTAGTGTCTACACCTGAATTTTTCTACATGTTTTTTATTTCTAGGACAGGCAGGGCTGCAAGAATCATCTGATGTCATTAAAAACACCTTGTAATTAAAAACCACAAGGGCACAAGCATTTTAGTACTTGCAAAGAGTGGATTGAAAAGGTGTTTTGAGATTATCAGGACTCCCAGGCAAAGACAAAGAAAATGCAGACATTACAGCTCTAACAGGTGGCACAAAGAGCTGGATCTGAAGTCAGCCACTCTCAGCTGGGCAACCAGATGATTTCAAAGCTGCCAAGGTGTTTGAAAAGTTCTCCATCCTTTGGGTATTTTTATTTTTTTAATGAATAATTGGTAGTTCAGCCCATCCTATAGGGCAAATACAGATGTGGCTGCCACAGAGGGCAAAAGATCCTGTTTGACTGACATGGTCCTTCCTGGCTGTGAGAATCTATCACAGAAGGGTTTGGGAAAACATCACAAAGCTGTTACTTCAAGTAAACATCCTTCAGGATGGACATTATTCAACCCAAACTGTAAAAGTTAAATAGTGGGATCACACCTCCATCCCATCCTCCTCCTCTTAATCAAGGCCAGCACATACTAGATGTGCCTTCTTCTGGTCCCTGCAGACTCAAAACCCATCAGTCCAGAGGTGACTTCTGCCTACAGTCTTCATTTTTGATCCAAAGTTTACATATTAATGGAGAAGCCTCTGACCTCTCTTATCTCCTGAACAGCAGTTCCCCTTCTCTTTTAATGGAGGCAGCAGATGGAGATAAGATTGCCCCCACCCTGCATGGGGGAAAGCAGCAAAGTTCCAGCAACAGAGATACAGCAGCTTCCCTTTTCTGCTGATATTTGGGTTCTTTTGGTGACCCTTTAGGAAAATTACAATTAGCTTTGAGTAAATATATTTCTTCTGCTTTCAAGTTGGATTGTTATCAGCCACCACCACCCAACACCTCTCCAGTGCTGGAAGGAGGCTCACCAAGAAAAAGCAGTATTTCTTCATAATGATAATAATGTGCATTTGAAATATTTCCTGCCCTTTTTTGTGTGTGTAATAAAATGTGGATTTTAGGAAAAAAGAGGGACATTGAGTGCATTTTTTAAATTATGAGCCTGACAACATAGCACTGAGTCTCCAGTTTTGGGGGAGGGAACTTGTCTAGTTTTCCATCTGGGGACAGTAATTAGCAGCATTTTGGTTGTGCACAGAAATAAATGCCATGTGTTTTTACATTTTCTGTTTGACTCCTAACTTCTCTGGACACATAGGAAGAAGAGAGAAGCATTTCCAGCAGGAACAGCATGGCCAAAGCTCCCCAGGGACTTTTTGGGTCTGTATTTAGGGTGCCCCAGGGACATGTAGCTAAATCTTCACCTTGAGTGTCGTGTTCAGTTCTGGGCCCCTCAGGTCAGGAAAGAGATTGAGGGGCTGGAACAGGGCCAGAGAAGAGCAACGAGGCTGGAGAAGGGACTGGAGCACAAGTGCTGTGGGGAGAGGCTGAGGGAGCTGGG
>JAWWLZ010000174.1:2567512-2593163 GCA_035041345.1 Poliocrania exsul
ATAGATAGATAGATAGATAGATAGATAGATAGATAGATAGATAGATAGATAGATAGATAGATAGATAGATAATCTCTTTGCCACAGGTCCAAGTTTCACCAGGGCTCTTCCCACAAAGACCATCCTCAATGCCACAAATAACTTATTCCATAGGCAGAATAAGGGGTGGCTTGGAGGTTTTTTGATGTGATATTAAGAGTTTTCATGACCTGTGTGTGCAATGGTGGCACACTGGGTGATTTTGGGGGGTGTTGGCATTTCCCCTTGTCTGGCTGCAACACAGAGCCCAGCTCTGCATCCTTGGGCAGCCTGGACATCCCATCCCTAAAGCCAGAGTGCTGGCTCCTATGGGTGCAGAGCTGACTCTTTCCCATTTTCCCTGCAGCTTTGGGAAGGACAAAGCAAAGTCCCCAAAATGGGTGATGCCACCCAGAGCCATAAGGATGCCCTTTGTTCCCATGGAAATGAGATGCAGACCCCAGGTGAGGACTGATACAGCAGAAAACCAGCCATGGGTCCACATTTCCTGCTCTGAAATCAATCCCTTAGGACTGACTGCTGGCTGGGATTTAAGTATTTAATTCTCTGCCCCAAAATAACCTCAGATCCCCTTGGCTGTATTCCTGCACTCCAAGCCCTGAATAAGAAGATGGAAGGAGTGGAGAAATAGGAGTATAAGGCAGTTAACAGAGGGTCAGAAACCTGCAGGAAAAGTTTTCATGAAAATCACTAAGATCAATCCATCAGTCTTGGGTTTTTAGTATAAAAACACTGTTTTGAGTGTTTATTTTTTTGTAAATACTTCAGTCCACAGACCCCCTTGCTGGGGCCTCCCTGGGATGAAATGCTGCTCCTGGCAGGGAATATACCCCAATGAGGCTGGAGGTCAGCTCGTTAACCCCATCCTACTAATAGCTGCTTCTTTAATATATATTTATATTCTATATAGTATGGAATACATATTTTATACCACAGAATGGTTTGTGTTGGAAGGGATTTTAAACCTCACCTAGTTCCAATCCCCTGCCATGGCAGGGACACCTTCCACTAGCCCAGGTTGCTCCTGGTTGTTATTATGAAGAATTTGTATTATACATTATATACAATAATTCTAGAATGTGTATTTTCTATTATTGTGTCATTATGTTATATAAAATACACAAAATCTATATACACAGTACATATTACAAAATGTGTGCTTTATATATTACATATAGCATTTAAAATATATCATATAAACTCTGTAATTATTCTATATATATCAAAGATAACCCTTTATTTGCTTTGTGTCTGGCTGAATGCTTTCTGAATTGCCAATCTTTTCCCTCAGAGCAGAAAAGCCAAGGCAGAGCCAGGGCATTCAGAGCCAGGTTTAACTTCTCATGTGGGAGAGGGACCTGGGTTTCTGCCTTCCCTGCCTGGGGAAAAAACACATTTCCATCTCCCAGGCTTTTATTTTTTTTTTCTTCACAAGCAATTGCTTTATCCCTGCTTTGGAAATCACTTGTTAGGATGGTGGGAAAGTGGAAAGAAGCCTTTGAGCCCCTCAAACCAGGTGATGCAAAGCTCCAGCTTTCATTACCAAGATTAAAGAGGCTGGGACTTCCTAAGCAATTAAAAACCCTGCCTAATTAAGAGAGGGCTAATAGGCAGGACTTCAGAGAGTTAGTGCTGGGATAGGAGAAGGGGATGGATTTGCAGCCTGGCTGAAAGCAAAGGAGCCTGCAGGTAATTGCCTTAGTAAGGCAGAATAAATGGAGATGTGAGGATGGAAAGGATGTGCTCTGTTAAAAAGAAAAGTAAGAGTGAAAAATAGCACCAACAGCCTCTTGAAATCACTGAATCAACTGTCTGACTCCATCAGCAGCAAATTATCCAAACACTGAAATGCTCAGCGAGGGACAAAATATTCAGGCAGGTATTTCTGCATAAAAAAAAATTTAAAAGTAAGCCCAAAATATGTGTGGTTGAGCCAAAAAAATGAGGGACCCCTTGGGAATTGGCCTGAAGAAAAAGCAACGCTTGCTGTTTAAAAATGTTGTTTTTCTTTCCACCCTCCACCTTTGAGTTTCTGCCACCTCCCACCACTGGCAGCAGATGAAAGTGGCTGCTGGGACAGACAGAGTGTGTGCTCCTGCTTTTGTGCTTCCCATCCTGCTTTATCATCCCTCCATCCGGGTGGGAGCTCAGTGACTTCCCTCTCACCCCCCCAAGCTCCTCTCCTTGCAGTGTGAGAGCAGGAGAGGCACTGGAACCCCTCATTTGTGTCTGATTAACTTCATTTTTCACTTCATCTCTTCCCCTTTCCTTATAAAAGAAAAATATCCTGACATTAACTCTGCTTTTAGGTCTTTGCTGAACAGCTCAACCCCCTCAGGATCCCCTTGGCACTGAAATTGGACTAAGGGGAGCAGAAGGCACCCCAAAAGCTGGTGCCTTTCCTCCATCTGGATTCCACAGCTAAAAAAACTTGGAAAGAACCAACAAAGATGCCCAAACCTTAAAAATACACAAGTCTGCAATGACTGGGATCCCTGTGAGTCCTAATCCTGCCTACAAGTATTTATAGCTCCATATATAGAAATATATGCACACATGAAGCCACAAATACATAACCATATATGTGTGTGTGTGTATATACACATTTGTGTGTATATATACATATATTTGTGTGTATAAATACATATATTTGTGTATATGCTGCATTGGTTCAGGGAGAAAGCCAGAAAGGCCTCAATTTTTAATTTACAGTATTTTTATTGCGTCCAAAAGAACCCCAGAAATTCTCCCACTCTAAGGCAGCTTTGGGGCTCGCCCCTCCCTCCCCACACCCCCAGGTTTTGGGAAAACAGTCTTTTTCTTCTCTTCCCCACCCCAGAGAAAGCAGGAGGTGCCCCCATGCCCCGACCCTACACGAATTCCCCCCGGAAGGGGCGGGATGTGGCCCCCTGTGCCTGCCAGCGGCCCCGCAGTGTGCACAGGGATTTGCCCTCCAGGCTCTCCAGCTCAGGGAATCCCAGCTGGTTCAGCACCTCATAGACCCCAGCCACTGCTGCCACCTGAAAGCAGAGAGAGACAAAACATTTAACTCCCCCAGGATGGTTTTGCCACCCCCTGGGTGAAGATGAAGTCACTTCATCCCCCCCTCCCCATCCAGGTACTCACCCCCTGCAGCCCCCCCAGCTGCCCTCCAGCCCCAGTTTATACATTTTATAAGCCTCTCCCTTGCTGCTGGGGTCAGTCATCGCAGGGTTTGTTGGCTTTGGCACTTTCCTGCCAAAAAGCTACAATGGTGCCTTGTTTTTGCTGAAAACGCAGGGATTATGCAGCAGGAAGGGGCTCTTTTGGGGTCAAAGGCTCCTTGTATCCACAGGTTGGGTGGATTTCCCTCCCCTCCAGCCAACGGGGAGGGGTGGGGTGGGAGGAGATGTAAATCTGTATATTGAAGATGTGGTATTAAAAGGGGGAGCCCCCAAAAAGTTGCAGCCCCTCCAAAAAGGTGCGGCACTAAAGGATGTAGCTTTAAAGATGCTGCGTTAAAAGATGTGCCAGCAAACAGGGAGACAGAGGGCAAATGTAAAGCCATGCACTGAAGATGCAGCACTAAAAGGTGCAGCCCCCAAATAAAGGTGCAGCCCCCAAAAAGATTTGCCTTAAATCTTTTAGTCCTGCACCAAAAGGTTCTGCATTAAAAGGTGCTCCAGCAAAAAGGAAAAGAGGACAGAAAGAAAGCCATGCATTAAAAATGCAACTTTAAAAGGTGCTCCAGCAAACAGGGGCACAGAGGGCAGATGGAAAACCATCCATTGAAAATGCAGCCCCAAAAGGTGGAGCCCCTAAAAGTTTGCCTTAAACGTTTTGGTGCTGCATTAAAAGATGCTCCAGCAAACAGGAATAGAGGACAGATGGAAACCCATGCATTGAAAATGCAGCCCCAAAAAGGAGCAGCCCCCCAAATGTTTGCCTTAAGCCTTTTGGCACTGCACCAAAAGGTGTTGCATTAAAAGATGCTCCAGCAAATGGGAAAAGAGGGCAGGTGGAAACCCATGCATTGAAAATGCAGCCCCAAAACAGGAGCAGCCCCCAAAACAGGAGCAGCCCCCAAAACAGGAGCAGCCCCCAAAACAATCTCAAGCAAACAGGGGGACAGAGGGTAGACAGAAACCCATGCATTGAAAAGGCAGCCCTGAACAGGAGCAGCCCCCCAAAACAGGGGGACAGAGGGCAGATTGAAACCCATGCTTTGAAAATGCAGCCCCAAAAGGTGCAGCCTCTAAAGGAGCAGCCCCCCCAAACAGGAGCAGCCCCCCCAAAACAGGAGCAGCCCCCCCAAAACAGGGTGACAGAGGGCAGATTGAAACCCATGCTTTGAAAATGCAGCCCCAAAAGGTGCAGCCCCTAAAGGAGCAGCCCCCCAAAACAAGCTCAAGCAAACAGGGTGACAGAGGGCAGATGGAAACCCACTCAAAAAGGTGCAGGACCAAAGATGCTGCACTCCAAGACACAGCCCCAAAAGGGCACTACATTCAAATCCACTTGTGCATCCAGCCACCAGCAGACATCCCAAACCCAAATCTCCAGGGAAACGGGTCCACCCCCAGCCATAGGCAATACAAACACGGCATAACCGGGATGCCAGGGTGGGGTGGGCACCGTGTTCCCCCTCCTGGCTGGACGGGAGCGGAGCCGGAGCCACCACTTTCATCTCCCGCCCCGGCAGATCCAACATGCCAATGGGAATTAGCGGCACCAGCGGAGGCAAGGAAGGGATCAGGGGGTTTCCCACAAAAGTGGGTGCTGCCCACTTAGTGCCAGGGGAGAAAATTCATGTCTGCACCACAGTGGAAATGAATTATACAAATGTTAGTAGAAATGAAATATAGCAAATAGTAATAAAAGAAAAATGATGATAGAAATAAAAGAAAAATGATGATAGAAATAAAAGAAAAATGATGATAGAAATTAAAGAAAAATCATGGTAGAAATTAAAGAAAAATCATGGTAGAAATAAAAGAAAAATGATACTAGAAATTAAGGGAAAACAATAGAAATAAAAGAAAAATTATAACAGAAATAGAAGAAAAATTATAATAGAAATTAAAGGAAAATGATAATAGAAATAAAAATGATAATAGAAATAAAAGAAAAATGATAATAGAAATAAAAGAAAAATGATAATAGAAATAAAAATTATAATAGAAAGAAAAGGAAAATTATAATAGAAATTAACGAAAAATTATAATAGAAATGAAGTAAAAATTATAATAGAAATGAAGTAAAAATTATAATAGAAATGAAGTAAAAATTATAATAGAAATAAAAGAAAAATTATAATAGAAATGAATGATAAAAATTAGAGTACAAATAAAATATAAAATGATAATAGAAAGAAAACCAATTAAATTAATAGAATGCATCAATGGAAACAATATAATGAAATAACAATAAAATAAATATTTAAAGTAATATAATAAAATACAGTAATAAAATAGTAAGATGTAAATAAGGTATAAAATATGACACTACTAGTATTAGCACTATTAAAATTGCCATGTCCTCAGTTTCTCCTTCTCCACTCTGACTCTTCTCTCAGGGAGAAGAACCCTCCAGGCAGCACCACACACCCCTCTGTGACTTGCTTCCATCACTTGTACCACCTTCAAAGTCCCTTTTCCAGGGAAATTTACATCCCCCTCAATGCCTGGATGTAAAAGAATGTGTTCCAAATAAATCCAGCACCTGTAACCCACCTTGAGCAGGAAATATGGATAATAATTTAGAGTGTCTTCCTCACACCCCTACTCCATATGGATAATGTAGGGCTTCCCCATTCCATTTTTCCAGCTGGTTCTCAACTCCCCTGGATACCTTGCCACCACCCCCATCCTCCCATTCATTCCCTGTGCTGCTTGCCCTGGCCAGGCAGGGTTGGCTGGTGGCCTCCCAGCCCCAGATGCTGCAACCACACCTGGTCCATCAACCTAAACCCCCGGGAAACTCAAAAGAGGAGAAAAAGGCAGGTTTGGGGTGGGAGAGCACCCCATCCATGTGGTGGGATGCCATCCACCTCCACTGGCTTTCCCCGAGAGCCACCAGCCTGGTGATACAGGAGCTCAGCCCAGAACAAAGTGACCACAGATGATGTCCCAACAATCACAGAGAAATCACAAATGAATTAGAGACGGTGTCCTGCTTCCCAGTAAATTCCTGTATTCCCATGTAAAAGGTCCTGGATACTGCTCAGCCTGGGAATGCCTCACCTCACGCATCCAGAGGCTGAAGGGCCTCTGCCAGGAGTCCTTCTTCTCCAGGTGCAGGTAGGCATTGAAGAGGATCAGGTAGATATAACGCTCCAGGTACTGCAGGCTCCTCAGCTGCAGCGTCCGCCTCTCCTTCTCATCCTTGCCCGACTTTCCCTGGAGGGAACAAGAAACTGGCTGTGGTACCTGCCTTGGGAGAGCATCCTGCATCCTGCATCCTGCACCCAGCCCTCACCCACACTCCTTCTCCATCCCACACTGGAAGCTGGGAGGTGAGAGACCCACAAGGACCTCTGGTGCTATGGAAGAGCCATGGGAGGAGCATGGGAAGAGGGAGGACCACTCTGAGGACTAAAATAAGCACATCCTTCCCACCCGCTCCCGCTGGGACTTGGCACTCCAGGCTCTCATTTCCTTGTGGCTTCCAATGTACAACATTCCCTTTACAGGGCAGAGCTCAAAAATAGGTGAGGGATGGATAAAGGAGTGGGGGTGTACCCAGGAGCCAGGAATAGGCACACAGGTACAAACTCTGCCCCAAATCATGAGATCCTGGACTGCAAAGCATTTCCCCAGGGAAAAACACCTCCCTGGAAAGCATTCCCCAGATGGATTCAGCCTCCATTGCCAGAGGAAGAGAAGACATGTGGCCACCCAGTGGCCCACTCAGGTTGGTGGCCATTGCATCTCTTAGCATTATTTATTTATTTATTTAGTATAAACATAAATTTTATTATGTTTTATACTACCTATACCATAAACTTCATAGATTAATTGTTTAAATTAATTGCTATCATTATATATCATATTTATTGATACAATAATCTTTACATAATAAATTTTATTAGTATTATCATAGCTCTTATTATAAAAGCAAGCTCTGCACAATGCCTCTTCTAGGAATCAATAAATAATAAATAAAACAATAAATAAGAGCCCTGATCCCACAGTCAATCCTGCAGACAATACCAAAGAGCAGCAATTCCTCCCTCCAGCTCTGTCTTTAGGAAAAAAATGTCCCCTCCCATTTGTGCCAGTATTTGTAGAGAGCAGATCCTATTATCCTACTATTTATCCTATCATTGCATTACCCT
Source organism: Poliocrania exsul (assembly GCA_035041345.1). NCBI lineage: Eukaryota > Metazoa > Chordata > Aves > Passeriformes > Thamnophilidae > Poliocrania > Poliocrania exsul. The sequence goes on from JAWWLZ010000174.1 coordinate 2,574,867, forward strand.
ATTTATTTTTAATTCTATGATCCTATTATTTACCATGTTGTTATATTATCCTATTCATTTTTTATTCTATTATCCTGTTGTTTATCCTGTTGTTCTATTACCCAATTTAGTTTTAGTCTTCTATCCTATTATACTATATCCTGGTTTGATAGTCTGTTTAATTTCATTCTATTATCCTATTATTTATAATTTTATTCTATTACCCTATTTTTCTTCAATTACCCTATTATTCATCAGCTTATTCAATTATCCTATTTATTTTTCTTCTATTATTCTTATTATATTCACCTATTTATTTTTCTCCCATTATCCTATTATTGATCACCTTATTATCCTATAATTCCTTTTATCCTATTATTTATATTTTCTCATATTCTCCCACTTTTTGCTCCCAGTTAGGGGTGGGAAGAAGTCAGAACAAACCAAGCCAAATTCCAAAGCACCTTCTCCTTCCCTCCTGCTTTGCCCTAATCCTGCAAAGCATCTCCCAGCAGGCTCCCAAAATCACAACAATTCCCATAATTCTCTTACTCAGGCTGCCCAACACTGGGATAAAAATAAAAATAAATTAAAATTAAAAGCATTTGCATGTGGCCCAGGTCAAATCCAATGGGATGGATGGAGCAGCCAAGAGGGAAATAGAAAATGCAGCATCAAAAGACTCTTCCTTGGGCAGAGGGTGCAGGGCGAGTGGATAGATCTCCTTCTTATCTTGCCTTCTCACCATCCTGGAAACAGGATACGGCCCAGGAATATGCCATGTGCTGGTCCTGACTATGAAGTGCCGGGAAAAGGTGGTCATGGGAATTGTCTTCCCAAGAAAACCCAAACACGGAGCACCTGGATGAGGCTGCTCTGCCAGGGTCTTCCCCTGGGGCCCCCAAGGCTGAGCGTGGAGCAGGAGGGAGCAGCAAGGCTGGGGATTCCTCTGGGTCACCAGAGAGGAGAATTAAATCCATCAAACAGCTCCTTTAGGGTGGGAACTTTTAGCTGTGCAGCAGCAGAGGATGAGATAAAGTAGGTGAGACTTCCCACATGGCCACCTCTCCGTAATAAGGGAGGGAAAACCAAACTTAAATTATTTATCCCGAATAAAAATAAAATAATAAATAAATATGCAACAATAAACTCATTAATAATAAATAATACCTATTGCAGCAAATAGTCAGGCCTCTGGAGGTTTTCTCTCCCAGCCCCCACAAAAAACACAGAGGACTCCAGAAACCAGGAGGCAAATTCCCAGGGAGCTGCAGATGTTATTGGGTGATTAAACATTTTGGTTTCTCTTCCTCTCATCAATCTGTGTTTTCAATTAACATCCACAAACGATCGATGGCAGCTGGAGCAAGAGCTGCAGTGAGGAATCACTGGGCAGGACATGGCACAAACCATCCCAGGGAAGGAATGATGCCAGGCCCTGAGCTCAGCCTTTTCAAGGCCCCACAAAATAGCTGCACAGGGTAAAAAACCTCCAAATGTGATCAAAATAATCCTTTCTCCTCTTCATCAGCTCCACAGAGGCTCCCAAGTGAAACAGGGCTGTGGATCACAGGCTCAGCTGGCTGTGGGATGCCTCCTACACCAGCACAGATGTGTCCCTTCCCAAGGATGGCTATCCCCTTCCCAAAAATGGGTCTCCTTCCCGAGCTGGGAGGAGTCGGAGGAGCCTTCGGGGCTGGACTTGGAGTGGGACAGACCAGTCCTGCCCTCTGCCGGCTGTGCCTCACAGGCTGGAAGGAATGCTGGATGACAGGGATGCTGGATGGGTGGTAGGACAGTGTGGGATGTGAGATGCAGGTTGGAAGGGCAGCATTTCAGGTGGGATGCGGGATAGTGCCAGATGGGTGGGATATTGGGGGGGATGTGGGATGCTGGGGGGGGAAATGGGATAGCACCAGATTGGCAGGATGCTGGGTGGGATGCAGGATGGCACCAGATAGGTGGTTTGTGGGGTGGGATGTAGGATGGGATGCAGGATGGCATGAGAAAGGCAGGGATGCAAAACAGCCCCAGACAGGTGGGATGCAGGATGAGATGCAGGACATAATGCAATAAAAAGACATCCCTGGGTGACCATGACCACAAGAGTCCTGGTCCCTCTCTGGTGACACATCAGAAAGCTGCAGCCCAGGAAACCATCCAGCTTCAGCAGGGCTGGTCCTGTAGCCCAGCTGGAACTGGGCAGTGCGAAGAGGGCAGCTCACCTGCCGGTAGGTGCAGATGATGATTTCTCGGAGGTGGTAGTGCATGGGTGTCATGGTCTCACTGACAGTGTCCAGGGCCATGTCCACCTCCTTCTTCATCCGGTGACCATCAGGCAAGAGCTGGACCACCTTCATCACCACCTGGAGAATGGGCAGAAGCAGCAGGGGCTTCACCAGGTGCCCCTTCACCTCAACCCCACTGCTCCAGCCCTGCCTGGGAGAGGATCCAGCCCCTCCAAACAAGCAGCTGTGGGTTAATGTAGCACGGAGCAGGCGTGGAGGGGAACCCCAAAACAGAGTCAGGCCCAAGGACTCACCTCAAACTCCCCTTTGGTGTACTTGGCATCAGGCACACTCACGATTTCCTCCTCGCTCATCTCAGGGATGCCCTGGGGTGGTCAGAGGGGGCTGGGTCATTATGGGCTGCACAGCCCTTTCCTCACTGCCCAACAGCTGAGCAGAAATGCAGAGCCTGCACCCAGCCCACCAGGACCCCAGGCAGCCCCCACCTCCCCTCTGCTGGGCAGAGAACACCAAAATTTTACCCCTGCCCAAGGAAGGAGCCACATCTCTGGGACACAGGACTGTTCCAGGCGCTGGCACAGGTTGCCCAGAGAAGCTGTGGCTGCCCCATCCCTGGAAGTGTCCAAAGCCAGGCTGGATGGGGCTTAGAGCAGCCTGTTCTAGTGGAAGGTGTCCCTGCCCATGGCAGGAAGTTTGGAACAAGATGATCTTTAAGGTCCCTTCCAACAAAGACTATTCCATGATGTCTCCTGCTCTTAATCCCTCGTTCTGGCACAGGATCTCTCAGGAGAGGGGTAAAGGATGTAACCACACATCTCCAGCAGCTCATGGGGGTTAGGCACACCAAGATACCAACATACAGATGTCCACCACCCTCCCAGCCCAGCCCAGCCCTGTCCACACTCCTTTGAACCCTGCAGAACTTCCCTGGCAACCCCCTCCCCACCTCCAGGGTGACCCCAGGTTGAGCCACAGCCCCCCATACGCACATTGAAGTGCCAGAGGGTGAGGACAGCAATGACCATGGCCGTGGTGGTCCTGCCCCGGCCACTGGAGCAGTTGAACACGAAGGCTGCCCGTGAGTCCTCCGCCAGAGCACTCTTCATCACCTCCAGCAGCCGGTCAAAGTCCTGCCAGGGGTGAAGCCAGTGGGTTTTTAGGGATGCAGCTCACTGTGGGTCAGCACAGCCTGCCCACCTCCCCTTCCTCACCCTGAGATTCCCCTTTTCCCTACAGCCTCCAGTCTCCTTGCTGCCAGCTCCATCCCTACCCAGGTGAGGCCACCCAGCCTCTCCATGAAACATCCCCCAGGGAACCCTCCCTGCCCTGGCAAGCACTTCACACCGAGCCTGGGCACACCATCACAGTCCCAGGGCTGGGTGGCACCAGGCACCCAAGTGACACCCACCCCACAGCAGCAGGGATGGGAAGGAGGCAGCAGCACCATCCCATCCCCAGGGTACCTGTTCCTTGGGAGCGCAGAAGTCAGGGATGGGGATGCGGCGGTACGTGAGCCCCTGGCAGGAATTCTTCTGCTGGCTGAATATCTCCTGCATGGTCAGGCAGCTCTTGAACATCTTCATCTGCTTCTCTGTCTCCAGGTACACCTCCAGCCACTTCTGGCACTTCAGCAGGTCACCCTTCAAGACAGCCTCTAGTTTCTGCAGAGGACAGAGAAAACATCACTGCAACATCCACTCATCCTGATTTTCACTGCATTTCAACTAATTTTTTTAGGTGCAGGCTCAAGGACCCTTTCAAGCACCCTGCAGACAGCTCCAAAGCCCATGCCAGGTCCTGGCCACCACTTCCACCCAGGACCATGGTTCCCACTGTGCTTGATGAGAGCCTCAGGAGCATCATCTCCCACCACACTGGGCAGCTTCCCCCCACAGCTGTGCTGCTGCTGGCAGCCCAACCCCTTTGCTGCTGCTTATCTCCTCTGGAAACCCAGCTGGGAACATCTGCTCCCCTTTCCCCGGGTGCCTTTTACCCTGCCTTTCACGGCACACTCTGAATTCTTCCAGGGAGTATCTCTGCTTTGCTCCCTCATTCCCAAAGGAAAACAAAACCAAACCCAGCAGCTCCAGGGGGTGAGTGACTACAAAAGCCTCTGGAAATCACCTATGAGGACACCCAGCTTCTCCCAGCAGGCAGAGCTCACCTCCAGCTGCTGGGATGAGGCAGTGGGCACAGGGATCAGCTCCTCCAGGTGCCCGGGCTCCCGCAGCGTGTAGATCTGCTCATTCCCCTCCAGGACCGCTTCTTCCCGGAGGTTGATCCAGACAATGCGGGCATGCTTCCTCTTGGCATCCATCAGGTACCGCAGGACGCTGCCCAGGGTCTGGGGGAAGGGGTGGGCAAAGGTGATGGGAGGGCTGGGAGCCCAATGTGGGGTCCCTGCCCAGTGTGGGGTCGTGTCTCTCACCTTGGAGCTGGGCTGTGCTGTCCCATAGACAGGCATCTTGGGCACCCGTCGGAAGTTGGCCACGCTCATCTCCTTGGCAGTGCTCAGCACATCTGGGCAGGAACGCTCATCTGCCACCTGCAACGGAGCAATGCCTGGGCAAGGGGTGCCCCCTCCCACCCACAGGGGGAGCACCCCACAACCTCTCACACTCATGGTCTCTGCTCAGGAGAAGTCCCCAAAACCTTCCCAACAGCAGCATCCAGGGCTCAAAGCCATACAGCTGCGTTTCAAAGGTGGGAAATGCTCTTCTTGCAGCACAGCCTACAAGGCACCAACAGCCCTGGCCTCCTTCACCCCACCACAGCCAAGGACCACCAGAAACACTGAGCTGCTGTTTGGGTTCACATCATAGGGTGCTCCAGCATGCCAGTACTTTGGGTGTGCAGGGCCGGACACATCTGTGCACACAGAGGGTCTCTGGCCACACACCCATCCTTCAGAGAATCACAGAATGGTTTGGGTTGGAAGGGCCCTTAAAGACCCCCTAGTGCCATCCTTGCCAAGGATCCCAGCAGGACACGGACCCCAGACCCCAACACAAACCCAGAGACCCCAAGCACCCACCCTACAACAGGGCAACCCCTCACTTCTCCCACCCCACCAACCCTCAGTGAGGACAAGCATTCCAGGAAGGTGCCATTCCCACCTCCACATCCATGATGGGCACTCACCAGCACCCGTGTGCCCTTGGTGACGAGGTCCATGGTGACGGTGAGCTCCGAGGCGTTCATGCCCGCCTGCAGCCGGTACAGCTCCGGGTGCCGGCACATCCACCTGCTGAAGCTGAGGGCAAAGCCCAGGGGGTACTGCCGGCGAGGGGCCGGGCAGGGACGTGCCATCAGCCTGGGCTTGCACCCCCTGCCCAGGCACCACCCACGGCCCCACCGGGAAAACTTGCCTGGAAAACTCCCTTCCCTCCCAGTGCATGGTGAAGTCCAAAAAAAGAGGGCAAAGAACGGATTTTTTTTACCTGCTCATGAAGGTAGTAGTTGAAAGCAATCAAGTAGAAATAGCGTTCAAGGCTCTGTAAAGTCCTCTGGAGGAAATACTCTTTGGTGCTGCTCCCCTGAAAGCACAGACAGAGGGAATCTGTGACACCCAGTGCTGACCCTGAGCAGAGGGAGGCTGGGAAAAAGCCCTACACACCCTTTTCATGGTTTGTTACATTTTCTTAATGAATCATTTCAAGTTTTCCATATTAAGTGATGCTTAAAGACATCAATTTGTGTTTCAGCTCAAACAAAAGCTCCCCTGTAGCCCAAGGACACACTGGGAGTGGTTCCAACCAGACCAAGGGCCCTGCTGTCACACAAATACACTCTCCAGATGTTAATAGGAGAGTCAAACCCAAGGGGAGTGGGCTGGAAAATACGAGACCCACCCCAGCCACCTCCATGGCCTTTGGACAGGATGTATCCCTGGGGAGAGAGGTCCCCTTGCCAGTCACACGCCCTGTTATATCCTTCATTTCCAAGTGTCTCCTCTCTCCCTTCATGCCCAGAAGCATCCTGATGCATATGTAGCTCTCCTCCTCTTCATCATTACCTCCCCAACCCAGGCATGTGCCCCAGCAGAGGCACCTTCTAGGGATGAGGCTCAAACCCACAGGGTTTTCCATAATTCAGAAACCTCAGGGTGGGGGGTTGTATATCCAAGCATCCCATCCAACAAATTGATCTGGCACCAGTGAAGGAGCCCCCAGCATGGCATCCATGCCTGGAGACTCCATCAGGACCTACTTCCCAGGGTATAATGGAAAATCCTGTAAGATGGAGCTGTGTCTGGGGTCAGCTCGGAGACTGGGGTTTGCTGATCCCTGACATTACGTGGCTGACTCATGAATATTTACTTGTTCTCCACAAGAGAAATCCGGCCCATTGTCATTTATCAAGAGGAAAGGCAGTGGGATTTGCTCTGGGAACTCATAACAAAGCCTGCAGGGATGGAGCTGTGCCAGGTTTGCCAGCAGCACTGACAGTGGAGCGGTGCTTCTCCCTGAGCACTTGGATTCCTGCAGTCAAACCCAGCCCAGCGCTCTCACCCAAGGTAAATATCTTAATATTCCTCTTAAACAGGCTTTTGATGGAAAAGAGGAAAATCCATGCACATTTTAGCCATGAATATTGTGGGGGTCTGGCTGTGTGGGTCAGCATCCCACACAAGGATCCACCTGCATCTCCATTTTTGCCCCCTAAATCCAGGCAGAATCCCACAGTCCAGCATGACATCATTCCTCCATGCCCAGAAAAGCCCTTCCTCTCCCTCCCAGAAAAACCAACCAGCTCACTCAGTACACCACTCCAAAACTATGAAGCCCAGGCTGGTTTCTCAATGTCTGAGCATCATTCCTGCTCCCCTCCTCATCCTCCCCTCAGCACATTTTCCTGGCCTCTTGCCACTGTTTAAACCTGCTCTTGCTCCACAAAGACTTGAAATAAACACTCCTTGGAGCTTATTTACGGCAGTCTCCCATCCATTTGTTTCCCCAGGATCCAGGAGGACACAGAGAAGGGAAAAGTCAAGGAAAGTCTTCAAGGCAGTAGGAAAATCCCCTGTTCCTTGCCCAAGCTTCCTCTGCTATACAAGAGAACCTGTCAGCATATGAGCAGCACCAAACATACCCAAATCTGCCCTGAAAGGAGACAGGGTGGGATAAAATTTGGGATTTGCCACAATGCCAAAAAAGGAAATGTAAATGCCTTCTTTTCCCATCCTTTAACCATTTTCATGGGGTTTTTTGCTGCTCAGCACCTGGTTTCAGGTTTTTTGCCCTTCACAACCAGCTCCAGCATTTCCATTCCACATTCAGCACTTAAATGGGAAAATTAATCTCCAAAGAGGGTGGGATTGGGACAGCACTTCCACTTGAGCTCCCTCACTCCCTCCATCACCCCGGTCAGACAGGGCAGACCACAGCTTTCCATACTGGAAAACCACCCTGATTGCCCATTAAAACAATGGGAAACAAAACAAATCTACAGCTAAAAAAGCCTGACCTTGAGTGACCATATTTACAACGATCCCTCCCAGCTCCCGAGGACTTTTACCATCCAGGCTGATATCGATCTTCCAATTTCAGAGCTGATGAAACCAGGGCACAGGATATTATTTGCCCCTGAGGTCACCTACCAGAAGCAGCAGCGAAGCCCAAAATAGCTTGTTTTTCCCCCAGTCCCAGCCTGCTTGATTTTTACAGCTCTTAAAACAACTGGGGAAGATTAAAAAAAAAAAAGAGAAAGGAAAAAAAAAAAGCTCCACAACCTTCCAGGTTCACATCACTGGGAAATCTCCAGCTCACAGGAAGCTTTAGATTTCCAGAATTTACATTCTTCTAATCCTGGTGCAAAAACAGCTTGATGTATTACCCTGTATGGATGGCTTGCATCCAAGCAACCCTCCAGTTACTGTACCTGGATCTGATAGTCCTCCCCAATCCCTTCCAGCTTCTTCTTGTACTCATAGATGGCTTCCTTCATGTCGTGCATCTCCGAGCAGGAGGCGATGGCACCATCCACCTTGTGAGGACCAAGGGGAAAATTGCTCTGTAAGGCCTCAGATCAGGTGGGATATGACACTACCCCCCTTCCAGCCACCCCAACAGGGGCTTCACCAGTCCCCCCTTACCTCCTCAACTATCTGCTGCCCTTTGGGGACCACCTCAATGAAGGTCTGGATGACCCGGAGCCTGTCCCTGGGAGATGTCTTAGGCAGGTGGGGGAGACTGGGGTGGGAGAAGGAGGGAATCAGACCAGCAGTGGGGACATGGGCATCCCCCCACCCCAGCCCCAGGGGCTGCCCCTCTTACTCAGGCTTCTGGGCAGCTCCTCGGTGGTGGTGCAGGACGAGGGTGCCCATGGCCATGGCCAGGTTGGTCCTGCCCACGCCAGTCTGGCAGCCGAAGAGCAGCGCCGGTGGGGGCCTGCCGGGGTCCCGCAGCAACAGGCTGGGGCTCTCCTGGGAGGGAGGGACAGAGGGATGTTGGGGACCACAGCGGCTTCCACAAGAGCCAGATCTGCCCCATCAATGGCTGGGGTGGGGGCAACAGCCCTGCCTGGGCACGGAGGGGTGGGTGGCATCTCCCCTTTGCTCAGGGGATGGGATGGATTGTCCAGGATAGCATAAATTGGTGGTCCACCCACTGCATTCCCCTGCCCAGTGCCCTCTCCAGCCACCAGCAGATGTTGGCCTGTACACCTCACTGGTTCCCACCACCTATGCCCAACCTGCTGAGATTTCATCTTGCAGAATTAAAATAAAAAGAGAAGCTCTGCCATGGAAAACCTTTGCACCAAATCCAGATCCTTCTCCCAGACCCATTTAGGGAAGAGCCACAGATGCTGTGAGGTGGCCAGGGAGGGTCATGTCCAGCCAGGCGTAGGGACAAACAGCTGGACAACATGGACTTCTCCAGCAGGATCCTACAGCAAGTGCAATGGGAACTGCAGGCAGAGGCATCCTCTAACAGGCCATGTCCAGGAAAACCAGAAGACTTTCTCAGGGAATCATGGTCCCTGATGTGGCACAGGAGCAAATCCCAACCCAAAATGGCTCCATGGACCAGATGCTTTTCCTCAACTCACCCTGAGGAAGTTGATGAAAGCGTCAAACTGCTCCTCCAAAGGGGCTCCCTCAGCGGGCAGGGGCAGCCGGTGGTACCTGCCGGGCACGAGGAGAGCCCCATTAGGAAGATGGGACCATGGAGTGGGATCATCCCCACCACGACAGAGGACATGTGGCTTAAATGGGGTATCAAGAGCCTCAAACATGAATGAGGAGGAGGAGGAAGAGTAAGGAAGCACCTGTAGGAGGGCTGGAGGAAGACAGGTCTGCGGTAGACCTCCTCTGTCACCTGGATGTCCTCCTCACCCTGCACCCGCACCGCGTGGGGCTCGTCCCGCAGCCGCTCGATGTCGTTGTACACGTAGTAGACGCTCTCACTCAGCTGCGCAAAGTCGTGGATCTAGAGGGGATGGGGACCCCCGTCAAAACCTGCCTCAGCCTGGGGGACTTCAGGCACCCTGTTATGGCTGTAGTGATGGCCCCTTCCCATCCCACCTCACCTCCTTGCGGATGGCCAGCTCCAGGCTCTCCGCCCGCACTCCCCGCTGCAGGCGCTGCAGGTTCTCATGGAGGTTCTCCTTGCCCCGGGGGGTGTAGGACACAAAGTCCCCCTCCAGCCGCAGGAACACCACGGGCTCCTCACGGACACAGAAGAAAACACATTCCTGAAAAAACAGGGAGAGGCTGCCTAAAAGCTCTCCTGCATTTTTCCAGCCCAATTCCCACTCTCCCACCAACCTTGTGGCCCTCTCTCTGCAGCTTCTGCAGTACAAGCTTGAAGCCATTGAGGCTGGGTTGCCCCATCCCAAACACGGCATAACCTCCTTTGGCTTGTCGGAAGTTGGGAGCGCCGCAGCTGCCAGTAGTGTTCAAGACATCTAATTTTCCATATACATCCCTGACCATGAAATATTTCCCCTGCAAAAGAAGACAGGAAGAGAGAAGGTGGGAAATCAGCAGATTTGAGCAAGCTGGGACTTCAGCATGGTGGGTTTGAACCCAGCTGAGAATAAAAGTGGCATTTTCCTGCTGATCTTCAAAAATAGCCCCCCAAAAACACCCTTAGGTCTCCAAATCCCAGGCTGAAATGGGTTGGAGGATGGAATTGGTGGCAACAATGCTCACCTGCACCAGGTAGTGCTCCAGCGTAGTCTCAGAAATGCGTCCCACAGTATAATTGGCCTTCAGCAGGTCATCGTGGATCTGGAACTCCTCCCTGCAGTTGTACCTGTGAGAGACACATGCAGGTGGGTAAAGGAAGAAAACCAAGGCCATAGGTAGGGATTAAAAGAGACACCAATATTTAGGGAAGAGGGTGGGGAAAAACAGAATTTTGGAGTTGCGAGAGGCTGCCAATGGACTTACGTGATGACCACGGGCGCCACTTTGTTAGTGATGATGGACTTGGCCTTGTTGTTGTGGAGCCCCAGGGTCTGGAAGGAGTGGATGCTGACAGAGCGTTGGTCCTCCATGCTGCCGTCACCCGGAGCACGGCTCTCCAGAGGGGATGCCGAAACTGCCTGCGGTGCCGCGCTGGCCGTCGTACCCATAATCCGTGGGCGGCTGCGCCGGGATGGGGAGGCAGCAGCAGCCGCAGGGAAAAAGGAGGGAGAAGGAGAGAGAGAGAGAGAGAGAAAGGGAGGAGGAATTTATTCTTCAGCCATTCCTGATTTAGGAAGGGAAAATCCTGGGTGGGCACAGGGCAACCCCCTGCAGGCAGCTGACCAGGGAAGAAGCGCTAAGCCAACCCTTGCCCTCCCGCTCCCACAAAAGGCTTTCTTCCTGCCTGCCATGCAGCTCCCTCCATCAGGGAGGTGAAAGTAGGGCTGAGGAGGGAGGGAGTGGGGGGGGAAAGAAAGAAAAAAAAAAAAAGGTGAAATGCTGGATCCAGTCCCTAAAAACCTGCTGAGTCAGCACACAGCACTGCGGAGGGACATGGTGGCGCAGCCTTCGCCTCATCCCCTGCCTTCCCAGCACCAGCAAACCGCCCCAGGGTCACTCCCCGCACAGAAAATGCTTGAACAGAGAGTAAGTCTTATGAATATTTATAAATTTAGGATGGAGGAGTATGCCTGGAGTGCCTGGGGCAGAGCAGTGTGTAAGAATCTCAAAGCTGCCTTTAAAGCACCCAGAGACTGCAAGAGCAGCCAGAGCAGGTGGGGGACCCTGAAAGTAGCCCCCCCCCACTTCATCCCCAGGGAGCTCATCCCGAAACAAGGATGGAATCCAAAGGGCCAGGGCTGGCGGCGGCCAGGAGCATCCCGCCACACTCGAGCAGTCCAGCACAATGAGCCGACTGTCTGCGCCAGCCAGGGCCGGATCCTGGTTTCCAAATGAAGCGAGAGATGGCAAAGGGGCAGCCTGGAAAGAACAAAAACTCTGCCCACTCCTAATGAGACGGTCCCCAATAAAATCTGCTTTGTGCTGATGCTGCATGGGAATCACCACGGCAGCACCCGAACGGGGATGGACCTACTTGGAGGCGACGCTCAGTGCTGGGAATACTGGGATGGCTTTAACCCAGCCCTGCAAACCCTCTGGCAGCTGCTCCTCCTGCCTTACAGGCAGCACAGGATCAATGCCTTACTGCAATCCCAGGGAATGTGATGCCCCCAGCAGCTGCAAATGCTTCAAGTGGGGGGAAAAGCCTCCGGAAAATGTGCTATTTTGAGACAACTGTGCCCAGGCACACATTTTCCCCTCCTCCCCATCTTCCTTCCCTGCTCCGCAGAAAACTTGTTGCTCTACTGTGAATTTTCTGCACCATTAGGCAGCTCGGTTTCTTTTACACACAGAGGAGGGGGCAGGGGGGGAAACCAAAACAGCTGTTTCAGGCCAGTGCCATTTCTCCAAGTCCTATTCTGTGTTTCTTTCACATAAACACTGTCAGGGGAAAAATTAAGCAAAAAAAAAAAATGTATATAGGGAGGTTTTGAATGTTTCAGAGCAGACTCTCGTGGCTTTGGAGAGCTCAGGCAGCAAGCAGGAGTGGGGGGCATCCAGCCAGGATGCTTTTTGCCCTAATTCTGCTCAGAATGGGTGCATCTTTTCAAGAGCAAGCTGGATCAATCCCTCTGGATTTGCTCCAGCATCCCCATGCCAGGGAATGGAGAATCCACCCCCAACTTGGAGGAAAGCAGCTTCTCTGTTTCCTACATCCTTCTCCCCTCCCTGCAGACACCCAGCTTCACCCTAAATCCCTCAGGGATATTTTCTCTACCCGACAAACCACACCAAGAATAACAGGCATAAAAGACGTCGGGCAGATTTGGAAATTGTCTTTCAAACCACAAAACGAATGGAGAAAGGAAATCACATTTCAGCATCTTTCCCTCCCACCCCCCTCTCCCTGCCTCGGTTGGGCAGGCAACAACAAGCAAGAAAAGTACTGAAACTACCCAAAATGGGTGCTCTGGGCAGCCACAGGAACTGCTCTAAAAAGCCACAGGGACTGGGAAGCTCTGGTGTTATCCATATGGGAGCAACTATTTACTGGTACTGCTGCATCTGACAGGAGCAGAGGAACTTATACCCTCCCAGTGCCCCTCCTGTAAGCTGGGACACAAACTGGGATGCCAAACCCTATCCCAGGAAAACAGATAAAATTATCTTGGCTGAAAACTCTTCCAAATATCACTGGTGGCTGCAACGGGAAGAGTTGCAATGGAACCACCATCACAGGCCAGCCAAGGGAGGCAGGAGCCCAGGGAACAGCCTGGCCCACCAAAGGGCTCTGGATTAGCCCAGATATGAGGGTGTTTTCCCCCCAGTAACTGGACAGAGTTAGCAAACACTGTGAGAAGTTCCTGCACTGGAACAAGCTGCCCAGAGAAGTTGTGGCTGCCCCATCCCTGGAAGCGTTCAAGGCCAGGCTGGATGGAGCTTGGAGCAACCTGGTCTAGTGCAAGGTGTCCCTGCCCATGGCAGCAGGTTGGAATAAGATGGGCTTTGAGGTCCTTTCCAACCCAAACCATTCTAGAACTCTACAAAAAGTTAGGCTGTGATGCAATCCACATGGATTTTATAATGGCATTGGCCTGGTTTTGAGAATCCCTTCCCTTGCATGACATGACATTTGGGAGTTTCCTTTCTAGGAGAGAGAGGATGCAGAGACAAACTCCCCTGCACACCATCTTGGCCTCCTGTCTGCACCTTCTCCTCCTTTTCCTGGGACAACCCCAGGAATACTCCACCAGCCAGCTCATCCCCTCACAGCCTTTATCTCAGAGACCCAAAAGCCAAACCTGTGATCAATCGTGGCCACGGTTTGTTAACAAAGAGCCCATTTTCTCCCCAGCTCCCAGAAGCACCAACCCCCTGCCCAGGGCATCCCACTGAACAAACCAGCACTGTTCCTCTCCAGGTGTTTTGCTGAAATTCAAAGCTCCAGCCGCTGCCAGTTAATTATTCCTGCTGCCTGACAACAGCAGAGCCTCCGGGTGGGCAAGGCATAGATGCTTCCTTTTCCCTCCGACCCTATTCCAAAACATCCAGCCCTGCCAAGACTGGAGTGGATGAGAAACACCAGAAGAGCTGCCAGCAGCACCTGGACATTGCTTCAGCATCCCAAGAGATGCCCCTTGAGCATCCCAAGAGATGCCATGTGGGCTCTGGAGCCTCTCCCACATAAGTCACGACGACACACAGTGCTGAGCCCTCCACCTTCCCACCTCTCAGAGCTGCTCCTCTCCCCCTGCACCCCGTACAGGGGTTATTCCCACACCCGGGGACCTGGCCAGGGCTCAAAGCCGGAGCAAACAATGGACTAAATATAGTGGGAGGCGGCCAGGCTGCAGCTGCAGGATGCATCTGCCCCGGCCGCCGCGATGAGGAGGAAGCGTGCACTTGCCTGGTCGCCTCATTGTCAGCAGGAAATAAATCAAATAAATCTCCTTCCGTGCATCCTCGAGATATTTTATAGCTTTTAAAGCTCTTCTAAATGAAAAGCAAAGCCCTTTGGGAAGCAGCATCCTCATAGCACATCCATCCCTCTCAGCGTGGGGCAGCCCCAGTGGCTTGTCAGCACTGGATGTGCCCACCAGGGATTGAGGGGCAGCCTTGGAGCACTGCTGACCCAAGCAGGGAGGCAGGAAACACTGTGGTGGACCAGCAGGAAGCCCCAGTGCTGCCGGAGGGGCATCACTAAATCCCGGAGGAAGCGCTGGAGCCGAGCCCCCCGCCCCGGCATGCTCTTTAACCTTCTTTATCAAAAAACAGTGAAAATTAAATAGCACACAAACAGCTTCCCTGGGAGAAGCCTGCCTGTGCAGGGAGATATCCCAGAGCTGAGGCTGCGTGGGAACTGAGCTCCTGTTGTTCCAGGTGATGCCGGAAGGAAGCAGCTCAGCTTCTTAAAAACACATAATAAAACAAAAAAGAAAGGTGAGAAATAGCATATTAAGCCGTGGTTGATTTGAAATGTGTCGTCCACCCACCAGGCTGCCAGGGCCAAACAGGACAAAGAATCAATACCTCCCAAAACGCCTCAAATCAACCCAAAAGCGCTTTGTCACAGGGAGGAAAGGGCCCTGGAAAGGCAACTTTCAGCAGCAGACAGCTCTGATTTTACAAGTCTTGACTGATTTATTATTATATTTAAAGGACCAAAAGCAACCGCCCTCCATCCTCAGGAGCTCCTCAGAGAGCCAGCGTGAACAGCCAAAAATATAACTCATTAGGCAGCATTTCCTAGAAAGTCCAGAGGTATTTCCCAACCAGGCCAAGATCGGTGCTGCTGATCCCCCGTATGCCCTGTGCTCCACCACTGGCACCTGCCAAGGGGGGCAGGAATGCATCAGTGGGATGCCATCCCCCAAATCCAAGCAGGAACATCCAGAATAATGAGGACCAGGTGTTTCACACCCCCTCCCCAACACAGTCCTCTCTTTTGGCAGAAAACCGAGTGCCACATCCCCATCCTCCATGTGACCAGCATGCCTTTAGCTACTTCATTTAAAACTCTTTACCCTAAAGTCAGGGAAAGCTGTTTGAGATGGAGAATAGAGGAGAAAAAGAAGGTATCCAGGGATTGCACCCCAAAAATGGGGGTGTGACTGCTCCCCATCACAAAGGATGATACTGATATCCATTGGGAGTGGTACCCACGCTGCAGCCCTTCTTCCCAAACATGTTTTCAGTGACTTATTAATCATCCTTAGTAACTCTCCTCGCTAAGCAAAGCCCAGGAGGAATTAAGATCCTGTGAATTGATTGAGGCCAGGCTGGATGGGGCTTGCAGTAGCCCCGTCTAGTGGAAGATATTCCTGCCCATGGAAGTGGGGTGGACCAAAACAACCTTTAAGGTCCCTTCCAATGCAAACCATTTTGTGACTTTGTGATTTTGCCACGAGTCCACCTGTCACAGCTACCACATGCCCACTTCTCCCTTCCAAAAAACTCCCTTATTGCAATTTTTAAAGCCCACCAAGCAGGTCCCCTCACACATCCCACCAGTCCCTGAGGTGCTGCTGTCCCTGAGGAGATGCTCAGGCTGCCTGCTGTTGAGGAGAGGGTTTTTTATCAATGAGCATCAATGGAAAGAGGAACAAAGCCCTGACTAGGAAGAGCCAGCACAGCCAGTTGTGCCGTCATCTCGCTGCCAGTGGTTTCAAGGTCTGCGAGCACACTCACTGAAGGGTTTCCTTTCAACAGTGCAAAGAGAAAACAAAAAAAGCCATAAAGGCTGCAGATAAAGGCTGGGAGCATCTCCAAAGAAACCAGCACCCTGCTGCAGAGCTTTTCCCCGACACCAAACAGTCCCCAGCTTGCCAGGAAGCACCAGAGCCCCACACCCAACCCAGATGTGCCAAACTTTTTGCCAACAGAGGTTCTGCAGTGTGACCCCAGAGGAGAGCAGGCGGTCCCCAAGGGTGGGGACCTCGGGCTGACCCCCCCAGCACAACCCCCTGCTCCCCCTCCCGGGATGCCCAGCGCCAGGCTGAGCTGGCCAGGGTGTTTGGAGAAGGCGAGGGCTATGATTTTGTGCTATTCATAGCTAACCACGGGCTCCCCTCCCAGCGCAGGGAAGGCTGGCGGAGCAACGGGACGGCTCCACTTACACGAGGCCGCTTTTCCACGCCAGACCACACCTTTCCCAAGACAAGCAGCACCTTATACACTCCAGCACCCATGGGATGCGGCAGCACACGGGGCTCCCCCTCCCAGCATCTCCTCCTCTCCCCCACCTTGCCCTCTTAATAAATAAAGCAAAACCAAGCAAATCCCAAGGGGTTTTTGCTCACAACACAGACCTGCCCGTTATTTTTAGGCTCCGTGTCATTCGTGCAAAGACATAATCACTTCCTGCCTTCCAGGAAGGAAATGTCCCACCGCCTCTGCCTGCACGCCTGCCCCCTCCTCAGGCAATGCAATGCCTGCCCACTCCCAGCCCAGCCACCCCAAAAATGCTGTTCCCCCCATCCAGGGGGATAAACCACCGGGACACAGCTCGGGATGTGACGAGTGCCACGGTCCGGAGCGCTGCGGGGAGAAGAGGGAGAGTTCGCCCCTGCCAGCACTAAGAGGATGCACCGGGGAAAGCGCAGGGAAAGAGGTCCGGAAAAGTCCGGCAGCCATCGGAAACGCAGCCTGGATGAGGCTTCTGGAAGTTTTCAGCCTCGAAAAGCTACAGATGCTGGCCAGGAGCTCGGCGGGAGCAGGCAGCCTTCCTCCTGAAGCATCCTTCACGTCCCGGGGACACGGCAGCGAGGGTCCCACGGGGGGGGTGGGAGCCCACCGGGTTCTGCGCCGTGCCCTCCACGTGCCAGCGGGAAACCCAGCCCTGAGTGATCCCGGGCTTCCCGCTCCTCTCGTGCTCCCTAAATGGGAGGTTGCAGAGCCAAAGCCCAGACCGCGAGCAGGGAAGGGACTGTGGTTACATCTGCGCCTCTTCCTCCTCATCCCTCTTCATCCTCCTTCCAGCAGGGAGCCATCCTGCAGCTCCCCAGATGGCTTTTGGGGGTTTAAGAGGAGAGATGCAAACCCCAAAACTCACTTCGGGGGACTCGAGCCCCAGCAGGCACAAGCTCCCAGCTTGGGTCAGCCTCCAGCAGGGCTGGCTTCCAGGCAAAAAGAGGGAGAGAAAAGCCCATATTAAATAGGAAACAAGAGTGCAAAGGCAGGAGAGGTGGAAGGATGCCACGGGGCGGATGCTGGGCCTCAAACTAGTGATCCATCTATTTTGCAGAGGTTTGAAGCCCAGCATTGGATCAGCAAAAACTCTCCTTGCCACGGTTGGGGCACCTCATGCCCACGCTGTGAGGTCTCTGTCCCCGGAGCAAAATAAACCTTCTCCCCACTGCCCCCCTGCCTTGGCTTGGGGGACACACCCAGAGCGGACCCCTGCCCAACACGCACCCCAGGTCCCCATGTCCCAGCGGGAATGTGGCAGCCAAACCCCTGGGGTGGTGCTGGGAGATGGGGGGCACTCTCTAGGGCTGAGCCTGCCCCCTCCATCCCCTTCCCCACGCACCAGGATAGGAAACGAACCCACACCAATCCCGGGGATGGGACGAGAGGGGGAGCCGGTTCTGGGGGCGCGGATGGGCAGACTGTGGCGAGGGGTAATGCGGTGGCGGGGGGATGCCCGGTCCCGGGGATGGAGCGGTGGCAGGGGGATGCCCGGTCCTGCGGACGGAGCGGGTGCGGGGGGGATGTCCGGTCCCTGGGGAGGGGGATACGGTACCTTGGGGCGGCTCCGGGCTCAGCTCCCGCGCCGGGCCGGCCACGCCGTCGGGCGCCCCATGGGGGCGACGGGAGCGGGTGGCGGGAGCGCAGCCCCGCGGCCGCGCCGACCGCCGGCGCCTCGGCGGGGGAGGGACCGGGGCGGGGACGGGGCCGAGGGTAGGCCGGGACCGCCCCCACCCCGCTCCGGGATACGCCCCCGGGACCGCCCCTTGCATCACCCCCAGCCCACCGGAGACCCTCCCCGACCACGGCACCCGCCCGCAGCCCGCAGGTACCCCAGCCCGCACCCCCCCCCCCAAACACCCCCCCCCTCCCCCCCGGGCACCCCCCCCCCCCCCCCCCCCCCCCCCCCCC
>JAWWLZ010000174.1:2685009-2708063 GCA_035041345.1 Poliocrania exsul
CCTTCTCCAGCCTCGTTGCTCTTCTCTGGCCCCGCTCCAGCCCCTCAATCTCTTTCCTCAACTGAGGGGCCCAGAACCCCCTGTCCGAGGGGTGGGAGCAGGGGATCTCTGCAGCCCCACAGTCTGTCTGTGCCCATGCCCAGGGCAAGGCAGGGTTTCCCTGCAGCCCCAGGACCCCTCTGTGCCCAAGGCAGGGTTTCCCTGCAGCCCCAGGACCCCTCTGTGCCCAGGGCAGGGGTTCTCTGCAGCCCCAGGACCCCTCTGTGCCCCTCTGTGCCCGGGGCAGGGGTGCAGGTGTCTCTCCCACACACACAGGGCAGCTTTGCCGCTCTGAGGTTGCGGAGGCGGCGTCTTCCTGCCCCTTGCCGCCGTCATCCGACCTCAGCGCCGCTGGCTCCGCGCCCTGGGAAACTCCGAGCCGCCCTTCCTGACTGTGCCCTGCTGCCTTTTTGTTCCTCCAGGCTGGGACAGGCTGACATGGCAGCCTCCTCCTCCTCCTCGTCGGCCGGCGGAGTCAGCGGCAGCTCCGTGACGGGGTCGGGGTTCAGCGTGTCGGACCTGGCGCCGCCTCGGAAGGCCCTTTTCACCTACCCCAAAGGAGCTGGGGAGGTGCTGGAAGGTGATTGCTCCTGCCCTTCTGCTCCTCCAGCTTGCTGGGCTTGGCACCCCACTGCCTTTTTGGGCTTTGGCTGGCAAACCTGGAGGGAGAAAAGAAGCACCAGGGTCCCCAGCAGCCCTGCCTTTCCCACCAGTTCTCCATGAGGAAGTGATTTTTCTGGCAGTCACCTGGTTTTTAGCTCCATGACAACACTTCAGAGGAGGAAGGGATCTACCTGAGTGGGAACATGACTGTTAATTGCTCATTGTTAGCTAAGCCTTTGATGTCAGGCAGGGATTACTGTGAAGATAGCTGAGACAGGAGTATTTTTCTTGGCAGGAGCAGTATTTTTCTTAGTTTGGGTAGGATTTGACTGGGCTGGTGCAGGAGGCAGCCTGTGTCCCTGCCAGCTCCTGTCTGGGTGCCCCAACCCTTCCAGCCACTCCACCAGGATGGCAGAAGGAGGAGCCAGGCATGTCACAGCTGCTCTGGGTGAGGGAGGAAGGGCAGGTCCTGCAGATGGCAGGGTTAAACCAGGGTCTGTCTGTCTGTCTGTTCCTCTTGAACTTCCCGTGTCACCACAGAACACTTCCCTGTGTGAGCCCACAGTCCATGGGGCTGGCTGGGGTGAGCCTGGGGTGTCCCTGTGGCAGTGCAGGCAGCTGGGAGCCGATGGCTGTGCTGCTGAAGGGCTGCTGTTATTACACATTAGAGCCCATATGCCAGGCTATTGAAGCAATTATGACTAAAGGCTTGCTCACAGAACTTAACGAGCCCTCAAAACAAATTAAAGTAATGAAGCACTTCATGTTACCAAATAGACAGGCAGCTGCTCCTCCTGAGAGCCCCTGGGCAGGACAGACAGGGAGTCAGAGGAGAGAATCACAGAATAGTTAAGGCTGGGAAAGGCCTCCAACATCATCGAGTTCAACTTGTGACCAATCACCACCTTACAACTAGACTGGAGCACTGAGTGCCACATCCAGTTGTTTCTTGAACACCTTCAGGGCTGGGCACTCCAAACCTCCCTGGGCAGCCCCTGCCAAGGCCTGACCACCCTTTCCAGGCAGAAATTCCTGCTGCTGTGCCCCCTGCCCCTGCCCTGGCCCAGCCTGAGGCCGTGCCCTCTCCTCCTGTCCCTGTGCCCTGGAGCAGAGCCCGACCCCCGCCCCGGGTCCCCCTTCCTGACAGGGATTGCAGAGCTAGAAGGTGCCCCCTGAGCCTCCTTTTCTCCAGGCTGAGCCCCCCCAGCTCCCTCAGCTGCTCCTGCTGCTCCAACCCCTTCCCAGCTCCGTTCCCTTCCCTGGACAAGCTCCAGCCCCTCAGTGTCCTTCTTGTCCTGAGGGGCTCAGAACTGAGGACAGCCCTTGGTGGGCCTGAGCAGTGCCCAGCACAGGGGGACAATCCTTTCTCTGGTCCTGCTCTCTGGAAAGGGATGGATGTGTTTGGGGCAGCAGCAACACAGCATTTCACTTGCTCTGAGCACAGAAAAACTCCAGCTCTTCCCTGGGGTTCAGCTTTGGATTAGATTTTTCCAGAGTTCTGCTCTACCCTTAGTCTTTGAAACTGCTTCTCTCCATGTCGTTGTGGCACAGGGCTTTTAATTGAGTGTGCTTTGGGCTGACCTCTTTACCAGGAACACAGCAGTCCATCTGCTCTGGGTGGCAGCAACACCAAACACTGTCCCTGTTTCAGGAAGCTTTAAGCTGACTTTTTCATTTCTGACACAAAAGGTGATACACCCATTCTTTCATCAGGCAGGTCCCAGTGGGGAGTTGCATACCAGTTTCCTCTTCAAAAATCCCCACTGACTGACTGATTTCTATTGTTACTTTAACTATCTAGCTTGTTTTGAAATAAACCTTGAGGTATTTTGGGTTTTTTTTAGAAGAAAGCAGTATAAACTGTGTCAGTACTTGGCACACAATTAGCTATGCTTTCCAGATTGTTTTATTTCTGAGTCACTTGTTTGATCAATTACTGACTTGGATGGCAAGATACACATTATTTCAAGCTCTTTATGTGGGGTTATGGTGTGAGCCTGTGGGAAATCCTAAAGCATTCTAAGGACACACAGTCTGAGCCCTGAGGGAGCCCAGCACTGCCATAACATGACCTGGCTTCTCCTTAGCTTACCTTCTATTTAAAAATGGACTAAAATTGCTTGTCAGAGGGGCTGTAACAGAATTCCAGCTGGGATGTCCCCCAGGTGGCACCAGGAGCCAGGCAAAGCCCTGTGCAGGGTCACAGGGGCTGGAAACCCCTTAATAAGGCAAGAGGGAAACCCACACCCCAAACATAAAAATAGAAGGTCAGCAGCACTCAGGGAAAGCTGCTCAGCCTTAACTCTGGGGTTCAGCCACCTCCTTTTTCTGTTTACAGATGGCTCCGAGAGATTCCTGTGTGAGTCTGTCTTCAGCTTTCAGGTTGCATCGACCCTGAAGCAAGTGAAGCACGGTAAGCACTGAGCTCTGCTCCATCAGGGAAGGGGCAGGGGCAAAGCTCTGGGTGCCAACCACAAAAAAGCAGCATGGACGCTGTCAGGCCACCACCGAGTCCTTTTGCAAGCCCTATGCAAAGTGCCAGGAGCCCACAGAGCCTGGGTGGGAACAGGCTGTGCCTCCCAAAGCTTGTTTTTCCATGGCTGCGCTGCCTGTGCGAGAGGTGAGGCCAGAGGAGGAGGAGATGGGCAGGAAACGCCCACGCTCTGATCTCTCAGCCCAGCACTGACTGTCTCTGGCCTGGGGCAAAGAGACGCTCCATTCCACCTTTGTTTCTGCACTGAGCCCTGTGGCACCTGCAGGGTCAGGTGAGGTTGGCAGAGGTGCTCAGGAGATGCGTGGCGTGGCATGGCGTGGCGTGACAGGGCTGACTCCATCCCTGTCTCCCCAGGGAAGAGCCTTCCCTCTGGTTTGAACCTCTGGGCCCTTCACCCTGTAACCCAATGGTGGGCCTGACTGCACCCAGCTTTGGTTCTCAGAGCAGAGCTCAGCACCAGGTCCTGTCTGCTGCTGGAGGGTCACATCCCTTCTGTCCCCACCTCTTGTCCCCTCAAATGGTATTTCCACCTGTTGTCTCAGACCAGAGAGGTTTCCTGTCCTCCTCTGGTTGTCAGGAGGTGGTCTGAGGGCGTGCAGCAGCTTGCAAAGCCATGAGCCTGTATGTTCTGAACCAAAAAGCAAGGCTGAACTTCAGAGGCATTGTCTGCACAGCTCTGCTGTGGCTGTAGCTACAGGGGGCTGCTGCACAGCCTGGCACCCCAATAAACACCAGCCTTTGGAACTGGTTTGCAGAGCACCTCCCTGTTTTCTCCCTGTTAGAAAGGTGTAGGGCTTAAAGGAAAAGATCGAGGTCATCATTTTTTGGCTTGTTTGTTTGACAGTTCCCAAAAGCACTGGGTTGCAGGAGGTGGAGTGAGAACAGTCCCTCTTAAAAGCACCCACTGCTGCAGTCAGCATAAATCATGCACAGTTTATGTTATGCCTCTTGTTAGTCCTGGGCCGTCTCTCCAAGAGGCTGCAGTGAGTTTACAGCACACTGTTAGACTTTCAGCAGAGCCAGGAGAAGGGATATTCCCACCTCTGCACCACTGCAGTCATTTAACTGAAAATGGAGCCTGTGTGCCCAACACACAATCAGTTATAAATAAACCTGAAAAGAATGTGTTGTCTTGGGGATCCCCAGGGACTGGCTTTCATCTCGTTAGCAGGCTCTGATTGCAGAGCCTTTCTGCCACACTCATCCAGCTCCTCTTTCTGCCATACTCATCCAGCTCCTCTTTCTGCCACTCTCATCCAGCTCCTCTTTCTGCCACACTCATCCAGGTCTCCTCCTCCAGTGGCCTTCATTAAAGCCAGGAGTTCCTCATAGGGCACCCAGCTCTACCGTGGGCTGACCAAGCCTTCTGTGAACTTCTCTGTTCTTCTGCTCTATAAATATTTATGCTCAAGAAATGAGCTCCATCCTGTTTTCACCCCTGCACACTAATGGGCCTCGTGTTTCCCTGTTAGGACTTGAATGTACACAGCACAGGCAGGGGTGGGTAAATACACAGGGGCAGAAAAGCCTGTCCTGATTTCTCCGTGCCGTTTGCACAGGGTGGGTTTGGATTCAAATGGGCTCAGTGGGTTTTATTCTGCCCTGTGCCCCACTGACAGCTGGGAATTTGCATCTAATTGAAAGGTTTAATTGCACTGCCATTGCAAACCAGGGTTACCTTTGAACTTCTCGCAGATCAACAAGTCGCAAGGATGGAAAAACTCGCCGGTCTGGTGGAAGAGCTGGAGGCAGATGAGTGGAGGTACAAGCCAATAGAGCAACTCCTGGGATTCACTCCCTCCTCAGGCTGAGCATGTCTGGATTGCTGCTGTCAGGGAGCTGAAGAAAAACATTCCCTGGCCTGGCTTCAAAACACCCCCCATTCATCAGAGGCTGACAGCTGCATCGGCGGGACGGGGCTTTGGGTTTGCTTGAGAGTGGGGATCCCCCGTAAAGCTGCCAATAAACAGAAATGATGGGATTCTGTAAGTCCTCACTGTTACAGGCTGGCAGGGCTCCGTTTCTGTAACTTAGAAGGCAGGATCAGCTGTACAGCCCTTGTAGTTTTGACAGAGGAGAACACACTGGCAGTGTGGCCGTGGGGAGGGTGACCCAGTAACTCAGCCTGGCCTTGTGCTGGCATGTGGCTGAAGCACTGGGGGGTTGGGGAAACCCCTGTCTTTGCTCTGTAGCAGATGACACCCTGCCAGAAACACTCCCCAGCCCCAGCTGTTGTTCTGGGGGATGGACACGGCAGGAACTGCCCCGGGTTGGGTGAGGGGCCAGGCCGTGCCACTGAAGCTCTTCCCTCTCCCTTACTGTTTTCTCTGGTAGCACTGGTAGGACACTGCTCTACCTTTAATACTCTGACACTTTTTCCTCTTTGTTCTGTATTAAATTTCTCTGTGACAATAAAATAATTTTGTTTTTCAAACAGTTTATCTGGTGTGGGAGGGTCTGATGAGGGAAATAATCAACTGTTCAGGAGGCAAGCAGAGCTTTAATGGAGCTCTGAGGTAGCTCAGCTGTCACAATGGTCAACTGAAGTTCAGTTTGAGAGGAACCAAACCACACTCACTTTATGCTCAACAGTGGATTGGTTTAAATCAGATTTTAATCTTGGTGTAAGCCTGCCAGCGGCTGAAACCCCTTATTTAAATCCATCCATTTTAATCATCTTGTTTTTCGGTTGTACTTCACTTCTGTTCCTGGAGGGAACTACATTTCCATGTTCTGGCATAACCATTTCAACATGATTTTCCATGGATGAGAGCCTTCGCCCCACGGCTCTGCTGGCCAGCAGGGGGTAGGAGCAGCACCGTATGCAAGCAATTACATGATTTACTGCTCCAGATGCCTGAGTCTTCCATTTTCAACATCTTATTTATGAGATGATTGTATTTTTGACTCACTATTTCAGTCCAGCCACATCTGGATTGAAACAGATTAATTGGAAACCTTCCCCGTTTCAGCTGCATCACCAGCAATGAGCTAAAACTAAGGGGGAGAAGTACACAGCCACCTTCTGTGTTTGTTGTTGTTAATAAATTAATTCCAGTATCAGAGTTTTGGGTGATCCAGAGCCCCCACTGCCGGTGGAGCCCAGATTCCGGCTCTGTGGAAGTTCGCGGCTGGGTTCCTGGAGCGCTGTAGGGGCGTTCCCACCTAAGGCTGCGGCTCAGCTGGGACGTGTCCCGGCCCCAGCCCCAGCCCCCGTCCGGAAAACCTCCTCCCCATCCCTGGAGCGCTGCCAGGCCGCTCTGCGGGGCCTCCTGCACAGTCAGCGGCTCTGCGGCCAGCAGCGCTTTAAACGTGACGGCGGGCGGGATTAAACTCCATCCCAGATGGGCTTGCTTGGGAAAGAAGGGAGCGTTTCGATCCTCACCTTTTTTGTGTTTGTTTTATATTTCTATTTTTGATGCTGCTTGCTCCAACCACCTGATGGACCTTGGCCAAACCGCCAGAAATACCTGCCCCATATCACTGTGGGGTTTGGGCAGGGAGCAGCAGATCCCCAGACCCCCTCATTCCCCCCACTGCTGAACCCAATGTAAGCTGACACAGAAAGAGCCTTTCCTTTCTACTGCTCCACTTGGAAAACTTTTCCACTCTGCCGACCCTCGGGAGACACTGAGGGCTTGGCGCCTGCGGCTCTTCCCATGGGATGCAGTGCCTAAGCATTGCCCAGACCTCCCTGTGTAGATCCAAGGCACGGCGGGGCTGAGATTTATCTCCCTCGCCCTCCTCCCATTCCTTGTTTTCCAGCAGTTCCTTGTGCTGGGACAGAGCAGGAGCAGGGAACGTCCCCGGCACTGTGCTGTACATGGTGTGTTTGTATGTGTGCCCAGCACCAAAATAGACACATGTGTGAGAGCCATTCAGAGGAAGTGAAAAGTTCACCCTGTACAGTACAGTACTACGAATGCAAAAACATGTTGTTGGCCGTTCCCTCCTCCCGCTCAGTAAACACTTTATGTAAGGCCAGGGAGAGCTGGAGGCATCGCTGCACCGTGTGGCAAACCCCTCTGCTCTCGCCCTCTTCCAAACCCAGGTTTTCCCTGGCACTGGAAACTCCCCCGCCAGCCCATTTCCTGCTGTGCAGATCAGTGGGGCAGCGCCGGCGGAAAACATCCCTCGGTGGGGCTGGAAAGCCCCTTCACTCCGGGGGTCCCGGGGCTGTTCGGAGCTGCAGCTGAGCACGGAGCGCGGGGGGAAGGGAAGGGAGCCCGTCAGTGCCAGAAAAAGTTGATGCAGGGGAGGGGAGGGAAAATAAAAAAAAAAAAAAGCTGAACAAAGAGCCTCGTTCAGGGCTGCTGGTTGGTTTTCCTGTGGGTGCTCGCAGCAGAACGTTATGTCCCGGCCGCGCTCACACCTCCCCTCCCTCCCCGCTCCTTACACTGCTGGCCACGGCCCCAGCGCGGCCACCGCGCCAAGACACGCGCTCGCCCCGCTGTCCGGGCACGCTGCCCGCCCCGCAGGGCCTCTCCCAGCATCAGGGATGCAGCAGCGTGGGGAGCACCCCCCAAACACCTCCCACCTTTTGCCCCAAAAGCGCCCACGGGGAGATGAGTTTTACAGCCCCCCTCCCTCCCTGCCCTGCGGAGGATGCGGTGCCAAGGCAGCACTCGGCACCTCGGCTGCCAAAACCTGCGCACCGCCCTGCTGGAGGCACGTTCCTTGTTCTCCGCCCGGCTCCTGCAGCTGCTTGTCCCGGGGGCGAGAGACGGGCCTGGGAGGTTTGGCTGCGGCTCAGACCTGCCCGGCCGGCCGCACGCCGGGACCTGCTCCGCGTCCCACGCGGCCACAGCTCACCTGTCAGCGCTGGCCGCGGGCTCAGGGCACGCACAGGGTCACCCCTCGTGTCCCCGTCACTCCCTGCCACAGTCCGGGACTGCCAGCGAGGCCGCGGCCAGAGAGGATGAGAAGGACACCCACCAAGCAGACACTTGGGGGACACCCCAAAAGCGGCATCCTCAGCCCATCTGTTACATTCCCTATGGGAATGCCTGGACACAGGGGCTCACAGTGGCCTCTGCGCCATCCCCAAGTGCCGAAATAACGTGTAAATCTACCTAAAACCAGCTCTTTGGGCCACGGAGCTGCTGGGAACAAACAACTACACCACAGGTGGTGGCAGCACCCACGGGGCAGGAACTCACCCCCTGCCACACACAGGGCACAGATTGCACCCGACGTGCACTAAGGCACTCGCTGAGCCCCTTGGTACATCCCCTCCCTTCCTCC
Organism: Poliocrania exsul; assembly: GCA_035041345.1. Taxonomy (NCBI): domain Eukaryota; kingdom Metazoa; phylum Chordata; class Aves; order Passeriformes; family Thamnophilidae; genus Poliocrania; species Poliocrania exsul. The sequence continues at coordinate 2,693,390 of JAWWLZ010000174.1, forward strand.
TCCTCCTCCTCCTCCTCCTCCTCCTTCCCACCCCCTCCCCCTGCAGCTCTGCAAAACCGCTGAGCTCAGCACATCCCGGGCAGGGGCCCAGCCAAGGACCCTCCCCAGTGCCAGCCGCTCCCCCCAGGCTCCCCTTAACCCTTTGCAAAGCCAGCCAGGCTGCAAATCCGAACGATCCAGCAAATCTCATCACGGAAGGGCGTCCCACAGGGCAGAGCCGTCTGGGAACAGGCTGTCCAGAAAGTTTAGATCCATCTCTGCTCTCCCAGGAAGGCCAGCAGGCCACGGGGGAAGACGCTCTGCTTGTCCACAAAACCCACACTGGGCTTGAGCCAGCAGCAGGACCCGGGGAGGGGAAGCTCGAGGATTAGCAATGCTGTAGCTAAAACTTTACTTTCCAGCCCAAAGCCATTCCTAGAGGCTCTGCTGCAGAGCAGCTGCCTGGATCTCAGCCTCTTTTGGGAAGAAGGAGCTGCCAGCCCCACATCCCATCCCCTCCCCTCCCAGCCCAAGTGCGGGTGTATGGAATTATGTTGGGATTGTTTTATTGCAGGGATCAAAAAATCACATTTCCCTTTAAAACTTGCCATCACACCAGAGCCGCCTGCTCCCCTGCCTACCAGGAGATGTTATGGCAAAGAAAGAAAAATATTTATGCTTGGCTCCAGAATTCCAGCTTATTTTTAGCAAGGCGCCTTCCCTTTCGTCCTTTACCTCTTTTTTTGTTTATTTGTCGTTTCCCCCCGGTTTTGACCCCAAAACCAGCAGTTCCTCATCTATTTCCAGCCTCACCCAGCCAACATTTGTACCGACTCGGTGGTTGTGGGGAGAAATAACCCACGAGGTACATTCTGTGCAAAACAGGACCCCATGCCCCATCCAGCTGTTTCCGAGTGTGCAAATATCGAAGTGTCTCTCTAACAGCTCGGGTTTGTTCACTTTTTGCCCCAAAAAGCTGAGCAGTAGCTCTGCAAGCTGGAACAGTGAGGTAGGATTTGGAGGATGGGGTTTGTTCCCAGCTCCCCACACAGCCCCTGTGGTCCCTGGGATGCTCCCCATGCCCCCACCCTGGGATGCCACTCCTGAAGCAGTGATGGATTCAGGCTTTGACCCCCAAGAAGCAGCTGCAGCTGCCGATGGGATGCCTGGACCCTCCGCACCCCTTGGGTGGGGGTCACGGGCGGTGGGTGGGGGTCTGTCCCCACCCTCCCGGGCACTCTCTGCTCTGCACTGTGTTTACTGCGGGCTCTTATCAATCTCAGCTCGGGAAGGACAGGGCCCAGGGTAGGTCCTGGGGTGACTGCAGAGTGTGCTCAGCCCCTCCGATAAAGCCGCGGGCAGCGCAGCGGGAGGACAAACAAAGCCCTTTATCGCCAGTTCGGCTCCCGAAGCTCCTCAGGGTCTGGCTTTGGAAAGGTCACGTACGCGGGGATAGGCACGAACAGACCTGCGGGGGGACACCCGCCCAGGCTGGGGGGCTTGGAGGGCGCCGGGGGCTCGTCCCAGTTTTAGGGGCCATCACGGAGGGCAGGTGGGGGTTCCCCCCAGTCTGGCCGTGCCCTGCCCTGCCCTCGCCCCCCTCCATCTTCAGCACGTTTCACTCCAACATGCCTTATTCCCATAAGAAACCAGGTCAGCGCCAGCCAAAGGGTCACCGGGATCACTCCGGGTCCGTCCCGACGCGGGGCAGGGGGCTCAGCATCATCCCCATCCCCATCCCCATCCCCATCCCCATCCCCATCCCCATCCCCATCCCCATCCCCATCCCCTGCCGGGGCAGCGGGGCCCGCCCACGCAGAAACACCACACCAACACCACCTGGAAGACCAGGCGGACCAAACCGCAACCCACGGGAAACCCTCTCTGGCTCCCCAGCGCAGGGGAGGGTCGGGGGGCGCGGGGACACGGCGTGTATCCCCCTCCCCGCCGGGGCGCGGGGGCCGTGCCGGCACGGGGCGGGCAGAGGGGTGAGTCGGAGCGCTGGGGGGTGCCCGGGGGTGCTGCCGGCCCCGAGGGTGGTGCGGGGCAGGGTGTGGGGCCCTGCGGACCCGCCCGACCCCCCTGATGCAACGCCGGGTCCCGTTTGCAGCGCCCGGGGCCGCGCCGGGCAAGGAGGGGGCGTGGCCAGCGGGGAGGGGGCGTGGCCTCCCGCTGTCACCGGGCAGGAGAGACGCCGCGGACGTGCCCCGCGCTCCCATTGGCGGGCGCTCGGCGCGGGGCGGGGCCGGCCGAACCGCCCCTATATAAGGCTGCGGGTGCGGGCGGTGAGGGCAGAGCGGCGGAGCGGGGACCGGAGCGGTGATTTCAGTGCCAGTGTCCACATCCATATCCGTACCCATGACCGGGCTGTGGGAGCGGCTGGCGGGCGGCGAGCGGGCCCGCCTGGAAACCTCCGACTGTGAGTCGCTGGGCAGCGCCTCTGGCTCGGAAGGAGGTGAGTTCCCCTCCCTGGGGTCCCTCTGAGGGGAATGGCGGTGGTGGTGGTGGGATACCTCCCTTAGGGAGGGGGCGGTGCAGTGACAAGACTCCGTTACACCCCCCAAAACCCGGGGATCGGCGTCTCGCCCACCCGCGGGACCGCCCCCCTGTGACCCCCGCAAACCCCGGGGATCGGCGCGTCCCTGACCCTCTCCGTGCCCTCCGCAGATGCCGAGTACGCCGAGGGGCTGTCGCTGCCGGACCTGGACCTGGAGCTGCTGCACGACCCCGAGGACGAGCTGCTGTGCTCACGGCTGCTGGAGGCGGTGCAGGCGCTGCTGGGCCGGGCCCCGCTGGGCTCCCGGCGCTGTTCGCGGCTGCGGATGCCGGCGCAGCTCCTGGCGCAGGTGCGGGCCGAGCTGCAGCGCCTGGCGCGGAGCGAGCCCTGCGGGCTGCGCGGGGCCCTGCTCGACCTGTGCGTGGAGCACGGCAAGGCCTGCCACGACGTGGGGCACATCGCCGCCGACCCCGCCGTGGTGCCCACCTTCCAGCTGACGCTGGTGCTCCGCATGGACTCCCGCCTGTGGCCCAAGATCCAGGGGCTGTTCGCCTCGGGGCCCGCCTTCGCGCCGCTGAAGCTGAGCACGGGCTTCAGGGTGATCAAGAAGAAGCTGTACAGCTCCGAGCAGCTGCTCATCGAGGAGTGCTGACGGGCCGGGCCGCGGAGCCACTTCCCAAGTGCTTTGGAAGAGCCGGCGGAGCGTGGCGGCTCCCGGCAGCCGCTGTAGTTTAGGATAGGATGGAGTAGCGCTGTAGGTGGACGTAGTTTGGGCGGGCGGAGGTCCCCGTGGGGCCCTGCCCGTGCCGGGACATCCCCGACGTGGAGCGCACCGGGACCCGGGCGGAGGGCGCTTCACGCCGTCGGTGATTGCGGGATGATCCCGGGATGCTCCCGGAGGCGGCAGCGGGGCTGCTGCGGGCACGGCCGGTCTCCTGATGGCTGATCAATCATGGGGCTCTTTTTGTTGTTGTTTTTGTAACGAGGATTGTAATCAATGGGCTTTCGGGGGGAGGGGAGCAAGCGATGCCTGAGCTGTGGGTCTGGATCAAAGACGAGGCCCCCGCCCGACAGGGAGGGAGGGGGGCCTGGAATCGCGACGTGTCTTTGATCACGAGAGTGGTGGGAGAGGGGCACGGGAGGTGCCGCGGGGCCGGAGGGCAGGACCCCTCGCCCTGACACGCTGTGGGCGCTTCATTGGTTACAGTTTACACTCATACACTTGATGTTCAAGTGCTACAATTCCTATGCAAATCGTGTCGGGTGGTTTTTTTACTTTTCTAATAAAAGTTGTCTTGATTGATAACCCGCCGTCTCCCTGTTGTCACTCTGGTCTGGGAAGGGATGATGCAACAAGCGCTGGTCTGAAATCGCCTCTGGCACCCCCGGGAAGGCTTTCCCTGGCAGGGCAGCCCGTGTGGTGGGAGCCGGAGCTTTTGGGAATGGTGGGGAATCCCGCTGCGCCCACTCCTAATTGCAGCCACGGGGCTGTGACTCAGGGGGGCTGAGTCAGGGCGCTGAGCCAGCCCAGAGCCTGCTCATGCTGGGGAGCAGCACCCCAACACCCCGGCCAGGGGCGGCTGCTGCTCCCCGAGCAGCTACAGCGGGGATTTTGGGTGGAAAAGCAGGAGAACTGGCTGAAATGGTGACTGAGGGAGATGGGGAGGGTCACACCTGCCAGGGGGGAGCACACCCCAAACACACCGCTGAACTGAGACCAATTACACAAACCTGCAATTAGAGGCCTCGGGGGGAAAAGGCTTTCACTCAGGGTAATTAAGCTGCCTGGCAAACAAGGCGCCCTCCCCTCAGAAGATGGGGGGGGAAAAAACCAGCCTGAAAAACCATTTCCATTCACGTGCAAGTTTGTTCTGGCTCAGGCTTGGGTTGTTGGAATTTTTTTTTAATCCCTCTGTGGATAAATGGTGATTTTTCATGGGAAAAACCCCCTTGTTTTTGACACAGACAACCCCCAACTGGAGCGTTGGGAGCGGAGGTTGCTCACTGGTGTAAATACCACCTCGGAGCAGTCAGGGCAACAAGCAGGGCCAGGCTGGCACAGCCGCACACAGGCCTTTACACACCCACATTATGCAAAGAGAGGGGGAGGTTTCCCTTAGAATTTTGGGCATTGGAGCATTTCTCCAAGGGTCATGTGCCAGAGCATCCCCCCCTCACGTGAGGGGCATCCCCGTGCCAGGGGCGGGCAGTGCCCCGTGGGATCACCCAGCACAAACCCACCCCTGGATGCAGAGAGGAGGCTGCAAAAGGAACTCCAAACCCAAAGGTTTTTTTTGGCAAAACCACGAGAGGAGCAGGTTTTGGCAGTGCCAGCACAGGGTGGAAGCAGCACGTTGATCCCAGGACAATTCATGGCGCGGTGACGGCAGCAACGCCGGCGGCTCAGCTGGGGCTGTGCCATCATCCCCTGCTGAGGCATATTGAGACTTGGAGAGATAAATATAGCCCCATAAATACATGTATTTTTAAATATCGAGCTCCTAAGCACACGGGGGGGTGGCCCTGTGTCTCCTGTGCTTTCAGCATGGCCCCCACTCATCCCCTACCAGCCACTCTGAGGGAAGGTGGGGGAGTCCAAGTCCCATTTTTAAAAATTATCATGCCAAAAAAACAAAAAACCCGACCAAAACTCCCAAAGGTGAACACAGAGCAACAGGACAACCTCATTGCAGGGGATGTCCAGCAAAACCCTCCGTGCAGGACCAGGTGCCCCGAAACACCCCACGGTCACAGCCCCAGCTATGAAGGTGAAGCTTTGCTTTTATTTATAGCAAAACAGCCTTTCCATGAGAAGTTTGGAGACATATCAAGGTCCCTGGGGGTTGGCAGCTCCCTGGAAAGTGCTAGGAGCTTCCAGCGAGGCTGGATTAAATGTCTCCCATGGCAGGGGGGTGGGCAAAGGGCTATTTTGGGACCCAAGAGGCATCAATGGAGCTATTTGTGGCACCAGCATCAGCCTGGGGGTCCCAGGGGCCAGCACAGCAGTGGGAAAAAGGAGATTCTGGGGGCACCAGCAGCAATAAGGCAAAGGAGGATTTAAATCCCATGGTGATGATAACTCATATTTTACTGCCAAAAATTATAATGGTGAGAAGTGGGGTCCCCTTTGCCCCCTGCCAGAGGAGGATGCTCCTGGGGTACCTGCCTTCCCTGGCTGCATCCCCACCTTTGGCACTGCTCCAATTAAAACTCCAGCTAACGAGCTAATGGGAACCTAAATCACCTGCAGGTGAGGAGGGACCAGCACACACTGACTGAATTCAGAGTGTCTCCCATTGCTCCAGACCCAAAATGCCCCAAGCTCACCCCAAAAACTGGGCCATAACTATGGATTCTCCTGGTTGCAGCCGTGCCTGACTCCCTGTGCTGGCAGGGCTGACTCACCCACCACTGGTGGGAAAGTGGCACTGAGGGGAAATGGCAGTGACGTGACCCTTGGCCTCTGAGAGAAGGGGGAAAAAAGGGGAAAGTTCCCAGCCCAAAACCTCCAGCCTTTTGGTGCGTGGGGATGGGAGGAGGGGGGTGCTGGGTGGTCCAGCTTTGTGCTGCCCCAGGGAGGGGAAATGTGGGGAAAAGAGACCCATTTGAGGCCACAGATCCCAAATCCAAGCACAAGGATTTGGGGCCAGCAGCTGGCAAGTTTCTGAGTCGCTACCATCAGGAACACAGCCAAGCCAGGACAAAAGCAGTCCCAGCCTTCCTGCCCACCCTGATGGGGACCATGTCCAAAGGGCACCTTCAAACACTGGGATGATGCTGCCAGACCAGTGGCATCCTGGGATGAGAGTAAAGCATTCCCCAAAAGAGCTCAGCTGGAGGAAGGAGGGAGCTGGCCAATGGGAGGGAAGTGAGGTGCTCTTCTGGGAACATCCCAGTGGAACCAGTTTGGTGCAAAGATGTCCTGCTGGGTATTTGCAGTCACCTTGTCAGGACCCACAGGTGCACCACCTCCTCTCCAGGCCACTCCCAGCCCAGCCCCAGGCTCTCAGCCACCAGGGTTTCCCAGGATGGCACAGACCCCAATTCCATCCCCGGCCCACCTGTGCAGATACAACAAGGAGCTGTACAAGCAGAGCTGGCTGGAGCAGGATCAGCAGGACACCAACACAGGCAGAGCCTTTCACATTATAAACATTTATTTATAGATGTACAATTGTATAATTAATTCTAAATCGAGAGATACAGCCTGTGTGAGCATCCACACCTCCTCCCTCCTTGTGATCCGTGGGTATCTACTGGAAAAATAATGATCCAAAGGTTGTGGCGGGCAGGCTCCGGGCAGGGAATGCCATTGGGCAGCACATCCAGCTCCTTCTGTGAGCAGGATTTTCCTTTAACCCCATCCCCATCATCCCTGTGCCTCTATCAAGTGCCATTTCCAAACGCAGAACTTCCACCCAGCTCCTTCTGAAGGTGGAGGAATTGTTAAAAAAAAAACAAGATTAAAATTAAAACCCCCTTAAAATCAGATCCAAGCCATGGCTGCTGAGGGGTAACAGGGCTTGTGGCCAATGGGAGGGTGAGATTTCACAAAATAAATTAACAGCTGAAGACAGAGTGCGTGGATTCCTCAGGACAATGGGATAAAACCACCTCTGCCAGCCCACCTGGGAGCCACCAAGCTTCTGATTCACTCCCCTGAGTGTGCCAGGGGGATGGTTTTCACTGGAAATGTCTTCAGACACAAATGGAACTGCAGAGCAGCAAAACAGAATTAAAATCATCCAGTTTATCCCATGGGAGGTGGCTCTGCTTGTGCCAGCTTTGCTTCCAAGAGGTGGCTCCTGACCTGGAGCACCTTCCCACTGAGGTGATGGGGTGAGACACATCTCTGAGCTCAGGGGTTGCCTGAGAGGAGAACTCCCCCAGCAGAACTTCTTCAGAAGTGATGGAATACTCCATTCCTTGTGGATCTGCAGCATTTTCCAGGTCTCCTCTGGGAAACGCAGTGCCAAGGCCAGGGCCGGGGCCAGGCTGCTCAGGGTGGGTGTGTGGGTGTGGGTGAGGAGCCCCGAGTGCAGGGCACACACGGAGTCCCCAGCAGAGGGCCAGGCTGGTGCAAAGCCCTCATGGAGAGCCCTCTCCATGTGCTGATTACCAGGCAGAATTTGAGCCGACTCGGCGAAAAAAGGAGTTCCTGCTCAGCTGAACCCAATGCCCGAGAGCAAAAGCCACGAGGACAACCCTCCCTGTCCCCGAGTGTGACACGGGGCTCAGCTGACCCTCTGCCACTCCTGCCCACGCTGCAGAACCACCCCACGGCTCCCCCAGCCCTGTGCCACCCCCTGCAGGCCTGGGCTCTGGGTTCACTGAGGGCAGGTGTGGACATCCCAACCCGCACGACGTCGCTGGTCCTCCCCTAAGCAAAGTGCAGCAACTGCAACGTGGCTCCTGCCCCAGTGCCAGGCAGGAAAGCGCTGTGGAGTGGGACACCCTGGGAAGGGGCTGCCCTGCTTGCCAGAAAACAAAATAATTTAACCATCCAACCCCTGCATAGTTTAAAAGTACAACATATATACAGCTATAAATTAATGCTAAATAGATTATGTTTTCTTCTTTTTTTTCCTTAGTGTTTTGTCACCGAATCGTTTCTCTCTCCATTGGCAGCGGCGAAGGGTCTCCTTCTGCTTCACAGCTTCTGCAGTTAGTGTGGGTTATCTTCCACTCTCTGTGTCCCTTCCAGGGCTGTGGGATCCCAGGAGCACACCAGTGGGGTTGGAGGGCAGGAGGAGAGGGCAGCTGGGTTTCCTGTGCTGATCACTGCCCCAGTGGCGGAGAGAGGCAGAGAGAAGAAAGAGGGCAGTTGTGCGTTGCTAATTGTCCAATTCCATTTTTTTCAGATAAAGGTTTGATTCTTTTAAATAGCAAAGTCTGTCACCTCGGCTCAGTGCACTTCACCAAGAGTCTTCAGGCATTTCAAGAGTCTGGGAACAAAAGCGGTAGCGGTGTCAGTCTCCGGACAATCGCACGTCACCGTCACTCCCCCTGCCTTCCCCACCCCACAGCACAGGCAGCAGCTTCTCCAGGCTCTTTTCACACCACGGGTGCAGGGAGGGAATTAAAGAAAAGCACGTAATTAACACCAGCGTGTGGTGAAAGAAGAGGCGAAGTCATCCAAACAGGAGAGCAGGCGGATCAAGATAAGGACGGATCCAAAACCAGGATACACCCAAAAAAAAAAGCTGAATGTGGCCCAGAGGATTTGCTTTAAAGGCCAAACTTTCAGATGCCAAAGAAAATAAACCCCAAAGCTGCAAATAAAGCAGCTCTTTGGGCAATGTCCTCAGGGAGTCCCTGCGAGCCGAAATGGTGTCCGTGCAACTCCTTGTACAAGCTTCACCTTTAGGTTTTCCTACAGAAACCCAGTTTTCAAATAATTTTGGGATAGAGGGGCCTGCATGTTTCACAGTCCAACAGCACCTGGAAGAAGAAATCAGCTCAGAAATTTAAGCAGAAAAAGGACTCCAAACCCTGTGCCAGTTTTTTTTTCATTACTTTGGTGCAGCACATTCATTTTCACTTAATCCAAAGTGAAATTTTCCTTAATCCAAACCCTCCAACCCCCAAATCTTCCAGACCCACCCCCATGAGCTGCTTTTGATTCCCAGTTTAACCCAGTAATCTACTTCTACAGCCTGCTGGGAATTCTGGCCATTTGCTTTGCTCTCCTTGAGTGTCACAGGAAGGCAACTGGGGGGGAAGGAACATCTGTTGGGTGGGATTCCGTTCCCTGTCATCATATTCACGTGCTAACAGCTTTTCCAGTAAATCAGGCAATAAAGCAACCAACAAAAGGTTCATTAAAATGTGGAGGCTGAATGCCATGGCTGGTAACAAACCTCCAACCAGCCACGGTGCCCCCAACTCCCCCAGGGATCCTGCCCTGTTCCCAGAGCCCAAACACCGACAGGGATGGAGAGAGCCGAGGGTGGGACATGCAAACTGAACCAAACCAGAGTCCTGCCAGGGAGTGCCCACTCGGGGCAGGGGTGTCCCTGCCCTAGGGTGCCCCAGGAGCCCTGTGGAGCTCTGTGCCTCAGCCAGGGGTCTGGGTGTTAAAAGCACTGTGAGTTCCCTGCTCTGCCACCAGGGCTTGGCTGGTACCTGTGCTGGTGCTGAGCGGGGCCGGGACTATCCGTGCAGGGAGGCCTGGACGTCTGCCAGCCTGCTGCAGCTGGGGGTGCCCATCTTCTGTGCCCGCTGGTACAGGTCCGAGTCCCCGAAGTAGCGTGCCCGGTACAACAGGCCCTCCTCTGCCAAGGGAGAAGCCCAGCGTTAGCAATGCCACGTGGGAGGAGACCCCCCCAACAGCCCCGGCCCCCTCCGTGGGATGTGCTGGGAACAGGAGGCACCTCCAGCTGTCCCGGGCGAGGTGAAACACAGGATGAGGCTGCGGAAGTGCCCCGCGCCCTCCGGGACAGGATGGGCGTAAGAGCAGCTGACAGCTCATCCATCCCCAGGAAAGGCTCCGGAGCCCGGCGGGACCGGCCCCCACTCCCAGGGGGCACACAAAGGTGAGCCCAGCACTGGTGCATCGGCCTCAGCTGGCACCACCCGTGGTTCTGAGAGCCCCTCTGGCATGCTGGGTGCTGAAATGCCACCCCGGCCACAGCTGTGACCATCACATGCTGTGAATGGACTGCCAGGGACGTCAGGCTGTCCCTGGGACTTGATGCCCTCACCACAGTGTGCTGCCAGAGTGGCTGGCTGGGTCATCTGTCACAACTGCCTGGCTGGGTGGCTGTTCCTCCCAAACCCACGTGCCCCCACAGCCCTTGGAGCAGGGGTGGGATGCACAACACCACACAGTCCTTGAACAACTCAAATATTACACAGATCTATGATCCTAGAGGTCTTTTCCAACTTAAATGGTTCTATGATTCCTCCTTTCCCCTCCAATGGAAACCAGAGATCTCCTGCTGACAGGGCAGGGGAACCTCCAGGGCACAGCTCTTGTCTGACCAGTTCTACAGCAGCATTAAAAACCAAACCAAAACAGAAAAAAAACCCCACATACCAGGTCTGTCATGAAGTCACAGCCTGAAAAAAACCCCAAGCCAACAACACAGGAAATGTGCTGGCACCATGTTAAAGTATAACTTTGGCACCAGCCAGCCTTCCAAAGCCCAGGCTCTCTGCCCTGGCCCCCCACTCACTCTGCTGCTTCTCTTTCCAGCAGTTATTCCGGAGGTTTGCTATGTAGTCGTCCTCCACGCTCCGCTCAACGTTCTTCAGGTTCGTGCCCGTGTACTCGTCTGCAAAGCTCTCCGAGACATAGTAGGGGACTTTCAAGTGCTCTGTGACTCTCTTGTGTGTGTGACCCACAGACCTGCTCCAGGGAGAAGAGCAGAGCAGTGTAGGACACGCTCCAAGGGCACAGCAAAGCCCCCTGGCTCTTTGAAATGCACGGTGTGACGTGATCCCAAACCGCTGGAAACATTCCCTGCTCTCAACCAGCCACAGGGAAAGGAAAAGCATTTCTGGTGGAAATGAACTGCCAGCACAGGCAGAGGGAGCTGCCAGGCCTTCAGCTCAGTGGGCAGAGCTCTGAACAGAGACATAACTCTGAGGAGGATTGCCCAGGGCCTAAACCCACTTAAAACAAAGCCTTTGCTGGAGTTTTCAGCACCAATTAAAGTTCTCTGCAGTTTCCTCCACTCACAGAATTAGACCTGCTCTGTACCAACCAGCACTTTCCAGAAGGAAATCTCTTCCTACCCTGGCCCTGTGGATTTGCATTTCAGATACAGCCCTGCATGTGCTTTCCCTGCCCCTCCAGCAAACCCAGAGATCCTGCCCAGGGTGTGTTACACAGAACCTGTGCCCAAACACCGGGATTGTCCGGAACGGCTCCATCTGGAGATGTGCCCAAAGGTGCCCATAACAATAAATACCAGCTGGCTGCTGCATTCAAAGCCAGCAGAATCTTAAGCCAGGTATAAACATTAACTCATCTGGGTCGCCCTTCAGTCTGTTATCAGGGTTTACAGGAGTGACTCAAAGGCTCCTGCACGTTTCACCAAGGCCCAGCCCCTGGGGATGAGCTGTGGGTAACTGGGTGGACTGAAGAGGAGCAAAGAGCTACCTTGGGATTTTTCAAGACAGAGGGGCAGGCTGGAAGAACACAGCTCACTATCTGACCTGTGAAGACAGAGCCCTGAGCTCTTCTCATAAAGATGAACTCCAAAGTGTGCCCTCACAGGAGGAGGACTGAGGCTGGCACAGCTACAGCAGCACATCTGGGTGTAAAGCAGGAAAATGAGGGCACAGGGAACCTGCCACCTGTGGTCAGATGTGTCATGGACTCAGCCAAATTCCATGAGGTGTTACTGAAGAGCAGAGTGGCACAGTCAGGCCCACAGCCAGACAGCTCTTCCAGCTGAAAGCTGCTGTTTGGAAGAGATTTCCAAAGGTCATGGAGTGACTGATGGTTCTTTAGCACTCTGCTTTCCTCAGTGACAGCTTCACTGTGGAGAGTGGCACTGAAATCTCAGTGTCCCAGAGAAACCCCTCTGGCCTCCTGCTCTGCGAGCTCAGGCACAGCATTTCCCTGCCCAGGAGCTGCTGAGTGATGCAGCAGCTCCTCCTGCTGGCACAGCCTCGGCCCAGCCCAGGTGCCCTGGTGGCTCAGGAAGGGGGAGGCAGGACTGGATCAGCTCACTGGCTGCCCCTGATCAAACCCAGACCTGGAAGTCTGGTTGGTGCTGCTGCCCCAGCATGCAGGGACAGGGACAGCACAGGGAACAGAGCAGTGGAGAAACATCTGGGGCTCAGGGATGGCCTTTGGCAGCTGGCAAGGCTGGGAGCAAACCCCTGCCCTCCCTGAGTGTCCTCTCACCCCACAAACTCTGGGTTATATTACACATACACCACAAACTGGTATAGATGTAATGCTCAGTTTTATAGTGCCAATACCAACTGCGGAAATCACAGCTCAACACCCTTTACTCTCTCAGAATAACTCTTCACTCTGCCCAAACCACTCCATCGTTTGGTTCCAAGCACTAATCACACAGTCATTTTCCCTGAACCTGAAAGCTAAGATGGGTTTCATGGTATTTAACATCATGCCCCACCCTGGAAGTGTTCAAGACCAGAATGGATGGAGCTTGGAGCAACCTGAGCTGGTGGGAGGTGTCCCTGCCCACGGCAGGGAATGGAACAAGATGATTTTAAGGTCCCTTCCAACCCAAACCCTTCTGGGATTCTGTGATCAATGGGAAACGTTGCTACCTGTGAGACAAAGCAGGAACCTGGAGTGTAACCAACCCTGCCCTCTCTAAATACACACAAGGAACTTCCATTAAACACACATTAAGCTTTTGTCAAGTATGATGCAAGCATCCAGAAATCAGGCCTGCTGGCACTGCAAAGTGACTAAGAATAAAGACCCATTCCATTTGTCAGCCAAGTCAGCAGATGGGGCATTTCCACAGGATCTAGAACAAAACAGTTTCACTTTCGTATCATAAATGTCTGGCCAAAGCTATTTTATGGCAGGATGAGAGTTCAAAAGAAGGGGATTTCTCTGGGAGTGTCTTTTGTTCCTTCTCTTCCTCTACTGCTTTGCATTAGGCATAAATGAGGCTTTCAAGAAGAACAGATTTGGCTTTTGTTTTTCACTGCCCAGACTAACTCTACACCTCAAGTCATTTTCCACATGGGATCTCAGCACAGCCCCAAACCATTTCACCTGTCCCTTGCCAGGAGGACACAGCCAGCTGTGGGATGGGCTGCACTATGTCCCTGTCAAAGAACTCTCTCCCTTAGGGAGGTGAGAAACTTCCCCTGCCATGTCAGACCTGTGTGAGAAGCAGGAGGCCCTCAGTGCTGTGAGACAGCTGGCAGCAAGAGCAGGGGGGTCAGCAGACAGAGCAACAAACCAAGGAAACAGGAAAAGCAGAGGTGAGATCCCTGCCCCACCACACCCCTGCAGAGCCCACCCCTCCCCACGTGGGTGAGTTTTAGGGGATCAGGGACTCACTGCCTGTGGCTCAGACTGTAGGGAGGGCTGGACACCATCATCTGGCTGAGAGCAGACACAATGATCAGGATGAGGATGGGCATCAGCTGGACAAACAGCCCCAGGCCACCCTGAGGGAACAGAAACACACAGTGGAGCACCACCCATAGCTAAGGATCCCATGGCATTGCCCTCCCTCCCTCCCAGGGCTCCAATATAACCTCTACTCTCCTGCTTTCTGCAGCCATTTGGCTCAGGAGTAACCCAAAATAACTTGGCTTGGGAGTAACCCAAAGTAACTGGGGGCCACCCAGCAGCCCACTGGGCACTGTGACTCTGAAGGGCCAAACTCACTGGATGTGACAGAAAGGCAGAGGGGGCTGGCAGGGGGAACCTTGTGAGGGAATTCCAGAAGGCCCATGCCCATATTTTGTTTTCCTGGAGTTTCTGTTAGTGAGCAAGACTGGTTCTATGGAAAGCCTTCTCCCCTTTTCAGTGCTGGATGAAAGCAATTCCCCTCTCCCTCACCTCCTCAGCTCCCTCCAGTTCCAGCAGTGCACACTCTTCCCTTTAAGCTTGAGAAAAAAATATTCAGGAAGTTCTTGTTTGTTTTTTAAAACTAAAATTGCCTCTTCCCAGCAAACACTCATCACCCTGACTCCAGCTTTCTGTTCAGGGGGGTGGCAAAGAGCAGGACTGTTTCCCAAGCCAGCCACAGCAACCAGCTCCCAGTTCATGTGATGGGAACACCTTCAGCCCCCAGCCCCTGGTTTGCTGCCCACTTACATCACCCTGGTGCTCCCTCCTGTCCTGCCTCTGGTGGTAGGTGTACCTCATCCTGCCGTTGCTGTACACATGGACGTTACCTGTGGGCAAGCACAGCTGTTACACCAGAGCCACAGCGGGCAGGATGGTGCTGGGCAGCCAGCAAAGCACCACAAAAGGTGCCCATGACCCATGGCAGCTGCTTCCAGGCTGACACAGGAGTATTCCTAAGGTGTACCAAGTGCAGCAGTATTTTTAGGATATACAGAGAGGGATTTCTGTAAGAGTTTGCAGGGTTATATGCAAAAAAACCTGTAAGGTTTTGCAGGCTGGGCCCAGAGTGGCTGGAGAGCAGCCAGGCAGGAAGGGACCTGGGGGGACTGAGGGACAGGAAGCTCAACAGGAGCCAACAGTGTGCCCAGGGGGCCAAGAAGGCCAAGGGGATCCTG